>CM059599.1:38547500-38935000 GCA_030412105.1 Cyclura pinguis
CCCACTTCTAAATACCTCATTCAAATTATTGTTGCATTGCATACAGCACTGGCAGCTGTATTGGATATTCCTGCCTGGACATATTTTCTTCATCCAGCTAGGGACTATCCAGTCTGGTCTCTAACTGATGTGCCCAGAGTAAATGGTTACATACTTTCCAACTGTTCTTTATAGTCTTAAATCCAGAAACATGTTGGGTTTTTTAATTAATCTAGATTAAGATTCCTAGCATCCACTGCCAAGCCCTGGAATACAGCCTTCCTAGATTAGATTATCAAATATTATATTACTAAAAATATAGTAGTAATGAGAGACTTCAACTACCCTGACACCTGTTAGAAGGCAAATTTTGGCAAGAATGTGAAGTCTAATAAATTCTCCCCTTGCCTTGCTAACAATTTCATTTTCCAGAAGGTGGATGAAGATGTCTATCTTGAACCTGTTCCTCACCAGTGTGGTGATGTGGGAATACCTTGCTGCTTTTAGAGCCGTAGGTTCCAGGGTCAGACAAACTGCATCCAAGGCCCTTTTCACATTTCGGGGGGGAAACGGGCTAAAACGCCCAAAAACGGAGCTTACCTCCGGCCGGGTAAGTCGGTCGCCGCGTGGAGCAGCGCGAGCTCGCTGCTCCACACTCCTCCAGCATCGCAGATGGCAGCTTCCGGTTGGTGGAGGCTCTCCACCAACCGGAGAAGCTCACCAGCCGGAAACCCGCCCCCGGCAGATCTGCAGGCACGCACTTGCGCGCGCCTGCAGATCTACTTTAGAGCTGGGCGACGGAGCGGCACGGGGCTGCGCGCTCCGTGCTTTTTAAAAACCTCGAAAAAGAGGTTTTTAAAAAACACGCAGCCCGGCTAGTTCCGGCCGCTCCTGAGTGGATTCTGGTGTGAAGCTACTAAAAGTAGTCCACGCCAGTCCACTCTATGGTGTAGACGACCTCCGTGAGAGGTCGCTCTACACCGTCCCCCCCCCCACATGTGAAAAGGGCCCAAGAGTACTAAGGAACCTGTAAATTTAATCTAAGAGTTTCCATCTATAATCTTTGAATCTTCCAGAAGAACAGATAAGATCCTTGCAGATTTCCAGGGGGATAAATCTTGTTCCCATCTTCAAAAACAGGGAAAAAGAGGACCTGAACTACTTCTAACCAATCGTCTCGATATCAATACCAGGAATAGTTCTAGAACAGATCTTTAAACAGTCAGCCTGTGAGCACCTGGAAAGGAATGCGATGATTACTAAGGAAGAACATGATTTCTTAAAACAAGTCATGTTAGAACATTCTTCTCTCTCTCTTTTTAAAAAGAACTACAAGTTGGTAGATCAGGGTAATGTTGCGGATGCAGCACACCTTGATTTCAGCAAGGGTTTTTGAGAAAGTCTCCCATGATGTTCTTGTGGACAAGTGGCTAAAATGTGGTATAGACAGTGGATTAAGTAGATTTTTGTTAGAGTTGCCACATGGAAGAGAAACAAACAAACAAACAAAAAATGTTTTCAAATGCTCCAGAGGAATGGGCCAAAACCGATGCATACAAATGACAAGAAGGGAAATTATGTCTAAATTTTAGGAACAACTTATATGACAATAGGAACAGCT
Organism: Cyclura pinguis; assembly: GCA_030412105.1. NCBI lineage: Eukaryota > Metazoa > Chordata > Lepidosauria > Squamata > Iguanidae > Cyclura > Cyclura pinguis. The sequence goes on from CM059599.1 coordinate 38,549,101, forward strand.
ACTTCAGCTGGTAGTGGACATTTTTTGTGGGAAGTTTTTAAGCAGAGCTTGGATGGCCATTTCTGAGGCATGCTTCAGATGTGAATTCCCTGCATTGGCAGAGAATTAGACTAGACAACCCCGGGATTCTTCTCAGTTTTATGATACCACAGTTATAGCCTGATTTCTGCACCAATTCTACAATTGCAGAGCTACACTTGGTCACGACTTACATAAAACCAGGGATTTTGTCAGCTATGACATCCACCAAAGTTTTTCAGTAAAAGGGCAAAAATGTGCTAAACTGGGAAAACTGAAGTTTGGTCTCTTAGAGCCCAACTCTCACCCAGTACTTCAGCTACAAAGGTACAATTAAACCAGGAAAAACAGTATGTTTTGTAGTGTAATCTTTAACATTGTCTTTTGAACTGTACAATCAATCGTTTAATTAGCACTGTCAAATTCCTTTCAGCTGAACCAAACCCAAACCCTAGTGTTAAATATAAAAAGAGAGCGAGAGATATCAAATGTTAAAGTGAGTTCTCTCTTTTGTTGTTTCTATGTTCTTTGAAGGAGCAATGCCTTTGTTCTAGAAAATAAAGCCATACAATACATATACAACTACTGAAGTCTTGTATGCCCTAGCTTTCAATGACTAAACCTTGGAGAACAAAGCAAAACCCCCTCATCTTTCATCTGTCATGGGTTCTCTGAAAGTCCAATGGGTGTATGTGTGTGTGTGTGTGTGTGTGTGTTTAACAACAATTAAGGCAGCATTTCTAAAGAACTGTTCTGAGCATACTCCAAGAAATACCTGAGCCTTCAGAAGAAAATATAGTCTCACTACAAATTATCAATAAAATTATCAGTAAAATCCAGGGTATGTTTTCAGTGAAGCTAGAACAAAGATGATAGCTGTTTAGCAAGGACAGTGTGTTACTAGGGTATTAGTTTTACTTTCTTTTTCAAAAGTAGATGTGTGTATATATAAGACTTTTTAGTACTGTTCTTGAAATTGTTGGCATTTTGAAGGGACAGTAAGAAGAGCAACTGGATATAAATTTAAGTATAAACATGCTATAAATAAGCAAACCAGTACAATATGCTCAGAATCAGCTATAAAATGTTTAATGCATAGATATGAAAATAGATTATCATCCCTCCCTTCTTCCTAAATTTTCTAAAGAGTCAGACAGATATATTGGATTAATCTTTTTACAAACTATCCAGTAATTATTCAGTAATTTATTCCAAGCCAGCATACCTTCCCCCTATCTATATTCATGTGTGTGAGAGAGACTACCATAGCGAATTATTTAATTTAAAATTTTGTCTGTAATGTGCACTATGATGCTGAATTATTAGGTGAAAGATGTAGGGTCTTCGGGAGCAAGAGAGATTCTCATCCTATTCCCCCTCTAGACTGTTATAGCACTATTATTTCACTTTCAACATCCTACGGAATCCTGGGGTTTGCAGTTTAGGCAGGGGCCTCAAAGGCCCCTCCCTAAACTGCAAATCCCAGGATTCCGTAGGATGTTGAAAGTGGAATAATAGCACTGTAACAGTCTAGCGTGGAAATGGCCTCAGACTTCTTAGGAAAAGAGATCTCCCTAAGAGCAGGAGGCCTTCAGATTTGATACAAATGCTTGCAGCTGGTTGTAAATAGATCCATGGAAGATTGGATAGGTCAGCTTTCAGTAGGTCCCTCTTACTGCAGAAACAACCCAGCTTCCTGAATCCAAATATTTGTATGTTACATATTAGTATGTGTATATAGTAAGAGGAAGAGAAAGAGAATTCTTGCTGCCTTCTTCGTGGTATGAAGAGAAAAGAAGGCTTAATCAGCACTGGGAGGAACAAACAAGTAAGAAAAAAAGAGTGGGGGAAAATGTGCCATATTACATAGCTGGCTGAATTGTAATGGCGCAACCTGCTTCTCTTTTATACTGTCATCTAGTCTAGATACTCAGCTTTCCAAATCCAGGTATATAACAGCTGCTCTTGAAAATGGCTTGGAAGCTGCAGCTAGCGCAAAATGCAGTAGCTAGATTGCTGACCAGAACACCATACAGCAACTATATAACACTGGTTTTAAAAGAATTGCATTGGTTATCAATATGTTTCTGGTCTAAATTCAAGGAACTGTCAAAGCCCCAAATGGCTTGGGACCTCAATACTTGAATGGCCACCTCTTTGTATATACACTTACACTATATACACCTGAGGTTTTAAGTCTGCTAGAGAAGTCTTCTGTGGCCCATAAGAGAATCACCTTATGAGGGCCTTCTTTGATATGGCATTATGGAAAATCCTTCCATCAGAGGCCCGGTCAGCACCAGTGCTGCTACTATTCTAGCATCAACCAAACACATAACTAAAGCATTGGCATTGTGGTGGTTTTTGTTCCATTCTGAACCTGTGAGTGCTTGTAAATTGTTTTAACTTCTTTTACTTTGTCCTATTTTAAGAACTAAATGGTTTAATATGCTTTTAGCCTTTAAAACTGTTCTTGTTGTTCTAATGTTCAAACTGATCTTATTGTGCACCACTTGGAGATCTTTGGATGTAAGGCAAGATGGAAATCTTTTAAATAAATAAATAAAAATATGCAGTCACTATTCTGGCTATGTTTATTATGCTTCTGAGTGTGTTTAGTCGATAAGTGAAGTCACAGCTGTGGTTGATATTATATTTGTTGATCTTAGCTACTTAAAATTTTAGTATGAGCCATAGAACTCTGTAGTGACTGCAGATGCATGCAGCCAAGGCTAAATGGCATTGCTACTATAGGGTTAACTCTTTACTGTGAATGTTAGAACAGTCCAAGAGTTTTACCTACACTAAAGAGGGGCACTAAAGTGTGTAGAAGAGAGAGAGGAGGGGGAATGGAAAGGTTTGGGGAAAGAATGGGTGTAAAGATTCGCTATCAGAATCTATTTGCCTTTTGTGCCAAAACCTAATCTATATTCACTTAGCCAGTAAACTCCATTTAAAACTTAGGTACTTACTTTTGATTAGATGTGTCTAAGATGGTACCAATAATTGATATTTTTACAGAAAGGAAACTAAAGGTAAGAAGTCTTCTATATGTTCAGAGACAACTAATCATCAAGTCCATCGTTGCAAAGAAAAACCTCTCCCAGAGAAAAGGTATGTTTGAGAAATATTTTTTAACTCTTTAATGATTTTTATTGCATTGTAACATTACTACTACTAATAACAAGCATTTTAAAAGTGGTTTTGAATGTACAAAGTAATTTTCTTACATGAACTCAACAATCTTTCTAGCAATCATAACCTGAGTTAGGTCAATAGGCAAAACTTCCTAGGCAAAGCTGTTAAATATCTGCATCTCACATAGCTGTTAAACAAACAGGAGCTCTGTAAGGACAAGAGATGACACGCAAAAAGGGTTGGTGTCAGGTACGCAAAATAGCTGGGCCTAAAGGTTGTACACTTCACATACAAAGAATCAAAGGAAAACTCAGCCTTCTGTTTCATATCTATAAAGTATATTTGAAAGGACTGATCTTGAATGAGAAATTTAGAGGTAACTATGTGCTAGTGAACTCATTTATGACCCACATGTGATGGAAATAATGAGAAAATGTGCATTATAGGCAAACAGGGCTGCCTGATTTGGGGAACTAGAATATGACAACTCAGAGATTGAGAAGGAAACTCCTGGTGCCTGGTAAGCCCAGGAAAGAGAGTTAAAAGGAAAGGCTGCAAAGCAACTGGTACTGGAACAGACCAATGAGAAAGAATGAGATGCGGGGGAAGAGAGGAGACGAGGAGAAAAGGGAAAGAGAAGAAGTGGCATGGGACTAAGAGGTTTTTAATCCACATGAAGCTGGTGTAAACTGAAGCCATTTCTGTACTACACTGTTACAGTGCTATTATTCTACTTTCAACATCCTGGGGTTGTAGCTTACTGAGGCCAAAGGGCTCTCTGGCTAAGAATTCTAAATGACTCTCCCTAAACAGCAGACCACAGCATTCCATAGGATGTTGGAAGTGGAATAATGGCACTATAATAGTGTAGGGCAGAAATGGCCTACATGAGTACTGAGGGAAGGAAGATATGAAAGATTAGTGAGAGAGAAAAGAGAGTAGGTGAGTTAGAGAGAAATAGCACTGAGGCAAGATTTGAACCTGGGAAAAGCTGAGTACTTTCGCTAGTAATCTAGGTAAAATTCCCTTCTTCTATGGCAGAGGGTTGGACTAGACTTATATAGGTTTAACCTTACAGTTTTGTGATTCTCTGATTTTGGGTTCCTTCTCCATGTTACCTTAAATCAGGATTGGGAAATCTATGGCCTCCCAGCTATTGTAAGATTACAGCTCCCTTTGGCTCTCGGTTTGACTCGAGACGGCATGAGAAGAAGCAACAAGGAAACCGTTTGCATGTGGGCCCTCAGTTCTGGGCAGCTCTGTTAAATGAAACTTCCTTCTTCACCTGTAGCTCACTACCACAGTCTTTACTTGCAGTGCGATTCTAGGTGTCCTGTAGAGGGCAGATGTGCTAACAGTTCCATCTGAGAAAAGAGAGGTGAATTTGATGGTCTCTCCATCCCCCCCCCCCATTACTTCTAGGAGCAGCATTGACTGAACTCATCTGTACACTCATCTGCACTTTCCCTAACACTGCTCTTCTTTCTTAGCCTCCAGATCTTGGGGCAAGGTGATGGAGGGGGTGAAATCTCTTTGTGTTCAGATGAGAGTGACATAATGTGTATCTCCACCCAGTTCCCTTATCTCTCCCTATTAGCTTTGTCTTTGTTGTTACAAAACATAGCTCCTCTCTTTGTGTTTGCAGAGCTACAATGAAAATAGAGAGCCAGCTGTAACTTTCTTGAATGAGGTGGCTTGGCATCACAGCTCCAGAGCCCACTGGGAAAATGTTGATACGGGCGGCCCACATGACTGTGAGAAGAGTTTTGTTTCCCTGTGTGCCTACTTCAGTTTAATCAGAAGTTCATAGCTGTTGAGTGGTTGCCTCTGGTTTTTCATGGGTTGAAAAATCTTTTTAACACCCCCTCCTTCCCTAGTGCTGAATTTATCTGTGAAATGTACTTCCAGCACAATATAAATCTGATTTGGATGTACTCAGCTCCTTAAGAACTCCTCTTCCAATTTTGCAAAATGTTGTAAACCAGCCCTCCCCTCTCTCACTTCCCCTTTACTGATTTGGCAAATCCCAGTGACCTTGGCATGTCTTCTTACAACATTCGATATCAGGAAGCTTTATAAAACTCATATCTCAGAAGTGTCTGACATTACATTACAAGAGGATCTGTAAACCTCAGCAAGATGACAAATGTCTTTTTTAAACAACAGACCAAGACTTCATTTAAATTAGTAACATGGAGATTAGAGGAGCTCTCCTGGGCTGAGCGGCAGCCACGACGGGACTCGAGGAATATCAGTCACATGAAAGCTGTTAAATCTGAGATGGAAAATAAATCAAGGAGCCTGTAAAAACTGTCAGCGGGTCAGGGAAGTTTATGAACTCTTTCTGTATCTCATCGTAAATCATAAGAATAAGCTAAAACTGAGAAGAAAAATGTTCTCTTTTGTAATCTAATGCTGTCTGTTAAGGCAATAAAACTCAAATGAAATGCATGCATTGCAATTTTGAGCTGATACTTTACATTATTACCAAAGTGAAGGGAAGAGTCTCAAAGTTATAAAAGTGAGAGGGATGAGAGGTGAGCCTCCATCTTTCCAACACTCCAGACCTTGATCTCTATTAACATATGCCCAGTGGAAGCAACATTGAAGCCCCTCTGTGAGGCTAAACATGTTCTTCAGCATGGAACTTTGAGTTCAGTTGTCTCTTCAGGATCACTATCATAGCTCCAGTTAATGTAATGTTTCTGTAACTATTTGAATCGCCTACAATTTTCTCCCACAACCAGTTCAGACCTTAAGCACTATTACTGATTAAAGCTCTGCAGCTGATTTGGCCAAACAAGTTCATTGAGCTGATTTGGCCAATTTGAACCAGATCCAGATTGGATCAGATTGGTCTCACTCTGTTTCAGAGTGGAACTATATATCCTGAAGCATTTTGGATCAATTTAAAGATCATGACATTAAGTGTGGAAAAGCCAGAGAGTGTGTCCTCAACCTTACTTGATAAGGAAAATTTCAAGAAAGTGTGATGCAGAAAGGGAGGGAGTGACCTGAGTTTTGCTTATTGACAATTCTATTATGTACTCTTGGATAAGAATCATTCCAGCACTACCCAATCACAATGTATATGTAGAGGGATTATATGATGTAATGGAAGATACATCATAAATGGTCTCCTTTAACATCTCTTCATTCATTTGCTAGATTTAACTATGTTAATAGCAGATTGTTAGAGAAATATAATGATGAATAGTTAATTGTTTTGATTTGAATTGGTCTCTTTGAGTCATCTCTTTTATTTCCTTTTGTCTTGTTGAATAGCCTAGATTAATCTTATGTTTGTCTTTCTTTTAATTTGTTAATTTGTCTGAATGTTTGCATGTTCAGGTAATGAAACATATTGTCTCCCACTCCACTCCATTTTCTTTAGTTATTTTTGTTAGCCATTAGATAGAAGTGAAATATTTTGAGTCACCACAGAAAAAGGCAGAGGACTGTCAGAGACAACACTGGGTTAAGAGTGGATCCCAGGATTGTTATCTGCCTTCACTGCAGGTAGCAAATGCATGGGGGAAACTGTCAGGACAGTATGCTCCAGTACTTCAAGATGCTACACCAAGTATTCTTCCTCAGGAAAAAGGCAGAAATATTCTAGCAGCCGGGCAATAGCAGCAAGACAAGTAGGGCAAGAGCAAAAGATAATGAATCCCCTAGCAGTCTCAAGAGTCTCCTCATCTCCTCGACAACAAGCTTAGGCAGGGAGCACTGGAAGGGAGACTCTGAGGGTATGATGGGATGATAAGAAGGCTTCCAATATTCTCCAGATCAGCAAATATTTTAAAGGAGAACAGAGAAATTCAACAGGGGGATGACTGCTGGTAAAATACTCTCTCATTGACCCCTTTTTATGCTGTGTTATTGAATTTAGAAGTTGGATTGCTGGAAGAATTAAGCAAAAACACACACACTCCACAAGTAAGCTGTCACTTCATTTCCATATCTTCATTGTCACTTAGATTTATTTAAATTTACCGGACTTATCTGACTGATGCCAAAACAAAAACAGCATAAATTGCCAAAACTGATCAGTCAATAGAAAACTTTTATAGGTGGCTAGCACAAAAATCTATGGAATAAGCTGTTTGAAATTTGGCTGCATTAATTCCCTCTTACGCTAGAGTTTATGTCTCCAGTCTTAGATAGATATCCAAGAAAATAAAGTTATAGCCATTTAATTAATTAATATTCCTCTTCTTTCTCAACATGGAAACTCAAAGTAGTTTCCTCATGCAAGTCAAGGATGGAGTATTGGCAGTACAGATTCCCAAAGCTTGATTCAGATTTGGAGTCTGAATTGTATTGAGTGGGGTCTTGATTGTTCCTAAATCCAAATCAGGTTTTGAACAGAATCAGGGCCCCTGTGACAGCCTATTGTTGATTTAATAGTTATGTTTATATTCCATTTCCCATCCAGAGAGTTCAAGGAGGTGTAAATTGGTTTCATCTACCATACTTTATTCATTTGGCAATGCGGTGATCTGTCCAAGATTGGTCTGGGCTGGCAGTAGGGAGAAGCTGATAACATGCACAGGTCAGAAACTCAGCAGTAACTTAAGTAGTCAGTTTACTGAAGAAAGGAAACAGCTTTGCAGATGCGAAGCAATAAGGGTCCCAACAATGTCCATAAATCAGAGGCAGGCAAAAACAAACACAAGTCAAAGGCAGAAACATAAGCAAGGGAAGCAAACTGAAGCATGCACAGGAGAAATGGTCAGTTGATTGCAGATAAAGGCTAGAGGGGAAAGGCTCAGTCCTTATAGGCTCCAGGGTCAGTGCAGCTGGTGCCTGATTAATTGGTGCTTGGCATAATTTCTCTGGGAGCGACGCAGGAGACCCTTTTGGTGTCTACGCTGGGTGAAGGTAGGTATGGCTAGATCATTCTCTGTGTCAGAGCGAGCAAGGCTCCCTGCTGGGGCTGACACTTCTGTCCCTGGGCTGGGTGGTGGTACTGTCTGCTCTGCAGGTTCTGCTGCAGCAGTCTCTGTGTCAGGGCTCAGAGCAGGTTCTGCTGCCTCAGACTCTAAGTCTGAGTCTAGGTCCTAGAAGCCCATGACATGATCTAAATCAGGCTGGGAGAAATTAACAGGCTCAACCAGTACATTCCATGTCTCTCAGTAGCAACTAGAACCTGAATGTCCCACTCCATCACTCTAATTGCTATACTGCACTGGCTCGCCACTGTGTAATTCCTTAGAAGAAAGACAGAAGAGCTGTATAACTCCATAGCACTCCTCTAGGACCTGGAACCCAAACCTTGATATCTAACAGAGGCTTATGGAAATGCAGGCATCCTCTATACAACTCAGGTCCAGGTTATCTGAAGGTCTGTATTTCCCCATATGAACCTGCCTGTGTGTTTGAGGTCTTCTGGGAGGACCTTCTCTGTCCCACCTTCACAGGTACATCTGGTGGGAAAATGGAAGAGGGCGTTCTCTGTGGTTGCCACAAGGCTCTGGAACTCGCTTTTTGAAGAGGTTCAACTGATGCTCTCCCTACTATCCTTTCATAGGAAGTGAAATGCCTTTGTGTTTCACCCAGTCATTGTTGGCTGATTGCTCAGCTGGAAAAGGGTCTATTACAACAGACTGTATTGTTGTTGTTTTTTTTCTTTTAATGTCATAGGTGGCATCCTGTTGGGAATTTACAACGTCATAGACCAACTTATGATTGCTCAGTTTATAGCTGTAACATGGTGCAGGGGCTGTATTCCCAGGAGAGAAATGTTGTTGTAGCTCTGCCACTAGGATCATTGTACAACTAGAGTAGACTCACACCATGCAACATTATACAGAGGAAAGCCAGGACACATGTAGTCAAGCAAGATTAGAATATAGTCTTTTTTTCTCCTGTTCTTGCTTTCTTCTTCTTTTACCTCCTTTACTCTGTTTTTTAGTAAGGTATAAGTTCGTTAAGTTGATTGGTATAAGTAGCTGTCTCCTTCCCCCCTCCTCCAATGTATATTGTTTATCATATACTGTAAAATTTGTCTACGCTATGCATTATACTATGTATTATGTTTTATCTAAAAAGACATTTATGTAAATGTCTCAAGAACCAATCTCTAATAAAAATAACAATAAAAAAAGAATATAGTCAAAATGGCCAGAATTAATAAGAAGGAAGAACACCCAAGCTAGGAGAGGTTGTAGTGGTACATTTTTGCCTGAGTCTACAGAAGAGCAAGATTCTGCCTCTCCCCTCTTCTCCAGCCTGCAGAGTTGAGTACAAACTATCTTTGCACTTTGAACTCAGTTTACAGTAATGGAAGTAAGCCAGGATGAATTGGGAGAAGGCAAGAGAAACTGGTGCATTTTAAAAGCAGCTGAAAAAGTGACATGACAGAGAATGAGTTGGGACTGTTCCTGCCAAATCAAGACATTCAGAAGTATGTGAGCAGCATGTTGATAGTACACAATAATACAACAATGGGTGGGACAGGCTGCACTTGCATAGAACAGTGTAATGAGGGAGCAGTGGCCTGCAACAGGGGTCACTGGTAATCCAGAATGGATGGTCATGGATTATCTTGGGTGCCCTGTGCCCAGCTGGAAAAATGCCCCCATCTTTCGTGGTGCTTTGTTGGGTGATGGGAGTCCCTGTTGCGTAATAGGAGATCTTTCACAGTGCTCTGTTGCACATCACAATTTGTAACATGGGTTGCATATTGTGCCAATGATGTCACTCTGTCATTATAAAGTTACGCTTCACAGGCTGTGATGTAGAATCTTGATGGATGTTTTCAACTGTTTTTGATTCTAATATTAGTTTAATTATATTTGAAACTTTTGTATGATGTGAAATTTAGAGCTGTATCTGTTTCAACCTTTGTAAACTGCCTTGGCTGCATGACTGCCTAAGACTGCGAAAAAGACTATGGGATAGTAATGATGGCTGGCATTCAGTATTGCAGTTATGGATTCATATCCTACAGCTTTGGATCTGTAATGCTCTGTATTCACTGGTCCCATGGAGTTACAGCCCACCAGCCCCCAGCCAGCAGCCCCCAGCCCACCCTACGAGCCAGTTGTGGAAGTTCTCCTTAACTAGGAAGCAGTGATCTAGGATGCTGGCTAATGATGGTGGTAATAATAGTAATAATTCTATTGAAACTTCAAATTCATCTTTTCCCTCCTGCAGAAAGCAGATCCAATACTTGGAAAAACAGAAATGCAGTCACCTCCTCCTCCTCCTCCTCTTCTTCTTCTTTCTCTTTCTCTTCCTCCTCCTCCTCCCCTTCTCCTTCTCCTTCTCCTTCTTCCTCCTCCCATCATCATTATTTATTTATGCAGTATCATCACTGTACATGGCACTTCCCAAGTAAAAGAATAGCAGAACAGTTCCCTGCCCTCAGGCTCACAATCTAATCAAGACACGACACAAAAGGAAAAGGGGATGGGAGGGGATTAAGCTGGGCAGATACTACTGCTTCTTCTCTCCCTCCACGGCTACAGAAATGGCAGTTGGTATAGATGGAGGGCATTTCATCTGCTTCTGGTCCTAGGCATGATGGAGCTATGCCAGCCTCTTTCCCCCCTCCAAGGCTAGGGCAGTGGCAATTGGGATGGAGAGAGGGTTTTTCATCTGCTTCTGGACCTAGGAATGATAGAGCTGTGGCTGTTTTCATGGCTGCCACTTTTCCTCATTTTTATAGTTTTTTCATGTTCAAATAGGACTTGAACTGGAGAGCTCTTCAGACAGACAACATCTTCTGAAAAAGAACCATCCTTTTGGTAGCACTCCAGCTTAGAGAGCCATCCTCTACAAAGGAGGACGGGGGTAACAACTCTATATACAGGGCTACACGGAGCTTGTAAAATAACTTGTCAAAAATTACATTTTGACCAAAATATGTTAATTATCATTAAATGATAGTAAGACTAATAGGATGAGTACTGATTAATTAAACATTGCTATACTATTTATTATATTATCTACAACATATAAATGTTGCATATTAGCTATGTCTGTTAAGGCAACAGTCTTTTGCTTCCAGTTTTCTGGTTTTACGGTAGGATGGTCAGTGACTCTAATGCCAGTGCATGGTAAATCTTTAGCTTTTAGTCTGAATTTTAAAACTGCTACCAAGGTGCCAAACACTGTCTTTCATATAGGTTCAGTGCCATGGATACCTTTGAATTTGATAGCTCAAGATTCACTGCCCTACTGACATGGGAACCATCAGCTATCACAGTTGAATCATAGGATCATAGAATCAAAGAGCTGGAAGAGACCCCAGGGGCCATCGAGTCCAACCCCCTGCTATGCACAAACACCCCTCAAAGCATTCCCAACAGATGGCCATCCAGCCTCTGCTTAAAAACCTCCAAAGAAGGAGACTCCACCACACTCTGAGGCAGTATATTCCACTGCCGGACAGCTCTGACCATCAGGAAGTTCTTCCGGAGGTTCAAGTGGAATCTCCTTTCCTGCAGCTTAAATCCATTGCTCCTTGTCCTAGTCTCTGGAGCAGAAGAAAACAAGCCCACTCCCTTCTTGACATGACATCCCTTCAAATATTTAAACATGGCTATCATGTCCCCTCTTAACCTTCTCTTCTGCAGACTAAACATACCCAGCTCCCTAAGCTGTTCCTCATAGGACATGGCTTCCAGACCCTTGACCATTTTGGTCACCCTCCTCTGGACGTACTCCAGCTTGTCGATATCCTTCTTGAATTGATGCACGCAGAACTGGACACAAATGAGGCCTAAACAGTACAGAATAGAGTGGTATCATTACCTCCCTTGATCTAGACACCATACTCCTATTGATGCAACCAAGAATTGCGTTGGCTTTCTTGGCTGCCTCATCACATTGCTGACTCATGTGCAGCTTGTGATCTACCAAGACTCCTAGATCCCTTTCACATGTACTACTATCCAGCCATGCATCCCCCATCCTATATTTGTGCATTCCATTTTTTCTGCCTAAGTGTAGGACTATACATTTCTCTGTGTTGAAATTCATTTTGTTATCTTTGGTCCAGCTATCCAATCTGTCAAGGTCATTTTGAAATTTGATCCTGTCCTCTGGGGTATTAGCAACCCCTCCCAATTTGGTATCATCTGCGAATTTGATCAGCATGCCCTCTGCTCCTTCATCCAAGTCATTGATGAAGATGTTGAATAGCACTGGGCCCAGGACAGAACCCTGTGGCCCCCCACTAGTCACTTCTCTCCAGGATGAAAAGCAGCCATTGGTGAGCATCCTTTGGGTTTGGTTGGTTAATCAATTACCAATCCACCTAACAGCAGCCCTGTCCAGCCCGCATTTTACTACCTTCTTTGCAAGAATGTCATGGGGAACTTTGTCAAAGGCCTTACTGATGTCAGGATATGCCACGTCTACAGCATTCTCTTCACCTATCAAGCTTGTAACCCTATCATAAAAGGAGATAAGATTAGTCTGGCATGACTTATTTCTGAGAAATCCATGTTGACTTTTAGCGATTACAGCATTGCTTTCTGAGTAATTACAAACTGACTGTTTAATGATCTGCTCTAGGATCTTTCCTGATATTGATGTCAGGCTGACCAGGCAATAATTATTTGGGTCCTCTTTTTTCTTCTTCTTGAAGATGGAGAGGACATCTGCCCTCCTCCTGCTGGGAGATACATCTGCTGGGACTTCTCTTGTTCTCCAAGAGTTCTCAAAGATTATTGCAAGTGGTTCAGAAATGACTTCTGCCAGTTCTTTTAATATCCTTGGATGTAATTCATCTGGCCCTGGAGACTTGAATTCATCTAGTTTAGCCAAATATTCCTGTACTACTTCTCTACTTGTTCTATGCTGCATTTCCCTCGCTTCCTTATCTGCTCCCCACGCCCCAGGTTGAGTATTTCTATCCTTTTGGGAAAAAACTGAGGCAAAGAAGGTGTTGAGTAGTTCTGCTTTCTCTCTTCCCTCTGTTATTAATTGGCCATCTTCTCCACACCCTATCGTTTCCTTGTTTTAACTTTTACTGCGGACATATCTAAAAAAGCCCTTTTTATTGTTTTTAATGTCTCTGGCAAGCCTGAGTTCATTCTGCGCTTTAGCTTTTCTGATCTTCTCCCTACATATCCTGGCTATTTGCTTGAATTCTTCTTTGGTGGTTTCATCATTCTTCCATTTCCTGTACATGTTTCTTTTAACACTTAGCTCAGCTGAGAGTTCTTTAGTCAACCATTCCAGTTTCTTTAGACACCTGCCATTTTTCCTCCTTATTGGCAGAGTTTTCAATTATGCCTTTAGTATCTCACTTTTAAGAAACTCCCATCCATCATGAACTCCTTTCTTTTTTAGTATTCTTGATCATGTGATTTCAACAAGTAACTCCTTAAGTTTACAGAAATCAGCTTTCTTAAAGTTTAGGATGTGTGTCTCCTTCCCACTGAATGACAAACTCCAAAAGAGCATGGTCACTCCCTCCTAAGGATCTCAGCACCTCCACCTCATTGACTAGGTCTTCCCTGTTGGTCAGGATCAGATCTAAAATAGCTGATCTCCTTGTTGCCTCTTCCACCTTCTGGATCATGAAATTGTCTGCAAGGCAAGTGAGGAACCTGTTGGACCTTGCAGTCTTGGCAGGTTTGACTGCCAACAAATATCAGGATAACTCTGGTATTAAACTGGTAGCCCTCTGGTATGAACTCTGGCAGCCCTTTTGAACATTGAAATATTTTGCTAGCAAACAAAATTAATATTCAGTTTTCTGACAATGTTTTAATTAACTCCTGATTAATGCTAATCTATTGAGTTTTTTGAAGAAAAAAAAAGTTTTCTGCTACCTTGAATCCCATGTTGGAAGAAAGGTGGGATATGAGAGAAGGAAAGACAGGCAGGCAAAAAGGAAGTTAGCTTGGCTGAATTTTATACTTTATGTTTTATGTTTCTTCCTTGTTTAAATTTTGAATTGTACTTTCTTCCAGCAACATGAATTCTTTTTGTTCAATCAGCCCAGGCTAGGATGGAGGTATGGGACATAAAGAAAAGTCTCTCAAAAGACACCATACTGTTGTGTCCTGTCTGTAGCAGCAATCAGTTTCCTTTCCATCTGTATTCTGTGGGGCAGAAGCATGCTCCCTCTAGTGCATCTGGAGAAATGGATTGATATCCATGAAAACTCATGCTGAAATAAACCAATTTCATCTCAGAGGTACTCCTGTATACCCTTTATTTCATCTCTCCCTTTCCTATTTTATGCAGAGAAAGACTAAACACAGCTATCTTTTTGAAAACTACCCCCCTCTCCCTCTCTTATACACATATAGACCTGAGGCAATGTGGCAAACACTGTGATAGCCAACTACTTTGAGATAGCTCTTTCAGTAGGAACTAGTCAAGAAGAAAACCACCACAAAGTCATGGAAAGAAATAGTTGTATAATTGCCAAAAACCTCCTTCGGATTTACACTGGCACAACGCTTGGTTAAGTCAGTGTAACCGTATGGTTTAGTGGATTGAGTGTTAAACTAGGACTTTGAGAGACCAGGATTTGAATCCCTGCTCAGCCATGGAAACTGACTAGGTGACCTTGAGCAAGTCACACTCTTCTCAGCATCAGAGGAAGGCAATGGGAAACCTCCTCTGTGCAAATCTTGCCAAGAAAACCCAATGATAAGTTCACATTAGGATTGCCATAAGTTGGAAACGACTTGAAGTCATACAACAACAGCTGCAGCAATAACAACAACGAGCTACCCAGTAAAAAAAAGTTATTTTCTACCCAGTAGAAAGATTTCCCTTTAGGTACTTAATGTATTAGAATTATTGGCTATGTGGGAAAAAAACAAATAACCTTGGACTTCCAGAGGGGCTGGGGTGCTTTTGATTGACTGCACAAGGAAACAATTTTTGACTATGTAATTCTGTACTAAGTGTTACTTTGTTATTATGTGCCTTCTAGTCATTTCCAACATGGCATTCCTAAGACAAACCTATCATGGGGTTCCTGGGGGCTGAGAGTGTGTGACATGCCAAAGGTCATCCAGTGGGTTTCCATGGCTGAGTGGGGAATTGAACTCTGGTCTCCAAGCTCATAGTCCATGCTGGCTGAAATGTTACTGAAATACAGTTTTATGTTATGGCAAAAAATTATTATTATTTTTTTTAAAGTGTGGATGAGCCAGCATGCAGTCTCTTGTGGATTTTCATGGGAGAAGCTAAATATATTAAAAATGGATGTCAGTGCATTATTTGTTTAGTTTGATGTTTGAACGCAACATCAGCTGTTGCTCTGGCTTGTTTTTCTCCTTCAACAAGCTTGGAAAAGAATCTAGGCTTTATTCCTGGCTTCTTTCTCTGGCTTGTTGGGAGACAAACATGCAAGAGTTTTGGCTAGTGCCAGGCTTGCATACCATGCTAAACAAACCATAAATCACATGGCTATGGTTTGTTTAGCTGTTCTCACTGGAAGCAGAAGCAAGTGAGTAACCTTGGATTATTCTGATGCATAAACTGGGAACAATGAGTGGGAATCAGTACTTAACTAAAAATTCAAAGAAGCCATGTATAGGCCATATATCTAATGCAATATATGAAAGCACATAAGGCAACACAGGCCCATGTCCCATCCCTAAGCTCCCAAGTTCCTTCAGCTGAGCAGGAAATCTCCAGGTGGCTTTCATATGAATACAAACAGAATATGCTGAATGTCTGAGAATCCTATCAAAGCAGATTTTCTGAACATGTGGAGACCTCTGTTCATGTTTCAGGCTTGAGATGTTGATGATTTAAAAGAGAGGAATACAAACAAATAACCAACACCTGTAAGGAAAATGTCAGAGAAGCAAAAGCTCAGAATGAGCTCAAGTGTGAGAAAAGTTTAAAATAATAAGAAGGGTTGGGGTTGGCTATGTTTGGCTCAAGAGGAAGAACAAGTAATGATAAGAACAGGATGGGGATAGGATGGTGAAATGTTAACGGGGGGCAGAGAGAAGACAGAAGTGTTCAAATCTTCTTTACCTCAATCTTTTCCCAAAAGTAAAACTCTAGTACTCTGGTGGGTGAAAATGGAACAAATTATTCAGTAAGTGATCACAGGCCAGAACAGGTAGAGGTAAACAGGAAATACCTAACTTTGTTGTTGTGTGCCTTCACGTCATTTCTGACTTATGGCAACCTTAGGACCACAGGGTTTTCTTGGCAAGATTTGTTCAGATCCTTTTATTAGAGAATGTTTGCATATGGCCTTCCTCTTAGACTAAGAGATCTAGACTTGCCGAAGATCACCCCACCCAGTGGGTTTCCATGGCTGATTGGAGATTCGAACCCCTGTCTCCAGAGTTGTAGTCCAACACTCAGATCACTACACCATACTGGATCTCAATATTTAGTTACTCTGAATAAATTCAAGTCCTAAAGGGCTGTATAAAGAGCAGAGAGGTCCAGCATGTTGGAGGGGGACAAATGTTGTCTTGATCTTCAAAAAGGAGGAAAATAGAAGGTTCAAGAAACTACTGATTGGTTAGCTTGACATCAATACCAGGAAAGTTTCTAGAACAGATAACTGAATAGTCAGTCTGTGAGCATATAGACGGAAAAGCTGTAATTACTAAGACCCATAGAATCATAAAACCATAGACCATAGAGTTGGAAGAGACCACAGGGGCCATCCAGTCCAACCCTTTCCTGACAGATGGCCATCCAACCTCAGCTTAAAAACCTCCAAAGAAGGAGACTCTACCACACTCCCAGGCAGCATATTCCACTGCCAAACCGCTCTGACTGTCAGGAAGGTCTTCTTGAGGTTTAAGTGGAATCTTCTTCCTGCAGTTTGAATCTGTTGCTCCTTGTTCTAGTCTCTGGAGCAGTGGAAAAAAAGCCCACTCCCTCCTCGACATGACATCCCTTCAAATATTTAAACATGGCTATCATGTCCCCTCTTAACCTTCTCTTCTGCAGACTAAACATCCCAAGCTCCCCAAGCTGCTCCTCATAGGGAATGGCTTCCAGACCCTTCACTATGTTGGCCGCCCTCATCTGGACACGTTCTAGCTTGCCAATATCCTTCTTGAACTGAGGTGCCCAGATCTGGACCTAGTATTCCAGATCACGTTTACCCAGGCAGAATAGAGTAGAGAATAGACCCAGCATAGATTTCAACCCCCCCCCACCAAAAAAACCCCAAGTCATACTATACTGATCTCTTTTTCTGATCAGGTTACAGGCTTAATAGATCAGGGAAATGCTGTGGATGTAATATACCTTAATCTCACTAAGGCTTTTGACAAAGTTTCCCATGATATTCAAATTGGTAAAATGTGTGATAGACAATGCTGTTTTTAGCTAGCTTTTAACTGGTTGACTAACCAAATCCAAAGAATGTTCGCCAAAGGTTTCTCTTCATCCTCCAGAGAAGAGACTGGAAAGGGGTGCTGTCCTAGGTTCTGTCCTAGGCTCAGTCTTGTTCAAGATTTTTATAAATGACTTGAATTATAGGATAGTGGACATGCTTATCAAATTTGCAGATTACACCAAATTACAATGAATAGGATGGACAGGGGGCAGAATTAGGATTCAAAACAACTTTAACAGATTGCAGAAAGGGACCAAAACTAATAAAAAAGATTTTGACAGGAATAAATATAAGGTAGTACATGTGAACAGAAAAAATAACATGCACATATATATGGTGGGTGAGACCTAGCTTAAGAGCACTATCTGTGAAAACAATCTAGATGTTTTACTAAACTACAAGCTGAACATGAGTTGACAGTGTGATGTGGTGGCCAAAAAAGCCAATTCTAGGATGTGTCAACAGGAGTACAGTATCCAGACTGAGAGGATAGTAGTACTCTATTCAGCTTTGTTCAGACCTCACCTGAAATACTGTGTCCACTTCTGGGTATCACAAGTCAAGAAGTCTATTGACAAGCTGGAACATTCATCTTTTCAGCAGACCATGGTGTCTACAGAACTCTTCTACAGGACCACATTTCAGATGGGTTGATTTTCTTCTTGTCAACTTTCTTCACTGTCTACCTTTCACGCCCATACATAGAAATCCAAAATGCTATGGCTTGGATGATTCTGACTTTGGTATTTAATGATATGGGCTGTGCAGAAGTGAAAAACTGGGGTGACATATCATTAAATTAGCTGAGAAAAACAGACAAACTAAAACACACAACAGGGTTTTTTTGTCAAGCTCTTCTCCCTTGGCTGTCTTATCAACCATGTGATAGGGCTTAGGAATGAGAAGTCTTCTCTCCTTCTCTGTTTCTATGCATTTTCCTTACTAGAATGATTGCTAGAATGACAACCACGGGTTGCGCCTGGCTTGGGGATTCTGAGGAGTTGTAGACCAAAGAGCAACTTTCACAGACTCTGCTTTGGTATGCATGTGAGAATTATCATGGTAGTTCAGACAAGCTACTTTTTCCAAGATTTGTAAAAACAAAAAAACATTAAAAATGTTGGTTTAAATCCTATTAGAATGTTGATATAGTCTAAAGCTACAGTAGTGTACTTACACAACAGGTCTTGTCTACTCCTTTTACCGGCTGTGCAAAAGCAATCAGCCGGAGCCTGAGTATTGCCATGGTCAAACAGCGATGGGGTGAAAGACCTGGGCCTAGGTACCATGTAGCTGTCAGCCACTGCCCTACTAGTGGTAGGTATTATGCAAGAAGGTGCTGGGCCCATCCTTGTTCAGTGCCTGAAAAAATACTTCTACTAGCATAAACCCTGGTTATATAGCAAAAATAAACTGAGAAAATTCTGGTCATTATTTACAAAGCTGGATTTCTAGATTTCTGCTTTTGGCACACACACTTGTCTGCATTTCTTTATTTTATTTTTTTGTTTTGTTTACTTTATTGTATGACTTGTTGCCACTTTGAGGGACCCTGTATGTGGTCAGAAGGAAGTGACAGAAATATTTTAACAAACAACAAAATTTAAAAAAGAATGGCTTGTGAATTGCACACAGAGTGTTGGATATTGGTGGGAGAGATTGGCTGTAGACTCTTAAGTTGGTTCTAGCTTTAGACTGAAACTCCTATCCTCCTCAGCCGGTATGGACATCAGTGAAAGATATTGTACTTATAGTTCTGCAATATCTTAAGGTCACAGTTTGCTAACCCCATTCTAAATAGTCCACTGTCAAAGCTGTTAGAATTGGTCATAAATTGGCTAGGTTATATGCCTTTGCTTAGCAGACTGCTTATCTGTTCACACATGTCTTTGACCCACATAGTGGCCATCCTCAAACTTTGCCAAGAAAATCCAATCAAGAACGTTTTCAGATGAAACTGATAACATACCAAACACCCAAAGTTGTTCTTTCTTAATCTTTCTTAATCTTTGCTGGTTCAAATGAATTTTGGGTTCAGAAATAAAGACTCCAATTTTATGCATTGACATTTGCTTCATATTTTGCATTATGTCACAGAGCAAACCACTAGTTTGGTCTACTGGAGAAGGTAGGGTTGCAGCTCCTGAGAGTAGAGAGCATGATGGAAAGCCAAACCTTGTCTCATTGACACTTTCAAATTTATTAATAAAAAAAAATCCAAGTTTTTAATATTGTTGCCTATATTCCTTGCTTTTCTTCTCAAGCAGGTTTACATAATTTCACACCTCTTACTATGCTCTTGATTATGCTGAACTTGTCTACGTGCACAAAATGTTCATTTTTTTTTATTAAAAAAATAACATTACGGCTCTTGGTTTCAGAACCAGCTTCATGCCTGATTAATCCTGTATATGAGTTGTCTGGCAAGAACTAATTACTTATACTTCCTTCTGCAACTTGGAAAAACATGTTTTATACTTGCCCTCTAGACACTGACAGGACATTGGGATTGGGAAAGGCTATAAAACAGCTCTTCATCAGTTTCTCCTCATTGTTATGATGAGACGACCCTAATGACATCACTTCCTCTTTGTGAGCGCCGAGGCGGGCAGGTGTGCAGGTGCCTATGCTTTCCATTTCCTCCAAGCTGCTCATCGCAGACTCTTCAATAACAAGCCCTAAACTGTTTTTCTTGCCTAGAAACCAGACACTTCAGCTTTTATGCTTAACAAGCTCATTCGTTAAACATTTAGCAGTCTGAAGCCGTCCCCAGTCCTGCATCTCTAGCTTGTTTCATTCAACGGACGGAAATACTTTAACCAAGTTGTCATGATATTAAAGATGAATGAAGAGCATACAATATTTAAATCCCTGTCTGTGATCCTTGTTACAGAGCAGTGTGATCTCAACACATTCTTTGCTGATGAAACTGAAAGGGAATTTTAATATTTGTTCACAGGACAGCCAGAAAAGCTACCCTCATTGTAAGGTTGGGGAGGCTAGAGTACAGGATAGAAAATAGGACCCACAACTTTTTTGTAAAGATGGTAACATTTGATATTTCCTCACATTCTTCAACTACTCAAATGCCCAATATGCGATATGAATGTAATCTTTAAACAGCTGAAGGGATGGCATGTAGCAGATGGAGCAAGCTTTTTTTCTGCTGCACCAGAGGACCTGGACCAGTGGATTCAAATTACAAGGAAAAGTGATTCTAACTAAACATTAGGAAAAAATTTCTAGATGGTAAGAGATGTTTAACAGTGGAACAAACACCTCAGTAGATAGTGGACCCTCCCTCACTGGAGGTTATTAAACAGAGGTTGGATGGCTGCCTCTTAGGGGTAGGCATATAAAAATAATGGTAGATATTTGAACTGGCGGTGAGTTGGACTAGATGACCCTTGAGATCCTTTCCAGCACCGTGATTCTATTATTTAACTAGATTTCCTTGTGATCTTCTATGACTATCCTTTATTTTCCATTCCTAGCCTTCCACTGTAATTTTTAGAGTTGCAACATCAGCAGTGTTCCAGTCCTTGAGATTTCAAAGCCAAAACCTCAAAGTGGGGAATGTACCTTGATGACTGGAAAGTCATAAGTGTGTGTGTGTGTGTGTGTGTGTGTGTGTGTGTGTGTGTACGCATGCATGTATGCATGCATGCATTAGAAAGTGAGAGAGAAAATGTGGAGTTCCTCCACTATCACTTCAGTTTTAGGTACACTACATAGCCAGCATGTGCATGCTTATATGTATGCCCAAGGGCTTTCCAAGGAAAGAAAGGGAAGGAAGGAATGGGAAGATCTATGCCAAGCTTCCTTAATAAGTGCCCTCAGGGTGTGTTGAACTCCCATTATCTCCCAGCCAGCATGGCTACTGGCTTCGTAGTCTAACACATTTGGAGGTAATAGCTTGGAGGAAGGCTTGGCTATGTCCATCCCCATGGCAACAAGACCTACACTAGCCCCTCCTCCATTGGCATCAGATTGTGAATCTTTGTAAATATGCTTTTTCAAACAACAACAACTCCATCACTACCAAGAGCCTACTATTTGAAATCATGTTTGGGTTATTTCCTCTTATTTATCTGTTTCTCTTACTTTTTTAAAAAGTTATGAATGCATACACATTCATCTGAAAATGAGACTATGGCCCTTTTCACATGTGGAGGGGGAGGAACGGTGTAGAGCGACCTCTCACGGAGGTCGTCTACACCGTAGAGTGGACTGGCGTGGACTACTTTTAGTAGCTTCACACCAGAATCCACGCAGGAGCGGCCGGAACTAGCCGGGCTGTGTGTTTCTTAAAAACCTCTTGTTAGAGGTTTTTAAAAAGCATGGAGCACGCAGCCCCGTGCCACTCCGTCACCCGGCTCCGAAGTGGATTTGCAGGCGTGCGCAAGTGCGTGCCTGCAGATCTGCCGGGGGCGGGCTTCTGGCTGGCGAGCTTCTCCGGTTGGTGGAGAGCCTCCACCAACCGGAAGCTGCCATCTGCGACGCCGGAGGAGTGTGGAGCAGCGAGCTCGCGCTGCTCCATGCGGCGACGGACTTACCCGGCTGGAGGTAAGCTCCGTTTTAGCCTGTTTTCTCCCGTTTCCCCCCCTACATGTGAAAAGGGCCTATATTTATGCCATTATTGAGAGCTCAGAACATCTGCAGACACCTGTTTACCACTTTAAAGAACAAATATGATGCCACTCTTCTTCAGTGATGAAGAATGAATATAATAAGCCACAAGGTATTTTTATGGTGTGAGTTAAACCTTTGGGATCAGGGGTTTAATCTCTCCCCTTGCTTCCACAGGTCTTGCTATACAAACTCCACTCAAAATATTTGTTTTTGGGTAAAAGAGATATAGGAAACACAGCTGTCCTTTGTGATCATTTTAAGCTGCAGACTGCCTTTTTTCAGGGAAGTACCTCCAGGCCCAGAATTGGCTTTGCTCACAAGGCTGGCCACTGAATCCTCTCAGACTTGCTGTTTGCCGTCAAGTTGACTTTAACCAAGAGATTCCAAGAGCTCCTCCAAGAGTCACAACAGTCCTGCCAAAGTCTTGCAAATTCAGGGTCATGGCTTGCTTGACTGAGTCAATCCACCTATAGTGAAGTCTTTCTCTTTTCCTACTGCCTTCCACTTTGTTGTTGTTGTTGTTGTTGTTGTTGTTGTTGTTGTGTGCCTACAAGTCATTTCTGACTTATGGTGACCTTAAGGTGAACCTATCATGGGGTTTTCTTGGTAAGATTGTTGAGAAGGGTTTTTTCCTTTTCTTCCTTTGAGGGTGAGAGAGTATGACTTCCCCAAGTGGGTTTCCATGGCTGAGTGGGCATTTGAACCCTGGTCCCCATAGTACAAGCATTATACAACTCTGGCTGTTTGCCTTCCAGTTTATTGAGTGTTATCATCCTTTCCAGTGAGTTGCATCATCTCATGATATTTTCAAAGTATGACAGCCTCAGTTTAGTAAGCTTTGTGTCTATTGAGAGTTCAGTCTACTTTCTTTTAGGACCCATTTATTTGTCTTTTTAGTAGTCCATGGTATCCCTAGAATTCTTTTCCAGCACCATATTTCAAATGTGTTTCTCGCTGTCGACTTGCTTCACTGTCCAGCTTTTGCAACCAGACATAGAAAATCTTTTGATGGATTGAAAACCCTCTGATTCAATGTTCATCAAAGGATGGAAAACCATATACTGAGACAATTCTACCAGGCCGAAAGGAGTATATGAGACTTTCTGCTCCAGTTTAGCTTTGCATGACCAACAATCTTTTTTGGAACTGTGCTCTTGATTATTCATTGATTCTAGGTTGTTCATTGATACTTTCACCTGGTTTGTCTTTTTGTTCTGAACTCATCTACTCTTTGGTTTTGATTACCAGCTTGCCCCATGTGTATCCTACAGACCAGAGTTCCCCATGTCACACTATTTTATCCCGTGATGTTTAGTAGGTGAGATCAGGAGTTGGGTCACAGCCATGATATCACATGATATCATGGCAGGATCTTGGTCATGGTTTTACCTGTTTGCTGCCTGAGATTTCATGATTAAAGGGTAGGATATAAATAATCAAATAAATAAATAAATGCTAACATGTAATACCCTAAGCCATTAATTAGCAATTAAAATTTTAAAAGCAGGTTCTGCAACAAAACATTGCAATGTGGAATGCTGCCATTCATGGTTACAGTCAGCTAGCTGTGCTCTTCCCTGAATACATGATTTCATCCTTTCCACCCTGTTGGTTTTCCTTACCTTTCCTTACCTTTCTAAAAATCCCACAGTCAGCATTTTGCAGCCACTGAGCATGCTCAGTTCTTTGGACTTGTCATTGGACTTTCCCCCACAGATCTTTTGCTGTCTTTGAGTCCACCCCCCCCCCCAAAAAAAATTCACCAAAGCTGTAAACCTGTTCATGCTGTTATGCATGGCTGGTGCATTTTTTGAAGTGATACCACACTTAGAAAATCACTTTATTATTAGCATGTGGGATTGCGTATTCTTGGGAGAGGTTGAAAAAAGAAAACTTTCAATCTGTTAACTGACAGAGCTGCTTTAAAGCTAATGCTGAGTACGCTTTCAAAGAGCAAGTTTATACAGCATGTGGTAGGTAGAAAAGAGCCTTCAAAACCATACAAATGTGTGTAAGAGAGACAGAAGGAGCGGGCAGGAGGAGAAGATCATCCAGGTATTTGGACTGTGATCCCAGAATCTCCCAACCAGCGTGACCACTGGCATGCTAGCCGAGGGGTTTTGGGATTTCTAGTTCCAAAAAGTAAGTTTCCCAGTCTGTGGTAAAATGTTGGCAGGTATATATTCCCACTGTTGTTGCTGCTGTTGTTTTCAGTCAGAGCAAAATTGTAAATATTGGTTTCTGTACATTCACTATTTTAATTTTAGGTAAGAAGACCAGACAAAAATAAATGTAAACTTTGCCTTTGGTACAAAAATATATATGGTTGTCCTTGTTTATGTGGGTTGGAAATGGTTCTTTAAGAGATTTTTGGTATGGATGTTCAAGACTACCCCCCCAGCCCAAAAAAAAAAAAAAAAAAAAAAAAAAAAAATGGTGAGGAAAGCTTCTAATTGTTATGAGTCTTCATGCTTCAGGGCGTAATAATGTGATCACCAGATGTGCCCAGAAGAAATTTGTCTCTTAGGAATAATAGTACAAAATTAGGTGCTTTGTAGTGGTTTGTTTATGGCTTTCTGTGATTCGTCCAGCCTTGGATGGGGCTGAAAGCAAAATAACAGTGACAGTTTAAGAGATGGTTTGCATTTGCATCAGGAACTGCTAAAGAGGAGATAGACTGTGGTCTGTGGCCAAGGCAGCCATCTAGAGCACAGATATGCACACATTGATCTTGTGGCTTTCCAAAATTTAAAGAGTAAAAAATTGGTCTCCAATCAGAGGGAAATCTAAGATAAATGATGAAAGGCACCAAGCACAGAAACAAAAGGTAGTTGTCATCTGTTTCAATTAAGACCTCTATCTCCATGTCAAACACTGAAGGTGGGCTGCAATATTGATCTTAAAGAGCCTTCTGCTTCTATAGAGTTATGTGTTTGCTATGTTGGGAAGGGATTGGAGTTCTGTATCAGTTCTATGATTCTGTTAGATAGCACCAAGAAGCACCACAAGAAATAGGCGGGGACTTCTTCATAGTGGTGCCACGTTCTAAAATATCCTCTTTCAGAGTGTTCATTCCCCCCAGCTTCCTCATCTGTTGTTACTTAATTAGGTAAAGACTGTCCTGGAAGGAGTCATTCTTATGCTGGAATGCATATAGAAGTTTTAATTCCTGGTATCTTTGGCTGTTGTTATGTGTTATAATGTGTTAAGGTGAATGTTATAAGTTGGGTGCCTGTATTCACCATCTTACAAGCACTGGAATCCTAATCAGGGATCCTTTTGCCAGGACCACTTTTAATCTGGGTTTCATCCTTTTCTATACATTTTGGAATGGAATGGGGAGCTGCTTTGCAATGGAAGGAACACATATGGCAACCTCTGAAGGATTAGATTGAAGATACTGGTGGTTTTTATGCCAATGGGTAGAATCTGTTCTGAGGTTTAATCTGAACTTTAAAGGAGCTGTCCACAGTGCTTAACTCTATCCCCTAAATAGATTTAGCCCCTTTTAAACATGCTCCTTTAAAGTTCAGACTAAAACTCCAGAGCAGATTCACCACTCCACTGACATGGAAACCACCTGCCACCAGTCTTAACAAAAGCTGCTCTAAATCCAAAGCTAGATTTCCAAGCTCCAACAGCAAGATTTCCAGCTGCAAAGCATCTTGGACCTTGGAAAAAGCTAGATATTGTCAGGCAGAGCAGTGTTGACTGCCTCTCTCTCATAACCCCTGCTTTTTTGTGTGCATGCAAAATAAATGCCTGGCATGGATGAACAAAGCAGAGCAAAGATTCATGAAAAGGCACATAGGCTATAAAACATCAGGGCGAACAGGGAGAGTGGACAGATGACAGAATGGAAGTTGAAAGCTATAAAATGATAAGGAAAGTTCATGCAAAGGAGAGAAGAGAAGATTGGACAGGAGGCTAAGGCAGATAATGAACCAACGTTCTCCAGTACAGAAGGAGCATGAGGTTACTAAAGGTGGT
The DNA here is from genome assembly GCA_030412105.1 of Cyclura pinguis. Taxonomy (NCBI): domain Eukaryota; kingdom Metazoa; phylum Chordata; class Lepidosauria; order Squamata; family Iguanidae; genus Cyclura; species Cyclura pinguis. Next base: position 38,575,181 of record CM059599.1, read on the forward strand.
ACGACGGCTGCTTAAGGCACAATAAAGGTAATGTGCTGACACAGGAGATATTTTGCAAATGTATCTGTCCTGTATTCTCTGCCTTAGTACAATCACAGCAAGAAGAAAGGGGACAGATGTCAGAGAAAGGCATAAATTTCCCATGGGGAAAGTGGAGGAAACTCACAAGGGAAAAAGAGTCAAGCTAACACTAGGCCATCTTATGACCTCCTAGAGCCTGCAAAACAGTGTCAGAGAATGAGATATTAATTGACAGAAAACAATGTCTTACTCTGATGCCAGCTGAACTGAAGGCGAGGGAGGGAAAACATTTTCATTTCTGACCATGATTATTAACCCAGTAAGCTGATCGTTCTGCTGCCTTGCTGGCAGCTAATTGGTGCACAAACTAAGTGTTCTTTTGCCAAATTGACATGAAAGGGAGACTGTCAGTAACTTCTGAAGCTGCTGTGTTGTGTCACATTATGGAACGCATTGTTTTCTTGCAATACAGAAAAAAGAGGGAAACTATTTAACAAACATTACTCTGTATAATGCCTAAAGAGGCCAAACAGCTCCAACTCTAAAAGGACTGTTATTGAAATCAGCCATTTTTTTTTGGTGAACAAAATAAAGAATATATATAAGATGGAAGGGCTCAGTTATATCCAATCTTATAAAGGTCATCAAATACACACACACACACACTCACATACACACACATGTATACAGAGAAAATGAGAAAGAGAGAGAGAGAATGAGAGGGAGAGAGCGCTCTGCATCCACAAAGTGATGTGTGAATTTTCATGCAAACGCTGGGACTTCTGAACACTAGAGACAAAAGTTGTTTTATTATTCCTGTTTCTTTGAAAATCATAGACGCCCTTACTCACAAACACTGAGCCTTTCTGGATTCTCCTTTCTAAGATGGCAACTTCTCATTCTGCCTCAAAGGCCTCTTGGAAGGGACTCTGAACTTTTTAGAACAACTTTGGTTCTACAAGTAGATTTTGAAAGGAATTGCAGTGCCTCACAAAATTTGATTTAAGGCTGAAATCAAACCTTGATTTGAAAGTCCAAATGTCCATTGCTCCCTTGGACTGTCATGCTCAATTCAGTCCTACCCCCAAGAGCACTCAAAGACCCTAGAAGCAAAGGTAGCACAGCCGTGCCATGCTTGTCTGGCAGCACATCAAACAGCCTTAAGTTTTATCCATTAGGCCTTCATGCTGCCATCTTGTCCTGCCATTTCCAACATAAAGAATTTTTTTTCCAGGAATGTATATTTTTTTTTTATACTTAGCTTTAGGTATACAATATTTCGTACTAGGCTTGCATTTTTACTTTAGAATTATGGTATTCTCTTCATTCATATACAGTCAACCCTCCACATTCGCAGGTTTCACTTTTGCAGATTTGATTATTCACTAATCATTTGCTGTCACCTCTGCTGCCTCCCTGTGCCATTTTAAATAGGACTGCAAGCCTCATGAGACTGAGAAACTGCAAACAAGGCTTGTAAGTCCCTATTAAAATGGTGTGGGGCAACAGTGGAGGTGGCAAGTAAGCCGCACCAGCCACCCACTTCTGTCTTGTGAAGGAACCCTGATGCCTTAAAGGAATTCACGGTGAGTTGAATATGGTGATCATACTTTTTTGTATGTTAAATATGGTTTGGGAGGGCCTAGAGTTACTCACTTTTTTTCTGCTTTCATGGGGATCCTGTGCCCCTAACCCTAGCGATGACTGTAATATAAATGCATTTAGATTATATACTTGTATATTTAAGTTGGAAAATCTATTTTTTTTCTTTTCTCTCTCTTTCTTCTTGTATAAGATGGTTAAACAGCCAGTGTACTTCTAATGTTTTCATCTGTTGCATTGTTGTATGATGTAATAATAATAAAAAAGTTTTACTCATTAGGAGCAAACATGCCCTGGTTTGGTGCCTGAATTGCACGCCAAGAGAAGGTGAGACAAGAAGAATCCCTATAAAGCTACTGCACTGGACACCAGCTCTTGCTGGAGCAACATGTCTTATTGTACCCTCTGCTGGATAGCTAACCTAAGATGACTGATTCTTGATGCCAGTTATATTTTACTGTTGTGGCACAGGCTTTGTCTTATCTGGACCTCTAAATACATTAGGTCATAAATTATGTAACTTGCAACCAGATTGTATGATTATCTCCCACATCAAAGCAAGCAGTCCCTATGTGTGGCTTTGATAGGAGAATTAGCCGTGCCATCTTTACTATTTTCATATATTGCGGCTGTGCGTTGGAAACCCAGTTCAACCATGCTGCAGATAAGTTTTGATGATAGATAAATAGGTAGGCCAAAACGTCAACAGAGCAACTGGTCTTCGGTGTTGTTGTTGTTGTTTATTCACTTATATCCTGCCTTTCTCTCAAGAATGGGACTCAAGGTAGCTAACAATATAGTTTAAAAAATATAGATTAGAAACTGTACATAAACTTCCATAGAAGTATAGATATAAAAGTTGTTTAAGAAGCAGTTAAATAATTTATAAAATTAAAACATTAAACATTAAAAATGTTAAAATTCATTAAAAGACAAAACAAATAATAAAATAGCACATCACATCATTAAAGACCCATCCCATTCAGTTTCTAAAAGCTTGGTGGCACAAGAATGTTTTCAGTTGCTGACAGAAGGAGAGCCGTCCCTTGTCTGCCTGGGGAAGGAATTCCAAAGACTGGGAGCAGTCACCAAGAAGGCCCTTTCCCTCAAACCCATCAAACAAGCCTGAGACATTGATAGGAGAGAAAGAAGAGCCTCTCCAGAAGATCTTGGAGCTCTAATACATTCATAAAGAGAAATACAGAGTATGTCCCTGGGGATGGGACTCCACCATTGAGAGACTGCCATGGAAATCAACTCTCTTCACACTCAGCTGTCTATCCTTACATAAGTCATTTCCTATCCTTAGGCAGAGTGAGACAATAACCTTATGCAGCAAATAATGTCAGTGGCAGCCTCCCAGTTGTATCTCATAAACCCTTTAGTTGTTCTTCTACGTTGGAGAACAAATGCTATATAACCTGCTCTAGATACCCTAAATTAGGCTGCTGCCTCATGTGTAATGGAGCATAGTGTTGTAGAATTCAACTGGTGTACAACTGGTTTCTCTACATGGACTGGACAGTGGACACCATTTTGTTCTTCATCTCAAGAAATAAAATGCCATTCCCTCATAGGTTGCTGAATAGTTATATAAAGATTGTTCTGATCAATATTAGAGATAATTAAGAGATATGTAATCAGTATACATGAAGCCTAATCCACTGTCAAATGAATACGGGTCAGTGGGTACAGATAGGAATCTCATTGAATCTGTAGTTATCTGGCTTGAAATATAAATGGTATGCTTCTTATATTCACAGAATAGTTGGTTCAGAGTGTATGTCTTCATCTGAGAGGGGAGCTGAAATGACTAGAAGTTCCAAAGTCTGGCTTAACTCATTTTCTTTGACGAGATTGTCCATGGAAGATAACCTCCTATGTTTGTCTTGGTTTTGAGCCATTTCATTTTTCTTTGGACCCAAACTGACACAGCTGATAGATTAATGACATTTTGTATTTAAAGTCAGAGGTGTCAGCAAGACTTTTGTACGCTGATATCATTCTCATCTAGAACAAGAGAGTTCAGTGGAGATGCAGGGACTTGTGCCAAATATTCTTGAGGACAGGAGGTCATGTGGCACTTTTCTGCTAGGATACAAAATGAATATATATATATATATATATATGCGCACACACACAAAAAGAGAGACAAGAGTTTTTAGGCTGGCAGAAGACTGAATATGTTCTAATAATAGGTAGCTCACATGGAGACTAAGTCACCTACAACAGGGTTTAGTTTGTAGAGGTGAATCAAAGTGCTAAGAATTAAAGACTTTTCTTTGACTCTTTTACAGAATACAAAAATAGGCACAGGGAAATTCATATGGGATGAAGAAAGAATGTCTAAGCTGACATCTAGCAGCAGCTAGCAGACACACAACATGTAGATTTGCAATTCCCCTTTAAGCATTCTTTGGCCTGGCAGCATTCATACATTGTGTTTCAGTGTGGACATGATTTGTTTTTAGTCATATTTGTGCTGTACCTCATCTTGAGCTGCTGCTGCTGCTGCTGCTTTCATCTTCTTCCTCTTCCTCTTCCTCTTCCCATCATCATCAAACTAACACCAAAGACTACGTCACATAACTTCTTTGGGTTGGTGTGAGGAAGGGCTGGTGGTTCTTCCCATGTTGGTCTGCCACTTAATTATACAGTTGGTCCTCCACATTTGCACATTTGACTTTCACAGATTTGATTGTTTGTCAGTTTCTCCAACTCTGCCCCCCGACATCAGGTGCTTCTTTTCTGGGAGAACTTTCCTTCATGGTGGCTCTGATCAGGCCGCATAGCCTTTTATTCACCCTCACCTGTTTCTGGTCTCCCTCTTCCTCCACTAGCAGCTTCCTGGACAGCTAAGGACAATGCACAGCCCAATTTCACAGCACCACAAACCCTCTGATTATACCCTCCACACCTAAGGAAAGAGATGGGTGAGAAAGAGGAAGTACAGGGCCACCATGCCGATCCACCACTTTCCTTCACCTTTCCCTGACCTGCTTTGGACCCTGGGTGCCTGCCCTACCCACCATGCCTGGCCCCTCTTTCTCATAGACAAACACACACATTTTGATAGTTGTGATTTTTCCACTTTTGTGGGGGGTCCTGTGCCTCTAAACCTAGTGAATATGGAGGGCTGACTCTACTTGTATGCAAGACTGCCAAAACTGCCAAAAATAGGAAGAGAAAAAAACAAAAAACCTGGAAAGTCCACTTTCAGTTTTGAAAAAAGAGTATCTTTAAAAAAAAAATATTGAACAATAAAGGAGAGTTCTGTGACTTACTTTAAACATAAATTGCAACTCCAGGGAAGGACAATTAATCCCTTTTGAGGAAACAGAGAGAGTACATTCTGAGTAGTCTAGTGCGGTTCGGAACAGCAGAAATAGTCTTTGGGGACTATGCACGGCCTCAGGTCTGTATGTTGCCCACCCCTGTTTTAATGGGACTATGAAGAAATTATTGTGTGCTGAAATTGTTTGCTGTTGATTTAAATGGTTGGTGGGTTTGTATGTTATTTTGCTTTCTACCGTCACCATTCGTGGTGCTCCATGTTGTTTGTCTTTGAAAACGTGTTCTATTTCAAAGGTCTATAGGGATAGTTTGTTGCACCTTTCACACCACTGACTGCATCATGTAAACCTGTTTGGTGGAATAAGAATTCACTCCCCAAAGAAATGTTCCCTTCAAGGTCTTATTGGATGGAAATAATAAATAATGTCATGTGATGTTGTGCAGCCAGTAAGGTGTAAGCTGTGAATATGAGAAGAAATGTTGACAGGTGGCCTGATTATGTTACTGATAGGGTGAGCAAAGTCATGTGGACCAAAGGAGCAAACCTGGAAGGATGAAGGCAAATGCTGATGGTAAAACATCCCATATGTCTGAGGGACTGTATTCTACTATACAAACCTGCCCAGCCTTTGAAGTCTTCAGGGAGGCCCCACTCTTAGGCCATTTCCACACTAGACTGTTATAGTGCTATTTTATTCCACTTTCAACATCCTATGGAATCCTGGGGTTTGCAGTTTAGGGATGGGCCTTTGAGGTCCCTCCCTAAACTGCAAACCCCAGGATTCCATAGGATGTTGAAAGTGGAATAATAGCATTATAACAGGCTAGTGCGGAAACGGTCTAAGAGAGAACATTTTTAGGGCAGCAGGTGACATTTTTTTTATTTGAATCAACTTTTGGAAACTGAGCACTTTAAAGGAAAGAGCTCTTAATAATGTTTTGTACAATTTTTATTTCTTTTCTTTTTAGATTGATATGTTTTAAATTGCTTTTAATTTTGTTGATGGTTTAATTATATTTGACAATAACTTATTGGGTATACAGTTTCATGCTTTTAAAACTTTTGTACTCTATATTGTTTTAGCAATAGCAATAGCATGTGTCTTTCTATACCGCTTGTCAGCTAAGTGTTCTCTAAGTGGTTTACAATGTGTTAGCTAATTGTCCCCAACAAGCTGGGTACTCATTTTACTGACCTGCGGAAGGATGGAAGGCTGAGTCAATCTGGAGCCTGGTAGGATAGAAATCACAACCTTGTGGCTGCAGTACCAGCATTTAACCACTGTGCCACAAGGGCTCCTTGTTTTAGATGTTCTGTTTTAATTTATATTGGAAGCCTCTTTGAGTCCTATTCAGGAGAAAAGTGGGATATAAATTGTATAAATAAACAAATAAAACAAACTTTTTCTTTTGTTCAGCTGGCCTGACCACAGTTCTGGGGGGAAAGATGTGATATAAATAATAATATGAAAAAATGTAATATAATATAATAATAATATAATATAATATAATATAATATAATATAATATAATATAAACATAGCAATGTGGTATCTCATGATTTCATTTGCCAAGTCACTTATGCCTATATCAGAAGTCTCAAAACAAGTGGGAACTACAACAAAATGTCAGGCTATGGAGAGGTGCTTTAAGACTTTCAACCAGTTAGCCATGCTTTCCTCCTTCATAATTCCATTCCATTTTCCTTCAAGCATAGAATAAAATCCTACAGGCTGAGAACAGCCTAAGAACGCCACATGCAGAATTCTACTGTCTCCTCTATCACCACCCACAGGGCTCACAATTGGTTATTCTGTTGCTGGTGGAGAGTGCAGAAGTCCTCTCATAGTCAAACTGAGGATATCCTCTATCAGATGCTTCTTTGACATCTCCACTTCCTCTACCAACAGTGGAATGGTTGAGGACGGGACAGCTTTGATTGTTACGGAAAGTGGAAAAGACAGCCAAATTCCACAATGACCCAAAAAAAGATTTACACAGGCATGAGTTGTAAGAGGATACCAGCCATAATTTTCTGGTTCCCTGAGCACCCTTCCTCAACAGTCAACCAACACCAAACATGTTCAGTCTTCACTGGGCTGTTTTGGAGGTGTCCCCTGTTAGCTTTTGTTGTCATTATTGTATTTCCCCACACCTTTGTGTTCCTTGAAGCTGCAGATACCTCTTTGCATTGTGGAGGTCAAAGGGGCACCATTTTACCTACATGAGCAACACCACTCACATCCTGAAAATTGTAAATAAAAAGGAATGTTATTGAGTATGTCCAGAAAACCCACCAAAATGAGCCACACTTTCTCTCAATAATGCAAACAAACATGAAAACACTTAAGCGGTTTCATCTTAGCTCTAATTCAAAGCATACTTCCCTGTCATGCCTCATATTTGTTCATTTAAATGTCATGGTGCCATACTCCTATTGTTGAACAAGGTCCCATTCTTCCAAACATTTTTCAGAACATTTAGTGCAAGCTAATAACATTGCCTCATGTAGTTTCCAAGCAAGATAGATAGTACTGAGCCACTCAAAACAGACAAGAGGTGAAAAGAGAGTTTTATGATAAGGTGTAAACAAGTGCTGTCTCCACTGAAACATTAAAGATCTTCTGCTAAGGACTTCAGGTTCTCCATTCTATTTTCACTCTGGTTTCTTCCTCCCATTTTTCTCCCAATATTCAAATACCATTTACAGAGCTCAAAAGTAATAAATTACAGGCCCTTTCAGCACCTTACCTTTTTTTGGTGCAGGGATTGTGCAAGCAGCCTCCAGCGAGAGGCTCTTGCATCCCCACTGCTTCAGCTCCACACGAGCTGCCTGCTCCTGAGCAGGTAGGGCGAAAGCCCCGCCTCTTCCTTCTGCAGCGCAGTCTGGGAGTTTCCTAGGCTGCGCTGGGGCAGGAAGCGTGACCGCTGTGGCTCCAGAGGTTCTGCATGCATGGCAAGTGCACGTGGGGCCCTGGAGTAATGCGTGATCGCGCATCATTTTTGACTGAAAGCCAAAAATGAAAAAGTGCGCGAGCGGCGCCTGCCCTACCCTGGAGTGTTGCACGATTGTGAGTGCGTTGTGCAGATCGATCCTCACAATCGTGCGATGCTCCAGGCGCCCTTTCGCATGGCAAATACCGTGCGAAAAGGGCCATAGTAATATAGTTGCCTGTAACCAATTACTCTTTTTTTTCACAGTGAGAAGATAAGAAAGTTCCATTTCAAATGCAACATAGCAAGTGGGACCAAATTCATCTTATTAGCACAGAAAGTGATGTTCTGAAGTTACTTTTCAAAGTGATTCAGCTAGGGCTGAATCCAGTCCAGGTTTCTTCAAGGGATTCATGTGATAACAAGACTGTTATAAGCTACTGGTATAAACTGAAGACTTTGTGGTGATTATTGTATACCACCTTGAGATCCATAGATATACAGTTGGACACTAATATTTAAATAAATAAAATAAATCATGAATGTAGTAGATGTTTAAAGCAGAAAAAACCAGCATCTACCTACTGAAGCACATCGGTTCCCCCAAGGCACTGAGGGAGTATTATAGAAATATTTAGATCTCTAATTATGCATATACATTTCCTGCATTGAGGCCATGCCAAAAGTGTGTTCAAACAAATTTCCCTCCAAACATATGAGAAATTGGGATCAATTACTTTTTAAAAAGTAACTGCTTTGTAATGACATTACATTATGAGAATCTTATGCTCATTAGTAGATTCATAGGATCAAGAGATACATCTTCCATCTATTAGGTACACATATGTTTTTCAGTGGATATAATCTATGATGGTTCCACGTAACTTAAGGGGGATTTGCTCTGATAGCCAAATGGAATCTTCAAATTCAGACCATGCTGTTGTCAGCTTTGGTCCATTTCTACCCACTTATAGTTTTCCCCCTAGAGATTATTTTTAACTTCGTCCACACTGTTGAAGACCCTCATCCCCCACTCCCCATGGCATGTGATCAGTGCCATTTTGGCTGCACAAGTGACATTCACAATTTGATCATTGGAAGCTGAAGGACTGATTCTGCATGGAATGAAATATGACAGTATGAGAACTTTAAAAAAATTTAATTAATTAAGAGAAAACTAAATTTTCTCTTTTAAAAATTAAATAAATAAAAGCGGGGATTCTAATATTTTTTAAAAATGAAATCTTGTCAACTGAACAAAATTTAGGAGGAATTCTGTTGATGAACTGTTAACGGGGCTCACTCCAAAAGCATTTCTCACTGTGGATTAAGCTGGAGCTGGACTAAGCTCTCTCCCAGCAGCTAGGTCAAAGGGTTACAGCTCACCACATTGACATTTCTTTCCTGCTTATAAGCACACAGGAAGACAGGCACCCCCTGGTCTGCTGCTCTGGGCATTTCAATTGTCCAGTGTAAAAAGCTGTTCATCCGATCTCAAGGAAATGATTCATAAATACCAAAGTTTGGTATAACAACAGCTATTGGCTCCCAATGTAAGGTGGCTAGATAACGCTGGCCCTCAGTCCCTTCTCTTACCCGGTGGGTATTTCTACATGATTTTATAGGCATAACAGAGGAAAGTTCCTCTGACCCGATAAACCACTAGAGGCCTCCTGATTACTTAAATTGATTTCATTTCCAGGAAGACTGCCGTTTCCTAAAAAGTAGATCAGGCTTACTGCAGTAAACAGTTCACAATCTGCAGTGCCAGGTTGACACAGAGCCCAGGAAGGATGACTGAAATCCATTGCAGCTGAAAAAAGAACAGAAGAGTACTTGGAAATTCAGAGCTTAAAAACAGAGCAAGGTGGGAGGTGAGTCAAGTCTAAAGCAATGGTGAATTATTCACTTGTATACAGCAGCCTTCCTCAACTAAGCTATGGTTTGGACAACAAGTCCTATCAGTTTCTGATAGCACGACCAGTGGTCAGAGAAAATAGAAGGTATATTTATTTATTTAATTTGGAAGTTGCCAAAACCGTGAACCACTGGAATATACCCTTTATTTGTCGCAAACTGGTGAAGGAAAAGAGCACAATTCAAAGCACACAGGCAATGATGACTCATTTAAGGATAAATGGAATACTAATACTCCTCCTGTCCACACAAAAACTGTTAATAAATAAATTATTATTCAACATTCTGCAATATCTAGGGTTTTTTGGGGGGTGGGGCTTAGGCAAAAGGACATCAGTAGGCCCTTTTCTTTTTAACCACTTCCAGTACTGCCATTTATTTTCTTCTTTACCCAATCCACAGAGCCAGGTTTCAGCATTTTGCTACCTTAGGCAGAGCACCAAATAGCATCCCACCAACAATCCTAAATTAAACACTATCAAGAGTCAGTTAGTGGCACTGCAAATCTAGAGCTAATGCCTGGCAAATTTTTTTTGGACTATAGATCCCATAATCTCCATTCAGCATGGTTAGTGTTGAAGAATTCTGAAGGCTGTACTTTAGCAGAGTCACCTTTCCAGACACTGGATCTGTCTAGATTACAGCATAGTTATTGTCTGTCTCTATGGCCCTTTCTGCCCCCAGTTCTCAATGTCCACAGGATTGTAACGGGATCACGATGAGGTTCTGCATGATGCCATCATGGTTCCATCACAATCCTGTGGCCACCTGTTGCAATTGCAGACTAAATCATTGATGGGTTTCTTCCGTCAATGAACTGTGATTGCGCAGTCCTCCTGCCTCCCTCCCATACTTACTTGTCATGCAGAACATCAGGAATCGCAATGGCTGCACTTCCTTCCCCAGTGCAGCCTGGGAAATTGCCAGACTGCACTGTGGAAGGGAGTGGCAGAGCCATAGCAGTTCCTCCCATCCAACAGGTAGCCCATGTGGAGGGAAGCACTTCTGTCACGCTCCCTTCCCAGGAGAGGCTTCCCTGCATCCCCATGGAATGGAGTCGATGCAAGGTAACATGTGAAAAGGGCTTATATGTATGGCAGTTGTGAACAAAGGTAAAAGAGTATGAATTCAGGTAGGGGATTGCTTCATGTGCACAAATAATCTGACAAAACAATGAAGGGAAGTTCATGGGGTAGCTTGGACAGTGCCCAACTGCTGGTGCCCAACTGGGCTAGCCAAAGGGAGATGAGATGCCAAGAGTAAACAAGCGCATGCATCAGCTGTGTGCTGGGTCTCAGCTGCCATGTCACAACCTGGAGAACCGATGTGTATCTTAAAACTTCATGATGAAGTGGGTGTCAAGGTAGCTGTATCTTCTCTTACCTCTTTTTCCTCATTTGCTGGTCCTTCTGGATGTCTTCCTCCCTCAAACACCCCCCTCCCATGAATGTCAAGGCACAGGCACATTTTCCTGTTCGTGAACAGTAGCCCTGCTCCCAATAACTTCTGGTGCTTTGGTCATAGCACCGGATATCACAGAGAGAATCCAGCTTCTGACAGGATTGCCACTCATGTCCAGTGGCTGATAATGGTTTCAAAGTCGCTGAGGGAATGAGCCTCATCCAGGTTTAGGTCTAAACTTTTAACAGATCAATCCAGGATGTTGAACCTCACCCCCCCCAGATAGGTTTGGCACCTTGCAAAGCTTCCTCAAAATTTGGATTAAAACCCAGAGCAGTTTCACTGACTTACTGACATTTTTCCAAAATGTTGCTTTTGGAATAGTATTGTTGGCAAGAATGAAAATGAATTCTCACACCACCTCTCAGGCTTTTCTATGCATATGAAGGGCTTGATGGTCCTGTGAACTGCCTCTTTAAGAAAAGTTCTGGCAGGTCAGATCTTTCATTCTTGCTTTATTGAGCTCATAAGTTGAACTTTTTCTTCCTCCCTCCTCCCTCTTCTCCACCTCCTCCCTCCACAGCCGCTCCTCCCCTCCTGTCCCTTTTTGTTTAGTTCGACCTTGGTCACTGATGACAAGGCTGCTTTTCCTGCCAAACCAATCAATAAGCTAAACAGAGAGAAGATGAGTATTTAGAATATGGGAAGCCAAACTCAAACACAGATAGGTTATCAGCCTAGCCCAGAGCAGACTTCTAAGCAAATATTTCATTAACAAATTTTTCATGGCAACTTGCATGTTAAAAAAAAATGGCAACGGCAGGCATGAGAGAAAGAGAGAACAACGAAAGGAGATCAAGTTAAAAAAAAAAGAACTGGGCTGGAGGCTTAGTGGTGGCACAGCCGTCTTTGGTTACTAGTATGGAATGAGCTTCTCTGTGCCGCAGGTTTCTGGGCAAATGTGAAGCAATCGGGGTGAGAAAATTGTGCAAACAGTGTTTGGAAATCCAGCTCTCCCCAGGAACATCCGGCTTTTCATTGCAGCTTTCCTAGAGTTCACAGAGTGGGTGTGCATTTTTATAATGAAAAAAAAAAATCTTTTGGAAATTTGGGCTTGGTGAAACCTTGGAGATGTAACAAGGGTTTGTGTATATTTGCTGATAGTAAAATATTGCTTAGCCAGTAATTCTGTGTCTGGGTCATGATAATCTACTACACAAAACACAAAATGTGATGAGTTGCTTGGGCAGCCAACTGACCAATACTTCTACTGATCCAAACAGGGCCACCTATTGCATTTTCAACACCACTTCCCTAAAAGAGATGCAGCATCATTCTTTGGGCTCTCCTTCCCTGGAGGTCTTTTAAACAGAGATTGGTTGACCATTTCTTGGAAGTACTTGTGTATTCCTGCGTGATGAGGAGACGGACCAGATGGACCTTGGAGTCCTTTCAGGTACTATGTTTCTATGCTGGTTCTCATCCTTCTTTATCTGTACAACAGTCTTGTATAGGTTAGGGTGAGAAAGAGTGACTAGCCCAAGGTCACATAGCTGAGTGAGGATTTGTACTCATCTCCCTTGTCATAATCTGATGCAGTACCAGGACATGAAGTCAACTCTGCAATAGCATAATGAAGGCAACATCAGAGTCCAAATAATTACCACTAGGCTACCCTAGTGACATTATACATGTATGGCTGGTAAAGGGATCATGCAGCCCAAGGACTTCATGCTGCCCTCAGCCTTTGGCCAGACTCCTCACACTCCAGCCCCTTTTGTCCACATCCCCATTTTTTTGCTGAAAAAAATTGCAACCGCTTTGTGTTCTGTTCAGAAATTGTGATGTTTTAAGTTTGCCTTATGGCATTGCAATGAAGTTGTGTGCAGCAAACAAAAGTCCCAACACACACCTACCTTTTAAGCTATGCATACCCACCAACATGGCTATTTTTCAGTTTCTGGACAGTGGAAAGCCAGCCATAATGCATTTAGCTCTCTTCCTGTAGTTGGGCTGCAACAGGCAGCAGCAGAGGGCTGGATGTGTGACGGTTCACTCCCCTGTTCTTTAGCAACTCAGAAATGGCTGTCTTGGTGAATCTGAGTGCTTAAAAACTCTTGGGAGAGGTAGCATTGGTAGATGTGGCTGCATTGCTATAGCTAAATCACCATAGCTACCTCACCACAGCTGTGTTGCTATAGTTACATCACTGTGGCTATGTCACCCAATGCAGGTTCGCAGCTGCTGATTCAATGGGGGGCCTAGTACACCACAGGCCCTGAACAACCCCCAAAGCAACCAGAAGTGGTGTGATGCATCACTTCTGGTCATCTAAAATAGTGGCCATGACCACACATGGCAACCCAAAAATCAGGAGGTGTAGCAGAGGTGTATCTAGCATAACTAATGCCTAGGGCAAGCTTGGAAGCTGTGCCCCTACCTCCAGGGCTACTTCCTTCTGTTCCTCCTCCTTTGCTGCTTCTGGCACTGCTTTTTTGTGCCCAGCTGATATTGGTGCCCATGGCACATACCCTACTTGTTCTACCCTAGATATGCCTCTGAGGTGTATCCCTCTGGGTTCTGATGGGTGTCCACCTCTGACATATTTTCTACATTTCTGACCCACACAGTTCTCCTATGGTCTGTTACTTGCTATGGTTTCAGGAGAAATGTATCACTTTTTTTAAAAAAATAAGAAACTTAGCCAAATTTGGACCTGTTCAACTTTTGAACAAACCAGAACGTATTTATGTGGTGAAAAGTGCACTTTTCAGAATTTGGTAGTCTAGTTCAGTATTCCAAATAACATGAGGAAAAAATATAAGTATCAAGGAAAAGTATACTTAAAGATGTATGTATTATGGGGAAGGTATGCAGAAGGCACAAAATCTTATGGGGGAAAAAAACTTGCAAAAAGTGTGCATACTAAAGGAAATGTATACCAAAAAATTAGTATACTGTGGAAATATATATTAAAATTAGGGATGGGTCAATCGAATCCTCGAATCCTGGGCAAGGGTTTGACATTCTTGAATCTGAATCCCTATGACAAAACGGGCAAACTGAATCTATTGAATCCACCAACCAAATAGTTTGTTGGAGACCGGGATGCCTGAAAACCTGGGAGACCAGATACACAAGGGGAGATGGCAAGTAGGTGAGTTTTTTCCCTTGGAGTAATAATCGCCTTTGCTAACAATTTCACAAATTACATCTGGGGTTATATTCTAAGATATTCACATTGAACATTTAATATTTCAGTTCAGCACTTGACTGGAAGGTACAGTCTTCTGGAGATTTCAAGGACAGTTGAAAGATTCCTTTGCATTGCTCCCTTGCAAAGCTCTTTCAGACACAATTCAGAGGTTTGTAGTTTTACAAGGTGTCACAGCCTTCTCTGCCAAAGTCTACTGGTATATCATCAAACTACAAATCCCAGGATGTCAGAAGGAGCTATGTAAAGAAAAGCCAGTTTTGACCTGGATTATCTCTCTACTGTAGTATGTGGCCCTGTTTACACAGGCAGGAAAATGTGGGATTCACCCACATTTTCCTGCCTGTGTGCAAAGGGCCTTCATGTCATTTTCAATCTGAGGAGATCCTGAGGCAAAACTATGACAATTGTCCCAGCCAGATTTCTTCAGAGGGAGGTTTGCCTTTGCCTAGGCTTTTGCTGAGGCTGAGAGAGTGTGTCTTGCCCAAGATTATCCTCCTTTTCCTTGCTTTTTAAACGCCTTGTTAAAAAAAGGATTCAAAAGATTCAAGATTTGTGAGATTCGTGGATTCCCAGAACCTTCCAGAGATTCGGATCCAGATTCAGATTCAGAAAATTCTGGATTCATCCCATCCCTAATTAAAATGCATGTATAATTGTCCATTTTTGGGGAGGAGGATGTTCACACATTGATGTCAGTATAGAGCAAAATTAATATGAACACCAGAACATTTTTTAAAAAGATGATTTGTCCATTCCCACTCTGTCATTGTACTGTCATTAATCTTCAAATCTTACCCTGAGCCCTCTAGCCCATATTTTGCCAGTTTTATAGAAATGAAAAATTGTCAACCCTACATGCATAGATAGAACTATTTTGTTAGTACAATTGTTGGGCATAAACTGAGGGGACCAAGACTCTTCTTGTTAATAGGTATTTTAACACAGACCTTCCTGAGAAATCTGCTCCACTGTGGAAAGCCTTCTTCATATTCTCTTGCACTTTTGGGAAGGGTATGTGAGTTTTCTTTTCTGTTGTGGTCTCCAAGTATAAAACAGTTTGCCAAAGAAGGTGAACTTGGCATCCTTATCTCCTGTCTTCTGGCAGATGGTATAGAGTGTTTTATTCTTGCAAGGACCCTCTTTTCTGGCCTCCGGCATTTTACCTGCTAGTTTTTACTGCTTGTTCTTTGCTGGGATATATGATACTGTATTTTATAATCTGAGAGTCAGGGTGGTGTAGTGGTTTGAGCATTAGACAACACAATCCAATGCATATTTCCTCAGATGTACGCTTTTGCTGTGCTGAAAAAAGCTTACTCCCAAGTAAGAAGAGGCTTCAGGATTGCAGCCTAAGGCCATTTCCGCACATGGCGAGGGAATCGCCCTGTGCCAGTACTTACCGGACTTCTTTGCTGCACACTTGGGTCCAGGCTGGTCCGGAGCAGTGCGTGGCTGATGCTCCACACTGCTCCGGGGACGAAAATGGCGACTTCTGGTTGGTCAAGGCTCTCCACCAACCGCTGAAGCTCGCCAGCCTAAAGCCTGCCCCCAGCAGATCACAGGCTCGCACTGGTGTGAGCCTGCAAATCTGCACCGGAGTGCGGGAATGGAGTGGCACGCTCCATGCTTTTAAAAGACCTGTTTCAAGCGGTCTTTCAAAAGCACGCTGGATGACCACTTCGGGTCATTCAGGAGCGGGCTGAGGTGCAGAACTACAGTAAGTAGGTCCGACCCAGTTCGCTCCCAGGTGCAGACGTCCTCCCTGGAGGACACTCTGCACCGTTTCTTTAAGCCCGTGTGGAAATGGCCTAAGTTTCTATACAAAGTGACTGAGTTTCCCAGTTTTCAATGTAAATGTGATGGACGTTATGGCCAAAATTCTGTGGAATTACAGCTGACTATACTAGTTCTAGACAGCCAGCATGGTGCAGGGCAGAGCTTTCCAAACTTTTCATGTTGGTGACACACTTTGTTAGACATGTATCATTTCATGACACAGTAATTAAATTTTACTAGCAAACTGGAGGTTAAAGTAACCCCTTATAAGAGATACAGACACATTCATAAAATGTAATAACAAAATGTATGAGGATAACATATCTCATGAAAACCTTTCATATATTTTTTAAAATATATGATTTATAAATAATAACATATAGTTCCAAGATTGTAGGCGACACATCTACCCACTTCAGGCGACACACTAATGTGTCACAGCACACCACTTGGAAAGTCCTGGTGTAGTGGTCTGAGCATTGGACTATGACTTTGGAGACCAGGGTTCAATTTCCGCCTCAGCCATGGAAACCCACTGGGTGGTCTTTGGTGTGTCACACACTCTCAGCCCTAGAAAACCCCATGACAGGTTCACTTAGAGTTGCCATAAGTTGGAAGTGACTTGAAGGCACACAACAACAAATTTTATGATTTGCAATTGGTGTTTTTTCCGTTTGAGTAGCCTTGAATATATCTCAGTGTAGAAAGACTGTGAGCAAAAATAAGCACAAAAAATTAGGAATGGATAAGCAATTTTGTTGGCCTTTACAAATTCAATGAAAATAGTGTTTTTGCACCTACCAGGATATGTTGCAAGAAAAGGTACGCTATGTCTTCAGCATTTGCCCATTTGAAGTGCTGATGGGGCCTTTCAAAGACAAAAGGTACACACAAAACACTGTGTATTTTCTAAAATATATAAAAAAA
Organism: Cyclura pinguis; assembly: GCA_030412105.1. Classification (NCBI taxonomy): domain Eukaryota; kingdom Metazoa; phylum Chordata; class Lepidosauria; order Squamata; family Iguanidae; genus Cyclura; species Cyclura pinguis. The sequence goes on from CM059599.1 coordinate 38,592,269, forward strand.
GAATGGCTAAAATGCACATCATTAGAAGGAAACATGCACAAATACACTTTAATCTGAAAGTTGTCCAAGTTTGGTAAGTTGCACAGATAAATGTGTACATTAGTGAAAATAGTGTAAAAATGGATGCAAATTTCATTGCAGGAATGAAAAACACAGTTGCACAGACTGACACAAAATGAGGACGGGAAGAAAAGGGATGAGGATCACAGTGAAATGAATGGGATGTGTTAGTCTCCATTTCTGTTAAATCCTATTGATTTCAATGGATCTACTCTGATTTGAACTAACATTGCATTTAATCTTATACATGTAAAGATATAGTTTGGTTAAAAATATGAATATGTTATGTTCACTTCAGCAAATGGTTGCAATTCTCAGAACAGACCTCTGAGTTATTATTATGCCCATAATGGAGAAATGAGTTGGAGAGAACACAGTTAGTTCTGAGGTGATTTAGTGCATTCATGGATGGGATGGGATGAGATTTTATCCTGGACTATACTACATATGAGTTTCAATAAGAATGAAAAGCAGTCTAGGGGGCTACTCTGCTGTAATCGTGAATAGGAAGAACAGCAGAGAAGTGACAATGTTTAATTCTTCCCTTCTGTCTTCTAAAAATGATGCTTTAAACACTTTCCTATCCCTAGGGGGGAGGTATACAAGGTTCCTCATTGAGCTAAGGAGCTTTTGAGGACAAAAATGGCAGGAAAGAAAAGACTGAACAATGCCCTTCTGCTGCTCTTCTTCTTGCTCTCAAGTGCAGCTTCCAATACTGTTTTTCACTGGAAAAAATGCAATAGCATATGACAGATTAAATTTTTAATTTTACCCACTTTAATTTTTTTTAAATTCTAAGATCTTTCCATGAGCAAATTCATGAATTTTGTGTATTTCTTATGGAAGGTAGAATTGAAACGCAATTATCACCTACTCCGATGCTGCATTATAAATTTCTCACATTTTGGTTATATTCTGATAAGTGCAACTGCCAATCGACATGATTGCTGTAATGCGATAGCTCACACTGTGAGAAGAAATGTGGGTGCAGAAGGCTTCCTGGAGTCCATCTCCCTATGATACTAAGCCATATGTATGATGTAGCTATCATTTTCAATATTCTGGAGAACAACTCCTTGTTAGCACTGAGGGTACTTTTTTTTTTAATCTTTACTGACTTATTTCAGAAGTACATGTGTTCAGCTATTTGTACATATTTATATGGACAAGAAAAATACAATATCAAAATAAACATTAACATTCAAGGTTTCACAAGTTTTCTAGTGAAATAGTTGACCTGGATATTCATACTATTATGATTTCAGTCAGGAAGAAAGTCCAAACACTGTTGTCTCTCTAGTTTCCATCAGTGATTATAAATTGCCACACTTACATTTTCAAAGATATCAACTAAATTAAACTTCTCCAAAAATCTCAGATGATCCTAGGGCAGCGGCAAATCAGAGGTGTTGCCTTTCATGTATTTGGGAAAAAAAATGTTCCCATAAACTGATTTAATCTCTATGGGTCTGTTGATATATTTGTTTTACTAGGAAATTTTTCATAAAGTGCAATAGTCCGTACATGACTGAACCAAGTCTAGATACTTAATTCAGATAAGGTTTTCTAGTGTTTGAATGTTTTGAACTGGGCTGCCATCAAGAGTATATAAGTTAAGTTTTTTGTGCTTTAACCATTTGTTCACCCCCACAAAAAGAGAAAGAATTAAGAACTAGCCACGATGTGAAATCAGTTGTTTCTGATCAGAAGCCTTAAAAGTATTAAAAGGTGACAATATAGTATTGGTTACTAAAATGGAAATCATAAAGTTGTAATCTGACTGATAAGAACCAATGGCCTTGTTCCCATTGTAATTAATGACTCTTTCATCTCACTGAAATCAATGAACTTGCTACTCATGACATCCAACATATCTTGATTTCAGTGGGTTTTTCTTTTGTTTTTCCAATAGAACCATTGTGCTTCGCTTCCCTACTAGGATGGATGTGGGGCTACATGACATAATGTAGTAGGTTGTGGTGACCACTGTGAAAGTTCTCCTGTGGCAGAGTTTACATTCCAGTCAGCAACTGGACACTTGGCTGGCCCTGATGGGGTGGCCCCAACTTCTATTAGGGATGTAAGTATAGTACTTGCACATTATTTAATTTTTCATAAGGTATGGTGTCTTGTACATCAAGAGACCACGTTAAGAAAGTGGTCAATAGACTCAAAAGTTCTCACATTTTGAGATCTCTTCTATTGGAAAAAAATGTATGAAAAACCTTACTTTGTGGAGGAAAGGAAACCTTAGTTTTGTGAAAAATCATCAGAAATGTGTAAAACTCTTGTAACCTTTCTGAGCAGGAAAAACATGTTTGAAATGTTTCATTCATTCGTTGTTCAAAATATTCATCCTTGTATGTGAGAATAAATAAGCAACAGAGGTTCTCTAGCTTCTATTGCCGTCTCACTATACTTGGCTATAAAAGTAGGAATTCTCCTTCCATAGTTCATTTCTCAGCAGTTACTGGAAGTTCTGACAAGGGAAGTGAAAACATTTCAGTCTCCATTTAACTCAGTTACCTTGAACCCCGCCTTAATTTTCTTCATATCCTCATTTCATACGAGGTTGTAAGTCTTAGCCATTTCAGTACCTTACTAGTTCCTGTCTTGGTCCCAGTGTCATCCTGGCAGTGCCTTTGATGGAATGGGAGCGTGATGTGAATACTCCCCTCCGCATCTGGTGGGTTCCCTGTGGATGGGAGCGCAATGCAGCCAGCCTCTCTCCTGTGCTGCACTGGGGAAGGAAGATCATGATTCTGGCTGTTCCACATGGCTGACAGTGATGGGAGCATTGTGCAATTGTGGGCAGGTAGTGGATTTTTTCCATTAAGTGAATATCCTGTGATCACAATGGGTGTGGATGCACTGGCTGTGGGACTGTGATGACGTTGTGCAAAACCACAACTCATGGACTGTGGGACAGCAACGCCATGTGGAAATGGCCTTTGTGTTTTCTTCCTGGAAAATTCTGCACAATTTTAAAAACACTTTCCCCAGTGTGTGCATTTATTTGACCAAAGTACTTAACCACATGGCTTTCCCTCATTGACTTAAGAATCTTCTCTCAATTTTTCACATCTATTCATTGATTTTATATCCCAGTTTTCTCCAAAGTGTCTTACCCTGAAGGTTAAAATAAAATAGCTTAAACAATTCATAGTAAAATATTATTATTATTATTATTATTATTATTATTATTATTGATAATACATTAAAATATAGCCCCATTAAAACAATAATTTTAAAAAGTTAAAAAGGCATTGAAAATGCAATATAAACAGCATGCCCGCTGCACATCTTTCCACCAACCACTTAAAGGCTTAAGGCCTGTTTAAACAAGCAGGTCTGCAAGTGAAAGGAAAGTAGGGAGAATGCCAGCGGGCCTATCTTGGAAGAGTTCCATAGCCTGGGAGAAGCCACCAAGAAGGGTCTCTCATCAGGTGCATCTGTGAAGGTGCTGGGATGGAGAGAAAGGTCTCCCCTAAAGATTTTGGCTTGAGTAGGCTAACATGGGAAGATAAGGGCTTTCAGATTGTCTGGACCTAAGACATTTTAGTCACATTTTAACCATTCACATCTCAAAAATAGGGAAGTGGCTTGTAAACTTTACAAATACGTGAGTGCTCAAAAAATTTATATGTTGTTTCTTTTCCAATTCTGACTCATAAAGTAGCAGCTCACTGGCTGCTACTTATAGTTGTGCAGTTCTTGCACCAAGAAGGGAACTGTCCGATTTGACCGCCAAGATCTCTTTCATCTCTAAAATCCTATCATCCTGTGACTCTAGACATCGGCCCCTATGTGTTGCTTTCACAAAGACTCAGTATTTCTCTCAGGAAGACTTTCTGATTGTTCTTGTACCACTTTCCATCATAGTTTGTCTATAGGCCTGCTGATGACATCCATTTAACCCAGCACTGTAAATTGTGTGCAGTGTGCAGATTAGTGTATATTATGGTGTTAGGTTCAGAAAGAAGATTAATGATTTTTCTTTTCTTTTTACACATAAAATAGGAATATAAAATTCAGCACTAGTAACTTCATGTTAGAAAGAGATATTTTTCACTATTGACAACAGGAGGTAACAAACTCACTAAGCAAGTTTTCCAATAATGCAAGGAGGGTGAGGGAATTATATATGTAGGTCAGGAAGCAATGAACTCGATATAAGACAAATAGATCCTTCTGGCTAAGGAAGACTCTGAATCACCATCCACCTTTTACTAAAATGAAACCAAAATCCAAATCCAACATAAAGCATTACAGCTTTAAGTACTGAAAATATTTATTATTTTTATACCAGTAATCCAATAGCATAATCTCAAGAACATCAATGCTCCAGGAATGTCTAGAAACACAATGGATTTGCCTTTATTCCTTTATCCAGATGTTTGTATAAAATACTCTGGATGCTAGGAATCTGAAAGGGAATTAAAGATTTATTTTTTAATACTTGAAAAACTTGGATTTCTAATAACTATGATCCTTTAAAATGTTTTAACTGCAGATGTAACATTTCAATTTCTCCAACCTTTCCCTTATTTTCCCCTCTTTTTCTGTACCAAAGCTTGGAATGTAATGATGTCAACTGGTAGCTCTTACGGAACTGCAAAGCTCTTACATTTTTGTCTCACGGACCCACATGCTGCCTATCTAATTCTGCAGATTCCAATGGGTCTTTTAGAGAGGTGACATCTTTCTTTGTATTCAGGTTTCCATTGGTGGGCTCATAAAATCCTTGTTCCTTTTGGACTTTCAGGTACCAGCAATGATTAGCTTTTCACTGAATCCATTGTTTCAGGCTTAGTTTTCACAAATGTGCAACTGGGTGAGAGATTAAGTTCCTACTCAATTCAGAAATGTCAGAGGAAACACAACACATCAATTGTTCTACATCTAACAAGAGCTTGGCCCGTGCTGGCTGGGAGATTCTGGGAGTTACAGTCCCAGAACCTCGCATTTCCAAGTTTTGCCCTCAACTTGTTTTCTTGCTAGCAGTGCAGAAGGAGCCACTGCACACTAAGATGATCATTTGCTCTGCATAGTCTCACCCACATTCTGCTTCTTAGTCACATCAGCATGTGTCAAAGAACAGAACCTTGGAACTGCTTTCTTATACACTTGGCAGTTTGCACAGGTTCTCCTGAAGTCTATAAACAAAACATCAGATTCAGAAACACACATAAAACCCCAAAGCATAGATTAGCAAGCCTTGTGAAGTAGTACTATCTTGATTTTACCTTCCACGTAACTAACAGCAATAGATACAGGGAAATGCTGTAAGGCATTCTTTTCTTTGTTGATGCCCTAGGGGCTCAACTCTGAACTTTGTTAACAAAAAGGAATAGCCAGGGGCAAAAATGGTAAATTCCTCTTGCTATGAGTATTGTAAAACTTGCACTGCCAATTGCTTTCTTTTGCTGTGAAAAGCATACTGATCTGTTTTCCCCTGCAGGCATGTTTAGTTGCATTAAAAAATCCCCACATCTTAGCCATATACATCTTCACTTTTGATTGTGTTACTTTGTGATGGGACAGACAACTGGCAAAGCACTGGGAACAATAGATGTGAACTAACCATAGGCATGGCTACATCAGTGGCCACGCATTTACTTGATTTATGCTTACATAGACAATGGATCTCTGTGCAAGGCCAGTACTGACAATTTGGGTGAGCAGCAGTTCTTCAAGGTCTCATGCAAAGGACTGATGGTTCCCGAGACTGGACCTCTGATTTTTTTTTATTTAAAGCAAATTCAATAAATGAATAGGATAATATGGAAAGACTGTCTTAAAAGGAACAGGATGACAGGACAAAGACGTAGGAAGACTGCACATTAATAGATGCCCAGAGGTCATTTTACTTGCCATCTACTGCATAATTCTCCAGGACGTGGATGGTCAAGTTGAAAACTTATCAGCAATTTTAAAAGGATACATAGGAAAGTTATTAAAAACAGGTACAGCGGAGCACTTGAAAGATTACTGAATGAAGGTACAAAAGCTTAAAAATGGTAAAGAGAAGCCAGAAAGCATGAGAAAATGAAACAGAGGTTGCACAAGAGGTTGTGATAAATATTAAGATTCCCCACCCTCACCCCTTTAATACACAACAGAGGAAAAAAGAAAGGTCAGTGCAGGAGATTTGAAGGTTGCTACAATATAGCTGAGATAATCTGTGGAAAGAGTAGGTTGGCAATGCTGAAAGTATTGAAAAACATTATTTGTCTTAGTGGTCTCCAGAAAAGATGGCTGGGGACAGATACTAGAGGAAATCATGCATTTCTCAAGGGAAGAAAAGAAAAATGCTGTAGGAAGAGAGGAATATGGCAACAATGGTTATAAAACTAAAGAAACTAACATATATTTTAAAATATCTGATGATGTCCTAATTTCTGTTCACCAGACCAGAAGAAAAATGGCCATTTAGGTTATAATTTCATGTAATCTGCAGACAGGGCATATCATATTTTGCATTCAACAGACAGTTTCAACACTTATTGTTCTCTGTTCTCTCTTTCTCTGTCTTACTCTCTCTCTCTCCTTCAGTTCTGTCTCTCTACCTACCTGTCTACCTACCTACCTGTGGAGTTTGAAGGATGAATAACTCCTCCTATAGGGAAAAACATAGATTATTTGACACATGCCACAATAATTGGGAGAGTATTATGTTGGCTACTCCTACAATTAAGAACAAAGACAAATCTTTTCGATGGCTCAGATGATTGTGAAATATGTTCTCCACTGAAAGGAAAAATCACTGTGAAGGAGAGAAAGAATATAGGCCTTAATCAATGAGAAACTCCAGATATGGTTACATCAATGATCCATAGTAGAGATGTCCGGAAAACACATATTCCACTGCATAGAAAAGACACGAGAGACATATTGTATGCAGTGGGAATCAAACGCTCATTGCAAACTGAATGGGAGGAGTAAAAGCACTAGATACTTCACATTTAATGAAAGGCACTTGCTGTATCATCACAAAGGAGGTTGAGCCTAACAAACCTGCAGGAACTTTTTTTTTTTAAAAAAAGTTAAGTGACAGGTTGAAAGGGGACAGCCATGGTTATCATTCCTCTGGACCTTGGGAACCTTTTGATACAATATCACACAAAAGATGACTACCTAAGGTCAGCAGGAATGGTGTAGGGCTGAGCTACCTTAGTAGATGCAAAGAACTGGCTTGGATATCAAAGCCAGAAGGAATTCATCAATGGAGACTGCAGGTCAAATGGAAACAGTTGAAGAGTGGTGTTACATATGGATCCGTGTTTGGTTTGATTTTGTTCACTTTACATAGTCATGAAAGGCTTTGATGGAGAAGGGAAGTGTATAGGAATATACTGATGATAAGCTTGCTGGGGTACAAAGGGGGGTGAGCTAATAGAAAGGAAGTGGGAGTGGTGGAGGTCAGGTGGGGTCAAGGAACCAACCAACCCCAACTGTGCTAGTCAGTAGGGAAGGAAGAACCTGGAGAAGATGTGATTCAAGGCAAACCTTTGAAAATGCTTTATGAAGAAAATGGTACAGAGAATTCCAGATAGCACAATAGCTACCTCCTCCTCTTCTAGTCCTTCAGTCTCTATCAGGCTTTTTCATACAGAGATTGGTTTCCATGAGAAACATCACTACAAATGCTAAGTCTCGTAAAAGTTAGACCTTCTCACTTGCCCTCCTCCCCAGTGTTGTGGCCAAGACAATAGAGGACACTTCAAAATAAGACAAATTACATGCCTATATTCTGAATTTGCATTGCCACTATTGAGTGATCAGGTAAGATGCTATATATAGGGGTATGAATGTTTTGAAAAAATGGTCAATTTGATATAATTAATAGCATTCTGCAGCAACCTATAAATATAAATGCAGATGATACAAACTTATTTTTCAGAATGGAATTTATCATAGATGACTATAAACATGGTTCCACATAATGCATTCTTGTTGAAGAACAGAATGTGTTCCCAACTTGCCCATATCTCATTTCTTCAAAGATCCAGTAAAAACAGTACGTGTGTGTGTGTGTGTGTGTGTATGTGAACAGCATCCCGGTAATTCTATGTAATAAAACAGCAGAACCCAGTACCAGTTGCAGCAGAAGCAACACAGAAAAAATATCATCTGCTAAACCCTCTTGTGTGTCTGTCAGACTGACACATAGGCCACAAAAAGTCAGAATGGGGTCAGTCTTGTGGACCTCTCTAGAGATGTTGTTTCAAAGAGAGCTCTCTACTGAAGAATAAAGAATATCTCTGACTAGTGATGTAACACATTAAAATAAAATCTGAGCTGTTGTCTTACCTCTTGCATCCTCCCTAAGTATCTCCCTAGCAAATCTCCCAGTAAAGAAAAATGGTGGTCAGGTGCCATCACATTTGTAGTTTTCTTATCGTTACTTACAGATGCTGCTTTTCATGACTGGACAAACATTGCTCGTAATGGGTTAAGTCTAATCTGGAGAACCAACTAGAGTAGACCCACCAAAACAATGGAACTTATATAAGTGTTGGCTTAACAAGTTCCCATTAATTTAATAGGTTGACAGCTACTTTGGATTTAGACATAGGCTGGTGATATCATGCTTAGAGATTGGTGAGAAATGAACTTTCCTTCAGCTTGTTTTTTTCCTTTGGTAACAATTTACCAAATTTGCAAATATCTTTATATTCAGAATAGAAAAATTTGAAATTGAAAACATTTGAATATGGGAGAAAGCAAAATTGACAGATTCATCCATCCTTCCAGTCAGAGGATTTTAATACTCAATGCTTAGAAATATGACTATGTATTCCACTACATTATCATTAATGCTGCTACATTACATTACATTAATGCTGCTACTACTTTTTTCCCCCTAAAAAGCATCTCATCTTTATCACCTCTATGGCAGACAAAATCTGGTTCTCTCTTTGGGCCCTTCCTCACTACATTGTTATAGTGCTATTATTCCACTTTCAACATTGTGTGGAATTCTGGGGTTTGTAGTTTACTGACCCCAAATTGCTCGCTGGCTGAGAATTCTAAATGCCCCTCTCTAAACTCCAAACTCCAGGATTCCGTAGGATGTTGAAAGTGGAATAATAGCACTATAACAATGAAATGCAGAATGGCCCTTTGTTAAAAGTAGCTGTACCTATTGAATTTTGAATATTGTCGGTGGGGCCAAACTTCATTTCAGTTCATTATAAGGAATTTAGCAACATACATAGTCCTCATACATGGGGTAGATAGGCGTTTTTTAAAAAGAAAAATCAAATGCGGACAAAAGCAAAACTGACCCATTTTTTTCAATACTAATCGTACTATATCTCATCTGTAAAGTCAGTATTACTGGAAAGATTTAATTAAATAAGAGTGCTTTGCTGATCAAATGAGGGTTGGTCTCATAGGCGGTGGTGGGGAGAATCATGATTATAGCTCCCTGAATGGTTAATATATTTTTTCCCACCTTGTGCACAATCTTGGATGGATACGAGATCAGCAAACAGTACATTATCAAATATTTGATTACAAGCGGAAGCCACACTCAAAACAGCTAAGAAGGCCAGTTTCTGTTTACTAGATACTTCATGGAAATGTTTGGCCTGTGATTTTCATGGAGAAAGAAACCTACATAGGCACAACCTCCCCCTGATGAAAGACGCCTGACAATTTCCTCGTTAGCTTTATTTATTTATTTATTTAGTCATTTTATTAAAGTTCCAACATATAAAACAAACAATTATCATTGTATTCTCTATTGTTGTATTACAACCGTCTTCCTTCCTCTCTGGATTACAGTCTTTATCATTCCGTTGAACTGTTATCAATGCATCACAATAAATTGTTATTATTATCTACTTAATTCGTTAGTTCCTGTTTTTCTACTCAACTTTACTTGTTCCATGATATTTCTCTGAATTTTATCTTGTAAGAACCTTTAATACCGTGAATTATGTATTATTCCCTGTCAAGACCCCTCTCGCTTCCGAAATCATCTGCCATTCTTTATAGATATCATCATCTGATTTCCCTTTTAATCTCTGTGAAACAATATCTGCATTTCTATTTTCAATAAAAGTTGCCCACCATTGTTCTGTCGTTGGTATTATATCACTTTTCCAAAGCCTTGCAAATTCAATACGGGCAGTCGAGACCATATGCAGTATTATTCTCCAATATTTCTTTACTGCAGTTCCCTCTAACATATGTGTCATATTTAACAAGTACATTTCAGGAGTCTTATCAATTTGAACCTACCATACACCACATGTTATCTTATGAATTTCATTCCAATACATTTTTGCTTTAGAACATGTCCACCACATATGAAATAGTGTGCCTGCAGTCTTTTGACACTTCCAACATTGACCTGTACCCATCTTATAAATTATCTTTAATTTTTCGGGTGTCATGTACCATCTATGAAATAACTTATAGTAGTTTTCTTTAAGGTTCTGAGCTACCATGAATCTCTTTGTTCGTTGCCAACTTTGTTCCCACCATCCCAACTGAATTGGATGTCCAATGTTCTGTGTCCATTGTATTTAGAATTGCAATGCAAGCAGCATTGCTCCTTGGAGACAACAGTGTCTCACAGTTGTTATTGCTATAAGGGAATAATAGTGTAACATTTTATTACAATTTTATTGAAAAATCCCTCATGGCTATCCTCTTACTGTTTTCACAAGTCTGAATGAGTTGAAATGAGACTGCTGAATCTCCCTTTCAATTCTGCAGATCAGTTTAACGCTATCAATGCAATTTCAGTGAAGATCAGAGCTACCGAGTACGATGATCAGAATTACCCTATGTGGATTTCTACTAACTTAGAATCACAACTATTTATCTGGTTTTTCTTCATTGTATTGTGCATTATAATAGCTTTCAGAACAAAAATTGTAAGAAATTCCCTGCTTTTACTTTCTGTACTAAAATTCCCAAACCCACATTTCTTTATTAGAATGCATTCAAAATCCCACAAAAGTATGCAAGCTTTCAGGTTCTTGAGGACTCTACAGCAGGCTGGCTGGCACTAAAACTTTTGGGGCCTAACGATTATGGCTTGACAGGGACATGGAATTCTGATGTACTGTATTCTGTATATCCTGTTATTTTGTTGAATTGTTTTAAATTGCTTTAGTTGGTCTCATTCTGGGTTTTCTATTCCACCATGAGGTCTTCTGCTACAGGGTGGAATATGAATATTTGAATGAATGAAGTGGGGGAAAAGGAAGAAAATTATGGCAGATTGAATGGCCATAATGTTTGCACTGCAGCGCAGCGTCAGGATATTGCAGAGTGAATGAATTAGTTACTGGACGTTCCAGGTATCAGATTATACTTAGCAATGCATGCTGGAATAGAAGGGCAATGACTCATCCCTGTTTCTGGAAACATAAAGGCTAACTCATGTGCCTCTTGCCCTAATTGAGACATACAACCTGAGGTCCTACATCATGCTTGTGTAGTGCAAATCTACACTCATATAGTTCAGTGATGGCTGTCCCACACCACCTTTCTGCTGAATAAAACATGGGGAAATCAACTGAATATCTGTCAATGTGCTTGCTCTTTCCACAATCAAATGGTACACTGAAGGTACTGAGAGATGGTTATGCAGTTGCATAGGGACGGGGGAGGCAATGGGGGTGTGCACCACTGGTGGTAATTTTTGGGTGGCACCGCAGCTCCTTGCTTGTCCTCCCCCATGTGCCATAGCCCTGCCCCCTGTACATCGAAGCCCCGCTCTGTCCATCATAGCCCGCCCCCACACACTGTAGCTCCACCCCATGTGTCTTAGCCCTGCCCCCATGCACCATAGCCATGCCCCCCATGCTGTAGCCATGCCCCTGCCCCTCAGGCCTGCCCTTTCACCTGCCTCCCCTCCACACACTCCAAGCTCCACCACTGCGGTTATGCAACCATCCAAGAATGTGCAAAAGTCACACTTGCAGAACCCACTTTTGCAACTTTGAAGAGGATACTGACATTATGTCATGGCCAAAAAACTAGTGCAACTGTATGTGTGAAAGAATTTATGTATGCCACGCAGTCAGTTTCCATGGCCAAGCGGGAACTGAACCTGGTATCCAGTGTTGTAGACCAGTATTGAAACCCTGCATCATGCTGGCTCTCTACACCTTCATCTACATCCTGCTTAAATTCTGATACCCAGAAATGAAGTAGTTTTCACTAGGTTCACTAGGTAAGTGAAAACAATTAAATTCTCCAGGTGTGGTTCATCTAGCGTACAATTATTATATTTTCAAAGCATGCAAATTTAAATCCTTGTAGGTGTGTTTTTTCCAGGCTTATGTTTTCATAATAAATGGCAAATCCTCCTGTGTGATAAAAAATTAAAATGAATAGGATTTGCTCAAATGCATAGTGTGAAGACCCAAGTCCTGCCCAGCTTGACACTTCTTTATGTCCAGGTCTGAACAGTCAGGGAGATTTCTGGCCAAGCCAGGCTATGACAAATAGGTCTGCTTCTATTTTCCTTTCCTGAGAATGCAGTACCTTTCTCACTGTTGTCCCCTACTGGCCAGCTCTTCCCAGGGTTATCTCCTTCTCCTGCTTTCCCTAAATCTGCCCCTTTTCAGATATAAGGACAAGCAGTGAGTTATCTCTTCAGTGAATGTGGCACTATTGGTACTAATGGTAGCGTGTGTAGCCCAGTGCAGTTTAAAGAGACAATCTCTTGAAGCAGCTTTTAGATAAAAAGATAAACAAATCTTTATTAAATACACTGTCAAAGTAAAACATATTTTGTAATTAAGGATTCATAAACCAGCACAACACCTCTCTCTCTCAGATCCAACACTCAGCTCTCTCCATCCACTGTCTCTGTTCTCTACACCAACTCTGTTCTGAACCTCAGGTCTCTGTTTTCAGTTAAATTTCTGTTATTCCTTTCCCCCATCTAGCCCCTCCCTTTGGCTATCTGGGGTTCTATTTCCTCCAGCCAATCATTTTGAACCCCCGAGTTTCCCATGGTGCCTCCATTACCAAGCCCTCCCTCAGGATTCATCACACATAGTTTCTTTCTTTTCATTACAGTGGGCTCATGCAGCAGATAGGGCAAGCCCTACCATTAGGTAGAGTGAGGCAGTTGTTTCATACAACAAATGCCTGGGAATGGTGTCCACCCCCAATAATTCCTCTCCAACTTCCAGCTTTTCCCCTGTTTTGGAGAATCTCCTAAATAACCCCCCCCCCCACAGTGGTGGGCACTTCAACATACCAATGTTGAAATAAAATTCAACTACCAGTCCAGTTTGTTTCCATACATGAAATTTTTCTTTAAATTCAGGTAGCAAAACATCTTGGGCTGACCCTTTGGACTGTACTTACATTGGTACAATGATCTGCTCTTTTTTGGTCTTTTGAAAATCCCCACATTCAACAAAGGACTATTGGGGGGAATCAGTTTATACATTCCTATTCCCAGCAAAGGCCCTTTCCGCACCCCATTCCCAACTCGCAATGGTGATGGGATCACAATGGGACTGCAATGACAGTTCTTCATGACGTCGTCATGAGCCCGTTGCAATCCCATGGCCACCTGTTGTAATCGTGTAGTAAATCATTGACAGTTTTTTTCCTGTTAATGAACCATGATTTCCCAGTCCTCCTGCTGCTGTCTGCACTTACCCGCTGTGCAGAGGGTCAGGAAGCACAATGGCTGAGCTTCCTCCCCCACTGCAGCCTGGGAAAGTGCCGGGCTGTGCTGTGGAAGAGAGGGGTGTGGCCATTGTGCTTCCTCTCTTCCAGCAGGCAGCTGGCGTAAGGGGAGCACTTCTGTCACGCTCCCCTCCCAAGAGAGCCAACCCCAGGATCCCCATGGGATCGATTCACGCAAAGATAAGTTGCAGAAAGGACCAAAGTTTCAAAAGAAACCTTGAAATGGACTCCCTCTTTTTTTGGCTGTTTTTAAATGGCTCAGTTCTAGGAATGCTTCAGCACAGTTCCCAAAGCAGCAAAATCCCTTTAAGTGTTATGAAACTACAAAGAAATACATAAATAAATAAATAAATCCAAACATGACCAGAGATGTCTTTTCTCTCTCTCTTGCTGAATGAAAGATGCAACTGCAGCATGACAGTGTCATCAAATGAGTGTTTTGCTGGGGACCCAAATGAAAGAGACATCGTTTCTGAGAGTAGGTCTTACGAGCAAAATGGAAAATTGTGCCTGCGTGTGGAGTGGAAAGGATAAACACAGGAGGTGGAGCTAGATAAGGAAAAACGATTAAGTTCTTGCGTGAAAGTCGTTAAGCTGTTGTCTTAAGCTCACTTTATCAGAGTTATTGCTGCTTATTCATAATAGCGCTAAGCAACAGATGTTCACCTGGCCAAACAAGCCTCTTGAAAGAAAGGAATCCATATGCTGTAGGGAGTGTAGTGTGATCAGATTCTTAGAAAGAAAGAAAGGTTCTTGTTTCCCTGTGTTTGTTGAAGCTTAATCAAAGCTGTGTTTCTCTCTCTCTCTCTTTCTCTTTCTCTCTCTTTATCTGTTTCTGTGTGTTAGTGAAAGGAGGAATGGAGGGCAATTGAACAAGAGAAAAAGGGTCCAAACTAAACAACAAAGAGTCAAAATGAAATTATAAATGTTTGGAAAAGATTCAAGGACCTTTCTTAAAGAGCTGCAAAAAGCAAACAGAAGAGTCTTACAAAAGGGGCTAATGACTTCTAAAAAACCAAGAAATTATGAAAAAGAATCACCACACTGTGAAAGGATAAGGTACTGTGGCAGACAAACAGCCATTCCTTCCCCCCAAGGAAGTCTGGGAACTGTAGTTCTCTTATGGGGTTGGGTGGGCTAAGGGTAGCTATCGGAGTATCACTTTCATCACACTGTGTTTGGCAACCTGTTACCAACATATGTAAGACATAATAAGGCTACAGCTGGGAAACTGCTTTGGATCCCAGACCAAGAGAAAGGCTAGGTATAAATCCAGTAAGTAAATAATTAAATAAATAAGTTGTGCAATACATGTGGAATTATAATTTCAACATTTTAAAATGGCCATACTCAGTTGACAGTGGCAGAAGTGGAGTTACAATAGCCATACTCAGTTGAGAATGGCAGAAGTGGAGTTGAGAGTGGCAGAAGTGGTTGCAATGAGCAACCACTGCTTATGCAAATGCATAAAAGGGTAGATTCATCTGTAACCATCATTGTACATTACACAACGGGGTCTGTTCCTGAACATATTTTGCACAATGTTGCTATTCTGCATCCAAGTAGCATAATGCTGGCCTGGCATAATTCTGCTAGGGGATATTTACGCTACACTGTGGCAATGTAGGGTTGCAGCCAATAATTCCCAGACTTTGAGGGAAGAAGATATGGCAATTAAAATAGTGTGGTTAATTGAATTAAAGTAGTGTAAAGTAGAAACAACACCCCCAAAAGCCAATGACAATGTATTCACCTCAGTAATCTCGAATGAAGTTAGCTGGTGAAATGGCTCACAGACCTAGCTCTGATCCCTCTCACTTTTGACCATCCCCATAGCTCTTTGTCACATTTCCTCCATGATAATCTGAAAATCTTTCAGACTCTAGGCGGTGAAGCCAGAGCTAATCATTGTTTCCAGTACACTTCTCCCTCCTTGTTCTTCTGCTTATCTGAAACAGCTGTCATCTCCCTCATTCAGAGAACTAAACTACATGCTAACTTAAATACAGGACATGGAACACAGCTTTTGTCTTACCCCAAAATTCGCTCACGTGGGACTGACCCTATCTGGACCACTGCCTGCATGTAGGAGAGGTTGAAATATGATCCCTCAAAGCCCTTATGTCCTCTTAAAATTCATCCTGGGGGCAGGCAAGAAACCCTCCTCAGTTTGCACTAGAGGATTTTATTTAAAATAGGCATAGTCTAATTTAAAAACAAAAGGGTTTGAGGGAAGGTTGCAGCTTCTCTGAGTAGTTAATTAATTGAAATTATATCCTGCCTTTCTCCCAAAGTTGGAACTTAAGATGGTTCACAGTGATGTTAAATAAAAGAATACAATCAAAACACAAAATAAAATTTTTAAAAAGAGCAAAATTAAAAGGCCATTTTGAAACAATTAAAACAATCAAACAATAAAAAAATACAGTTTAAAAACACATCCTGAAGAAAAGTATACCTCCCATCAGGTAACATGCTCTGTCCTTAGTAGCTCATCTACCTAGGCCACCTGAACAAAAAGTACAACAAAGAAGGGAACAGCCCAGGTCCTCATTGGTTGGGAGTTCCACAGCCTGGGAATGACCACCAAGAAGGACCTCTTGCATGCCCCACCAAATGTATATATGAGGATGGTAGGACCAAGAGGAGGGCCTTCCTTGAAGATCTAAAAGCCTTGGAAGTTCGATACTGTTACATACCAGTCCTGGTCAAAATTGGGCCTGCTTGTGCTTCCTTTGGTGTGAGAAACTGAGACCCAACTGCACATTATGCATTTAACCTATTGTGTAATACAGCCTTGGGAATCATTACATTCCTGATGGCCCCCCCCCCCCCACTATCCCATCAGTTGCCAGATTTTCACAAAGATCTCCAGGATTTTTTTCCCCTTGCTCTTTTAAAACTCCTTTGCCAGACCTCCAAGCAGTTATGAGGAAGAGAAATTCCCATCCATGTATTTACCATGCTGGTTGAGGGATCCTGGAAGCTGTAGTCCTCAAAAGTAAGGTCTCCAAGTTCTGCTTAGAGCAGCAAGAATTGAATAAAAGCAAGGGCAGGCAGGATGGTCATGATGGAGCTATTTGGGGTGGCATTACTGTATACAACCCTAAGCCCTTTATTCAGCTTCAGTTTTTCAAGCTCTTCAATGATAATGCCTGACTAGGGCTTCCAGGTGTATTCCACTTTTTCTTTAATGAGCATAAGCTAATAGGAGACTGTGAGATTTCTCTACTATGTACAGCCAAAAGAATATCAACAATTCAAAGACTGAAGTCTTATGTACACTTACCTGGGAGTGAGCACCATTAAATATAGTGGGACTTACTTCTCAGTAAACATGCAATATTCATTAGGGATGAGGAAGCCTGATAACCTTTCTCGTGCAACTTTTAAAAACCTCAAATCCTCGAATGTGCCTTAAATATTCTTAAATGTATCTTAAACCTTAAGAAATGTGCACATTTGGGGGGAATTGTCCAAAAACAAACTGAAACAAATCTTCCCCATCTGCAGCAGCCAAATACTAGGCTTAAAGCTAGTAATGTTCACATCTACATTCTCTTTTCTTTCTCTCTCTTGTTTTTTTGAAGTTATGCAAGGAGAATAGAGAGAGAAAGCAATTGGAAGCATATTGACAAGACAGATGTTATCCAGACTAAGAGAATCCCAGCATCATTCTAATACTTATCTCATGTACAAAAATATATTCTCTTGGCCTTAATAACGATATTGCGATATTTATGTATATCCTGCATTACTCATAACACAGAAGGATATAAAGCATATTTCTGGAATTATAATCTTTTACAAGACCCAGCACTCTAAAGTGGGCAGAAGGTAAGACATTGAAAAGTTCAAATCTCAGTACAACTTTTCTGCTTCCATTTTCCATTTAACAAAAAGATTAATACTCTCCTGTCTTGAGTAAATGCCAGAGTCAGCCCTAACATTAAGCAAGGTAAAGTGGCTGTCTTAGGCAACATATTTGGGTCTGAATTGTAGCCCAAAAAGTAACCTCTACAAGCTTTACAATTTACCCTACAGATTCCTAGCTCTCATGTACAGTTGATGTTTCCTAGGAAGTGGTAAGAATTTTATTTGTTTTATTTTTTAGAAGAGCTTTCCAAATTACACATTTTTTTTACATATTTCACAGAAGAAGTTTGAGACTGCAGAATATTTGCATGTGGGGAAAAGAAAAAGAGATAATCTTATCCATCTGTACTCTCCTGCTCTGGAAAGAGATTATACTCCTTCTCCATGTGTAGACATATTATTACCTAATTTGCAGAGGACAGTTTTCTATTACCATGGCTATAAGAGGACAGTCCTCTGTTTTCTGATGTCCTTTGGCTGGACAGGTAAATAATTTTAAGAAAGGATACTAGCTGGTAACAGTTAAGGTCACCTAGTTATATTCCTTCCCACTCTCACGAAATTGTATTAATTTACGGATAAATAAAAAAAACAGTATGTAGGTAGCACGTAATAACATTATATAGATGGTAATGATAAAGACTTTATATAAAGAAAGAGCTGGGTGCTTAATTTAGAGTTAGCAGCATGAACACCCAGACTTTTGAGAATTTAACACTCAGTGTTCCGGGTCTGGATGAATGAACTCCTTTTTAATTTTTTTTAAAAAGTTCTAATGTTCTTTCCATCCTGTGAAGAAACTTGTAAATCTGGCGAAATTCATATAAAAAACGAACTTAAATAAATTTCTTCCCATTTTTCTATTCCTAGCTGGAATCTGACAATGGGAAAAGTTTATTCTGAGCAGAGAAGAAGGTGATCTCTGGTTTTGTCAGAAAGGTAGAATAAATCCTAAATACTAGTCCTGGCCAACTCTGAAATTTCAGTCTTCCTGCCAATGGAGGAAGTGAGGTTCATCCCTCCTCTCTTTCAAACATTTAATCCCCCCCTCCTGCTTTTCTAAAAAGTGTCCAGAGGAGGAGGAGGAGGAGGAGGGACTGGAAATACAACCAACATCTGTTTAAATATTTGAAGAGATGCCATGTAGAGGAGGGAGAGGGTTTGTTTTCTGCTGCTCCAGAGACCAGAACAAGGAGCAATGGATTCAAGCTGCAGAAAAGGAGATTCCACCTGAACCTCAGGAAGAACTTCCTGACAGTCAGGGCTGTCTGGCAGTGGCATGTGCTGCCTCGGAGTGTAGTGAAGTCTCCTTCTTTGGAGGTTTTTAAGCAGAGGCTGGATGGCCATCTGTTGGGAGTGCTTTGAGGGTGTTCCTGTATGGCAGGGGGTTGGACTGGATGGCCCGTGTGGTCTCTTCCAACTCTATATTTCTATGATTCTATGATCTCCCACCCTATGCAGACACAGTAAGAACAGTGGGGCTGACTTCTGAGTGCATGGGACCAAGTTGCAAAACCAACTCAGTTTTAACCAGAAACAAAACAAAACAAACCTACAGGAAGTTAATTATAAGTTAAAAGTTTTTACCTAGAAATGCAACAAAAGGAATACTAACATTTATGATGCAATCTTATACATTTTTTTAAAACTGGAATTAAATCCCACTTAACTTAATGGGACTCAGTTCTGAGTAGATGTGCATACGAATGTGCTGTAAAAACAGCATTATTACAAATTAGTTAGTAGCTGAAAGAAATAAGAACAACAGTTGGAACCTGACAATGAGGTTTAAGGGACAACATCCAAAACTGAAGGCATTCTTAAGGGTGGCTTCAAGCTATGGCAGAAGACCATCAGGGCAAGGCAGACTTCTGTGTTTGACAGTCGGGGTACAGCCACTAAGAAGGTTCTCTTCTTCATCTCAGGCCATGTCCGCCCTACAGTGTTATAGTGCTATTATTCTACTTTCAACATCCTGCGGAATTCTGGGATTTGTAGTTTACCGAGGCCAAAGGACTCTCTGGCTGAGAATTCTAAATGCCCCTCCCTAAACTGCATATGCAGGATTCCATAGGATGTTGAAAGTGGAATAATAGCACTGTAACAATGGAGTGTAGAAATGGCATCAGTCATTTAGCCTCAAGCATTTTACAGATGAAAACTAGGACGCATATGGCTAAGTAACATCAGAATGTAGTCAAAAGGGCACAGTGGGACAATAAGAGGACAAAAGTTATTGAAGAACACACAAACCCACTGTTTTAAGCAGAGAAATCCTGGAATTTAGATTAGTGACTTTAGGAAAGCTTGAAAAAAGAAAACACACAAATTACTAAATATAATGCTCTGTGTGCCCTATGTGATTAAATATATTATATAACTTTTTATTTTAAAATCAAAGTGGCTTCATCAGAACTACTCAAAATTACAACTTTCTGTTAGATCCATTCTATGAACTCTGTGTCCATATCCATCCCCTGTCACCAATGCTTATTATATAATGGGTCAAATCCTAGTTTCCCCATAGTTTACGAGTCATGTGGTCTCCTTTAACCATTATAGCTTCTCAGGCTAATCTACTTCACAGGGTTGTTCTTAGAAAAAATAAGTGGTGGGGGATAATATAGAATATTTTTTCACTCCAAACAACAAATGGAATATAAATAGAGAAGAAACATATGGTTGGAAAAATGTGATTGTCATTCCAATGGCTTTTTAGAATTTCTCAGGCTACAATCCTATATGCTAGGAGTAAGGCCCTTTTTGCACCTTACCTCATTCCGGTGTGGTCATGAGGGGATCATGTGAGAAGCCTCTTGCGAGAGGCACTTGCGTCCCCTCTGCACCAACTCCGTGCTGGGTGGAAGGAAGTATGAGGGCTCTGCCCTGTCCTTCCGCAGCACAGCCAGGTACTTTCCCAGGCTGTGCTGGGGGAGGAAGTGTGATGGCCGTGCGTCCGGAGGCTCCATACACAAGGTAAGTGCGGGTGGGGCACAGAAGGGACATGCAATTGCACACTGAGCCCAAAATGATATACTGTACAATCACCACGGAATGGCCTTGGGAGCATTGCAAGATTGTGAGGATGTCATGTGGAATGGTCCTCGCAATCCTGCAGCACACCCAAGGCCATTTCGCAATGGGACTGGCATGCGAAAAGGGCCTAAGTCTCACTAACTTACTAGTTGCCTTTTTGCACCTTACCTTTTCCTGGTGCTGGGCTGCTGGGCTCGCACAGGAAGACTTGGGAGGAACGCTCTTTGATCCCTCCTGCTTCGGCTCCACAGCTGCTTCCTGGTTGCGCGAGCGCCCTGCCTCTTCTGTTTGCAGTGCAGCCTGGGACCTCTCAGGCTGCACTGAGAAGAGGACGCATGACCGGCCCGGCTCCTGCGGTTCCGCAGACAAGGTAAGTGCGTGGGACCCCGGAGCGATGCGCGACTGTGCAGCATTTTCGGCTTTGAGCATGGTCCACGTCAGGCCCTTGCGCGTCGCGCAAATGTGAGTGCATTATATGGACCGGTCCTCACATTTACGAGATGCTCAAGGGGCCCTTTAGCTTCAGAAATGCCGTGCGAAAAGGCCTAGGATTTACTTCTGAGTGCAGAAAATGCCATCTTCTGTATAAAACAACCACATACGAATTATGCACAGAATAAGTCACAAATTGTAAACGGTCCTAAAAAATGGTATGGTTTTTCTCACAGCAGGAAGAAAATTGCTAAGATTTTTCATTGTTTCCTTTAAGAAGAAGCTTAGTGAAAAATTGCATCTCTAGTTTGAACCAAATGAAGATGAAATGGTAAAAGTGGGCAGAGAATAAAGATAAACTGAGACATTTTAAAAGCAGCTGGGAAAGGGAGATGGCAGAGAATTAACAGGGGCCATCTCTACCAAATTGGAAGAGTTGGAAAGTATGCAGTCAGCTGTGACCCTTGAACATGTAGGAGGGCCTTTGATGAGAATGGCTGGAATTCATTATCACAGTTATGAATGCATATACTAGAGTTACACATCTGTAACTTGTTCATATTCCATATCCCTATGTATTCAGTAGAGCAGAGAATATGTAGGGATTGTGAAAGTTCCCCACTCTAGATTTACAGGACAGCAGCTGCTGTGAGTGACAGGGGTCTGTTCTCCTATTGTTCAGGATGTAGCAAACTGACATTTCCACACCCTCCCACAAATGATCTCCAGTGCAGGGAGGAATTGTGACAGGGATCCTGCTTCTGACTGTCATACTGGAGATTGATCATGACAGTGAGATGGAAATGTCAATCTGCTATGTCCCAATCAGTGAGAAGAGATCTCTGTCATTTGCAGCAGCTGCTGCCTGGAAAGTCCAGATTGTGGGAGTTAGAGTGGGAGATGCTATTTAGATACTCAACTAACTACTTAATTAAATTGTATTGCTAAGTAGCTTGTTGAGAATTGCAGCCAGTATTATCGTCAGTCTTAGACACCTCTTCTGTGTCTAAGCAAATACAGCACTATGGCTAACCACATGCAACCCTAGGTGGCTCTGTGGTCTGTGATTCAGTCTCAGTATGCAAGGTTTAGTGCTTCAGTGCTATGCTTAGCTCTTGTTCTGGTCTGAGTTTGAATTCAAGTTTCTCTTTCTTTCATTTGATGTTCCATGTGATGTCCAACAGACCTCATAGGGAACATCTGATCAGTTTTCTGGGAAGCCTCCAATACCTTGCCTGAAATGGAGCCCACTTAGCTGTCTAAGTTGCTATGGCCCTTGTAGATCTACTTGCTAGGAAGGGCTCTTTCCAGCTGCAGATTTTTTTCCCCCAGTGTTATCTGGAGCAGATTTCAGTTCTAGCAGAAGAGTGTATCTCACTCCCAGACAGATGACTGATTGATCAATTTTATTTATATGCCACCTTTCTCCTGGAATGGGACCCAAGGAGGCTCCCAGAGAGAGTTGATTAAAAAAATCTGTACAATAAAATTTAAGTGAAAATCACTACATGAAAAATATAAAAGATAAACAAAACATCCCAATAAGAAGCTCCCCTGCTTACACATTGGAAACTTACTTAAGCAAAAAAGCTAAAGCAAAAAAGGCCCATAGAGTACCATACCACAGTGAACCCATCTGAGACCATTTCTGCACTACACTATTATAGTGCTATTAGTCCACTTTCAACATTGTGTGGAATTCTGGGGTTTGTGGTTTACTGAGGTGAAAGAGATCTCTGGCTAAGAATTCTCAATGCCCCTCCCTAAACTGCAAACTCCTGAATTCCATAGGAGGTTGAAAGTGGAAAAATAGCACTATCATATTGTAGTGCGAAAACAGTCTGAGTTTGGAAACTAAGAAGTGTTGGGACTGAATTATACTTGGATGGGAAATACAAAGGTCTCCAGGTGGAGCTGGCCTGAAATCCTGGAGAGCTGCTGGGCTAGATGAACAAAATGTCTGATTCAAAATGTTCCTTTATTCTTCCTACACTCCTTTCACATGTCTGATTCTTCTTAGTTGTTGTATGGTTGTATGGTTTGTATGGTTTCAAATTGATTGGTTCCTTGGTCAAGAAGTAACTAAAAGTTTAGAGGAGAATCATGCTGACCAAACTGTGAACATTTTAATGTCCTTCAGTAACTCAGAGACTGTAGGAAGAAACATCAGGACGTGCATAAGAAACAAAGAAGGAGGGCAAAGATGGTAGAATTTGGCCATTCGTTTGTAGCTTCCACATTGGCAATTCTCATGGAACTCCTATTCCCCTCCCTCACTCCGTGCTGCCGCCACTGATTAGTCAAAAAAAAAAAAAAATGAAGAAACCATTGCTATGTTTTAGCGCAAGTGGTGTGAATTGATGTAACGTTTCTGCATGTAGGAAAAAACGCAGCAGAAACGGTTTGGGTAGTTTACATCGGAGTTTTTCTGTTTTTACAATACATCAGTTTAACGTCAATGTTAACCATGCTAAGACCTCAACTCGTGCAGAACCACGGAGGACAGAACGACATCAAATCAGTTTAATGTGCAGATGTAAAAGTGACAATACGATGCTACTGCGATGTATCAGCCTTGTGCGGAAAGGGCCTTTGACTGCTTACACATGCCAACTGTGCAGGCACCACAACAACAAAATCAACTCAAGTTAAACCTTTACAAAACTGTTAACATGTTCATGGGATCGAAGTCAGGGACAGCTCTACATATAGAACTTACATTGTTACAACTAGATTTGATGTCCACATCAACTAATTACAAGTTTCACTGGCACTGCTTGGTCTCCCTGTGGTTAAAACTAAACAACATGGGCCTCTTCTTTAGTCTGCTCTTCAAAATGAGCAGCAAAAATGGCGGCTGGCAGACAGCAAAAGGCAAAAGAGTGAAAGAACATAACAGGATGCTAAGTGAACAGGAAGAGAGGCTTGACAAGTTGTCAGTTTCACTTGAGCAGGATGAAAAGGAAGTGCACAGACAGCACCCGGACTCACTCTTGATGTATCTCAAGGCATGACAATCTCAGTCTATGTGTCTGGGTGTTTCTCTCCCTCCCCACCTCCCTCTTTCTCCCCCATTCATGGAGGGAGGGGGGAATTCCGTTTGTTTTCTTAAGACTATTAAGACCTTCTAAGTGACACAATCACCATCCTATGATTGAAAGTGACAAATGTAGGCAACCCTATTTAAAAACTGCCACTTTGCATTAGCAGAAGTATCAGCTCAAGTTTTACAATATTTTGCTGCTCTCTTCTTTTCTCCTGCCTCTCCCCCCCCCCCGTCTGCTTTCTTGCCTTCCTTCTTTCAAAGTGCTGTTTTACATAAGGATGACTGAGTAGATATCAGGGAGACTTGTCTCTGCCAGGAATCCCTCATTCCCTCCACCCCATTAGCTACTGTCTTAAAAATGCCAAACAAAACAGAAAGTGACAGCAGTGTGGCAGTGGGCAGTGGGGCCAAATATCCAAACAGCTGAGCCAGAGTTGTGTCCAGGAGACAGGCTGCCCATGTAGAAAGTTGAACATTAAAGACACGCAGATGTGCATATTGACTTAGAGCTGAGCAGGCTGCCTTTGAGTCTGGCCACAGCCCTAGATGCTGTTTGCAGTGCCAGAAAGAGTGACATGGAAGAGGGTACTGGGAACTATCATACAGCAGGTCAAGCTAGCCCAGAACCAGCAACTTGCCATGGTTCCTCCAGGCTCAGAATGGTGGCAGGAGGAGAAACCTGTTTAGTTCAGATTTTAATGTAATTGTACCTAATTTTCTGAGAAGCAGTTTATCACTGAATATTAAAGTTAGGATTGTCCATGCCGTCATATTTCCAATTTCTATATATGGTTGTGAAAGCTGAACAGTGAAAAGGGTTGATAGGAAAAAAAACAACTCCCTACAAATGTGGTGCTGGAGACGAGTTATATGGATACCCTGCACTGCAAAAAAGACAAACAAATGAGTCCTAGAGCAAATCAAGCCTGAATTCTCCCTAGAAGCCAAGATGACTAAACTGAAGTTGATGTATTTTGGCCATATCATGAGAAAACAAGACTCATAATAATACTTGTTAGGGTAGGAAGCAGTAGGAAAAGAGGAAGACCGCATTATAAATGGGTAGACTTAATCAGAGAAGACACCTCCCTGAATCTGCAAAACCTGAGCAGGGGAATTTGGGATAGGGTGACTTAGAAGTCTCTCATCTGTAGGGTCACCATAAGTCAAAGTTGACTTGATAGCAGTTAATCATGACAAACTTTGGACTTCAACACCCAGAAATCTATGGCAATCATGGATGTCTCCCATGACCATGATAGATGTTGGATTCTGCGAGTTGTAATCCAAAAAAAGTAATCTTTCCCAACCTCTCTTAATTTTACACCTTTGAACTTTTTGACCATTACGTCAACAAAACCTCAATTATTTGTTGAGTGCAACCTTCTTAAGACATTGCAATATGCTTCTACAAGGGACAAGATTTTAAAATGAATACATAAAGGAATGGGGCTAAAACCCAGGTTAGCCCCACCCAGAATGGAACAAATAGGATTATTGTCACAATTAAAATCCCAATTATTTCAAATAGCCTCCTTTTCCTTCTCAGGAAGCTGGAGGTGCTGCTATAAGGAAGCAGAAGCATGGAACTTTGTTTCTTCCATCCTAGTTACATGCACTTAAATTTGGATCCATCACACTGTTCACATTTTAAACAGCTTTTCTAAAGTAGTAGAGATGTGGGAGAAATTTACCAAAGCCAAATTTCTGTACAAGTGCACCAAATTTGGAACTACCAAACTTATAAATGGCCATACTTGTGAGACAAAATCTACACTCTTCAGGATTTGTGATCCTGTCTGTAGTGCAAAATATGTGCACCAAACTTATGTATTAAGAGAAAGTGTACATAAAAAGGCATATTATCAGAAGAAAGCATTTGTAAAAATGCATATGGATATAAAAAAGCATATATTTGGAAAAATGTGCACTATTTTCCACATGGATTTCATAGTGAATTTAGGAAGGATGAATTTCAAGAGTCCTATGACTATTGATTGAAGTGATGTAATAGTCAGGGGAATGAGAAATTCAGTAAAAGTGAAATTCATAGTTTCCACTTTCCTACAAGGAAGTAACACTTATTGATACATTGGCATGTAATCTTTCTTCAGTGGAACATTTTTCAGTAGTAAGTACACACACACACACACACACACACACACAAACAAATCCTCAGGTGGTAACTATCAATTATATACTGATCAGGTCTAAACATGCTTAACTTCAGTGTACTGCAGTTGTTGCCTTCGGACAGCCCTCTGAGCTCTTATCCTAGAGACAATAATAAAGAAGCCGTAATGTGTGATCTATACATTAGAAATGCTGTAGGTGCCCTACTAATCATCGCTCTTTGAAAATTGGCAGTATTGTTTATGCAACCTGGATGAAGGAAATCAAAGGAAGAAGTCAAGGTACAATGAGAAGCAACTGCTTGGCTCATCTTATTTAGAAACCCTTCTCCTATTGTGCAGGCAGAGTAAGGAATTTTTGCTTTCAAAACAAAGCTGAATTTGAAATCTTTGATCTTTCCTTTGTAGTCTTTGGTTTGCATAAAGAAAGACCCAGATAAAGCTGTGCCTGTAAAACAGGTTATTTATAAGCCAGCTTGAGTATCCATTAAATCTTAAAGGCTTTATTAAACTGACTTTCAATGCTCATGGAAAAGTAGCTTTTCTTCTTTCTCACAGATCTTCCAGAGGGCCAGATGAACAAGTTGGCTGCGTGGCAAGCGGCATAAAGAGCAGCTGACATACATTTGCTAGCATCTGGGCAGGGCTTAGTTAACTGTGTGCCTAATAGTGTGTTTTTAAAAATACAAGAGAAATCAGAGATGTTCCTATAGGAGGAAAAAATGACAACAAAAATCCCATCCAGTATACAATTGTGGCCAGAGTGGCAAGTGATAATATTGTATGTAAGCTTACGTGTATGTGATCCCTATATAATCAAGGTGGCCAAATGATTTATTTCTTGTACTTTAATCAGCTTTGCAGTTGTATAATTCTGGAACAACTGCCTTCTACTTTACTAAAGTATTCTCATCTTTTCCAATGAGTCATGTCATCTCAAATATGTCCAAAGTACGACAGCTTCAGCTTAGCCATTTTGGCTTCTAGGGAGAGTTCAGGCTTGAGTTTCTCTAAGATCTATATAGTTGTCAGCATTTTTCATTGTCCATCTTTGAGAACCATACATAGAAATCAGAAATATTATGGCCTGGATGATTCAGACTTTGGTATTTAATGATGTGTCTTTACACTTCAGGATCCTATCTAGTTCTTTTAGAGCTGCCTTTTGAGATGTTAGTCTTCTTCTGAGTTCTTGACTATGGTCTCCATTTTGATTAATGGTTACTGAGCCAAGGTGTGGGAAAGCTTCAATAAATGAAGCAAGATTACAACCCAGCAGAATGCATTCTTCAGCAGAGATGTAAATAGAAGCATTATGCTGCCAGAATTTAGACTCCAAGCTTTCCTTCCATGGTGTTCAGTTGTACAGACCTTTTGGCTTCCAGGCCCTATATATGGTTTTGATCCTCTCCTATTTGTTTCTAGGCTCCTCCATTTGCTTTCCTTGCATTCTTGCTTTATTGGCCACTGCTTACATTGTCTAACTTGTTTCTTTAGTGACCTCACAGCTACAGCCCCTGCTCTACTTTGTCCTCCCCACTGATAGAAAACAATCTCCCTGATCATGAGTGCAGGGCCATTAGTTCAGATCCCTTCCTCAGATTAGGCTCTTTTTGCCCCAACTCCCTTTCTCCTTTGTTCTTCTCCTCAAATATTGTTCTACCAATCTGTCTTCAAATGCTTTTCCCTAGCCCATCATTTTCACATTGGTTCCCATCATATGCTCATTTTTCATATGTAAAACCAGGGACATACTTCCTTGCTGATTTTGTTCTCAAATGATTCAGTGGGAAATTTTTAACAATTTTCTTCCTGCTGTGAATGTGCAGTCAGTGTGTGTGCATAAGGCCCTATTCACAAGTTCTTCAGAGCTTCTACTATTCTACTAGGTAGCCCAATGACAATTTCACCTTCCATGAGTTCAATGTACATGCCATGTAGTGTGTAAATCCTAACTCAGTTCTTCTTTGTACAGTAAATTAAAAAAACAACAAACCAGAATCATATCCTATCACTACAATATACTGAGATGACAGGATTGGTCAATTTTAAAGCGATTTTGTACTTTTGGAATCTGATTTCTATAAATGTACAACAGTTAAAAAAAACAGTAAGTGTTCCCTTTATGTATGATCCACTAAAATGTAGCAACATTGGATGAGTTGTCTGCATTGCTTTTCACAAATTATGCTGTTCTTTAATGTTTGCTGTATGTACTTAGCTACAGAAAGGGAGGACCCCTATAAGTAAACATATTTTAGACACACAACCAGCTTATATTATTATACATGGCTACCCTATATTCATGCACTATGGTTTTCTTTTCCACTTTCCTGCTCTTCTCCCCATTTTCTTTGAATTTATGTTTTAAAATGCCATTTTAAAAAAAGGGGGGGTACACTAATTTTGCACAGCCACTTTTTGTGCAATTGTACAAAATACAACGCAAAGCAAAAAAGGCCTTGTTGCATCACTTTGCAACGGAGGCCACTTACAGGGATTGGAGGATCCCCAACAGGCTGTCTGACCATGCTGATACAGCCTGTTACACCAAAACTCTCTCCAGATGCAAGACGTTTCATATCCCTAACACCCACTGCATGACTGAGTTTGCATTTCTGGTTTGCATTGCAGCTGTTGGTAGTAACATCTGGCCAAGATCCTATATCAGGAGATATAGTTACCTTTAAATAGCTACATGTTCCAATATTATAGCCCACATCTTACCTTTTCAGTAGCACATCTCCCCATCCCAAATGGCCATTTCCATTGTTGCTGAGAGCAGGGGAATGAGCAGAGACATGCCCATGTCTCTTCCTGTAGCTGGACACACTGGGACAGGTGTCTGCAGAAAGCTTCTACTTTTCTCTTCCCACAATCTCCAATGCATGCTGTAGTGTGTCTCTTCTGTTTAAAAAGTTTTCTAGTTCTTCTCCACCCATCCATTCCCTTGGCTTGTGACATATTTCACAAATGGTCTCCATTTTAGTAAATATGTTCTTTGATCTAGTCAGTCCTGAATTCTAACCCACTTCTACCCCCAAACTTTTGTCCTCTGTGGTTCAAATGGGTCCAGCAGTGCTCTGAATGGAAAAAGACTATCCGTCTAGTTTTAAAATATTATCTCATTCTAAGTCTCTGATCAAGAAAGGGCTGAATGAAACCTAAGATCCTGGGAACCCTTTTGTTTAACAATACAGCATGGCAGGGAGACAATATTTCCCCAATTATATTCCCTGGGCCAGAATCCAGAGACCCAGAATGCCCTCTGCTCCTTCTGTCACTTGGCCCAATGTGTTGTGCTCCATTGCCTTGTTCTGTAGCAACAGGTTCTTAGCAAACACCATTCTCAGCATCCTGCTGCTGTTTAAATGATGACTCTGGTATACCAAAACTTGTCTTGGCATAAGAAAGCAGCATCTAAGTTGTAAAAACACAATAACAAAATAAATAGCCACATTCACTCCAACTCATATTAAAGCATCAGGAAGCAAATCTATGAGGGAAGGAATAAAGTTGTTGGCGGAGGGGAAAAAAAGATGATACAATTTACAGGAGGACTTTGCATTTGATCATTGTCTTTTTGAAAATGAAGACATCTAGGAGCAACACTCTGCTAATGTTGATGAGGGGAATGTTGCCTATCACTGAACCATAAAATCCAGGTGACTGTGGACCTCAAGCATAACCGAGGCACTGCCTGCTTGATTTAGCTTTGCTATTTCATTAAAACAAAAAGGGTTTTCCTAAGAGTTCCCTGTAAATAAAACTGGAACCTAATAACTGGCTCTTGCAAACCTTTTTGAAGATAAACTTTGGGAGCCTTTATCAATATATCGGTGAAGTCCCTTTAGCTTGAAGAACACCTTCAACGAATCAAAAGAGTACCTCCATTTTCACTTCTTTCAGCTTCCATGTCTACATCACAGTCCCCAAGAAATCTGTTTAAAGTTGAAAGACATTTCTATAACACCGCAACAAAAGCAGCAGCAGCAACAACATGGGGCAGCCTTTGGAAACTTCAGAAATGTCAACAGGTCCAAATTGCTTCAACTAGACTGCTGACGGGCTGGTTAGAAGAAGCACATAACTCCTTTGCTGAAACAGCTACACTCACTGTCGGTCTGTTTCCAGGTACAATTCAAAGTACTGGTGCTGATCTATAAAACACTATATGGCTTATGTCCCAACTATCTGAAAGCCTGTATCACCCCATATAAGCCTACCCAACAAATCTTATGATCTTCAGGAGAAGGCTTTCTCTTTGTCCTAATTCCCTCAGAGGCTCATCTTGTGAAGACATGGGAGAGAACCTTCTTAGTGGTTTCTTCCAGGCTATGGAACTTAGTCCTGAGGGAAGCTAAGTTTGTGCTCTCTCTTTTTCACCAGTATTTATTGTTTCTTGTTGGTGATTCTGCAAATCTTGGGGCTCCCTGAAGCCTGCTGCTAACCTGAATGGTTCTGTTTTGATGACATAAGACTCTACAATCAGAGAGCCCTAAAGCCACCTTAACACTAACAGAGTGAAACTGAAATCTAGCATTATGCTAGGATAAAAACAAATGTGCAAGCATTGCGCTGTTGAGGAAGTCACACAAGAGTGCTGTTCTTATCTCAGCTGCATAAGTGGTGCTCTTTCTCAAAGGATGCCTAAGTGCACTCCCTAGCCAAGGCAATTATTCCATATAGGGTTGCCAGACTGAAAACTGGAGAGGGTTCCTGTACCTTTAACAGTTGTGTAGAAGAGGGAAATTAAGCAGGAGACGCTTGACATGTAACTGGGTAACAAACAACACTTTGCTGAAATTCACTCTTCTACATAAGATTCACTGATTGTATAAATTACAGAAACCTCTCCAATTTTCACTCTTTCAACCCTATCATGCACACATACACACACACACATGCACATAGCCCTATAGGGACATGCCACATGAAGGCACCTATATACTGAGATGGCAAGATGGATGGACAGATGGATGGATGGTAACACGGAGTATAGCCTAATACAAAAGATGCTACCAAGGACAAAAATGATAATAAGATAATAAGAACAAAAACAGCAAAGTCTAAATCCAATTCTTAGTCACATCTAGAATTGTGAAGTTGGTGGAGAACTGACTGTGACATAACAGCTGAGCACAAGGTACCCATACAGCTGGTTGTGTAACCATCTGATTCATGCACAAATGTACAAAAGGTCTCTATTCAAAAATTGTATAGGATATTGGCCAGGAAACTGTTGCTCACCCATTTGTGTGGGATTACATTATTGCGCAAGCAGTTGCATAAAGCAGGTATGCAGTTACCTTTACAATGTCTTGCACATTGACTTATGCAATTAAAAACATATTGGATACCATCCTTGTCCTAACTAGTGGCATTACGAGGCTCAGCAGCACCTGGGGCAAGCGTGGAAGTTGCAACCCTAGGTACTGCTGCCTCTGCAGCAGGCCAAGAAGGACCCTTGTGGGGGCAGCAGGGGTGAGTGGGTATGGGAGGGTAGCAGTGGGTGTGGTAGGGTGGTGGCAAGTGCCAGGGGGTGTTGGTGTTGGTGAGGGTGGTGTGGGGGTGGCAGGAGCAATGGGGAGGTGTGGGGGGCAGCAGTGGGTGCAGGGGGGCAGCTGTGAGTGTGAGGGGGCAGTGGCGGGTGTGGGGGGGCAGTGGCAGGCAGGAGGGCACTCTCTGGGCATTGGAACCCAGGACACACACACCAGTTGCCCCACCCTAGATACACCTTCAGTTCTAATTCTGAAAATATGCAGCTGCATGAGCAAATGGCCGTGCAGTAGGATACAGGCTATTATGAGTTCACTGTTAGTATATAGGATTAATATGTGAAATGACTGAAGATATCAGATCAATATCACATTTTTTTTGCAATCTGTACTGACTGTACTGACCCATGGTGTATTGTTATGCTGTTCACTACAATTTTGGGGGCTTTGGGAGTAGCAAGAAGCTCATCTCCCACCACACAAGAGCCCTAAACTGATAGCCATTTTCTTTCTCCCATAAAAGTCAATAGGGAGCCATTAAGAATCATGTTGACTCCTATTAGTATAACTAAGCCATAGATTCAGTTTTTTGGGGCATGACACAATTTGGTAGAATATCAGGAGTGATATCATCAGATGATAACTATAACAATACACAATGCTGCTGCTGTTGATTGTTCCTCAGCATCTATGGCAAAAGGTTTTCTTTATTATATCCTTGAGCTGTTGTTGCCAAGGTATCTATGAATCCATTCATTAGATGTACATATAAAACCAGTGTTAAGTAAGTAAATAAGTAAGCACTCTCAAAGGAGAGTTTATACATCATAAACCAGGTTGAAAGGAAGCTAACAGCAGTAAAGCAACATACTTGAAAGTTCAGAGAAGTCAGATAGAGTTACCAACTTTTTCTTCATTTTTATGCATCCTTTTGTGAATGCATTATGATATTCTATAATAAAAGAAAGCAATCCTACTTCTTCCTCACAGGTCTGATCCCACAGTATACAATGTGATTGGGATTTTTAAAAAGTAAGGTAGTGGTTACTCTGTCTCATTCTTCTTTCTATTTAATGCAACCCATGCATTATTATTAGTCTCTTGTTCTTTTAAAGCTGAAAGTCTCATGACATGTGCATTGTTAGAGTCTATCTCTTTACTTGCAACCATGAAAAGCCAGTAATTTTCAATGGAGCTTCTCTGCCAGTCCTTCGGGGAAAAGGTCTGTATACAAACAGATTGGGCTGTCTCATGGAGAATTGTAAATGTTTGTAGAGGAAGTAGGTCAAAAATGGCAATATGTACCAGAAGCTCTAGCAAAGCAAAGTACAGTTGGGAACACTGTATTCACAGGAGAGACTCAGAAGAGCAAGCCAGAGGAGAGATCCAGGTCTGTGTAATTCAAAATCCAAATATACAACTCAGCATCCTAGAGTCAATTCAATGCTAGGTTGACATTGTTTCCCAGAATGCCTTGGAATGATGCAATATCCAAGGCATTCTGGACAATGAAAGTGGAAGCTGACAGAAGGAAAAACCTTTTGCATGTCTCCAGTCATATGAAATGGGTATTAATGGGAGTGCTCAGTAATTTCCATTTGGTTCCATACTTAATTTTCTTCAAAATGTGCACACATCTTTAAGTGGATCCCACTTCAAAATCAATGTTTGTGGGATGGACTGCAAGACTGTGGGCTAAGGACACGTCTTAAATGAATCCCATTGAAGTCAATTGGATACCAAAATAGAGTACGGAATATGTACATTTACTGAAAATGGGTTTCCCCAAATAACCTCCAAATAAACATAATAAATTTATGAGTGAAAAATCTGAGATTTGTGAGGTTCCAGATTTTGACTATCTTAAGAGCTCTGATTTTAGCACATTGAAATGAACATTCCTTAATCTTTGCTTCATATTCTGGGGTGTTACTGAATGTGTTTGAACATCCCAATTGTTCAGAATATATAATATCACACAGTGTCTGTGTGTCATGATTAGCTTACTCAGTACTGTAGCAATCTTGAACAAATCATGCCTGACTAATCATTATCTACCAGTTCACTACATGGACAATCCTCCATCATCACAGACACCTCCAACTAACAGAGCAGCTCCCTGGAACAATTTTGGTAGGACTTCCAGGACAGGTCCTGCTATTACAGAAGTCTGTTCTGTGCCTTTTAAGACAAGAGACGGACTTTGATCCTTTGGCGAAAGAACTTTTGTCAGCCTGCCCCAGTTGCCGAAATTATCCAGTCCTGGCTCCTCTGGTTCACCTGACTCAGAGAGAGATAAATTAAATCAGAGATGAGAAAAAGCCACCATATGCTTATGGTGCTACTTTGATCATTTCCATCCTACACTGGGATAGTGCTATTATCCCACTTCCATCATGCTATGGAATCCTGGGATTTATAGTTTAGGGAGGGGCATTTAGAATTCTCAGCCAGAGAGCTCGTTGGCCTCAGCAAACTACAAACCCCAGAATTCCATAGGATGTTGAAAGGGGAATAATAGCACTATAACCATATAGTGCGGAAATGGTCTTTGTATTCTCCAGAAACTGGAAATGCCTAGCAAATCATCTTATTCTTCATTCATTAGATTCTCTCCAACATGGCTTGACTTACAAGATTTCCTGATTAAAGCTGAAATTAATCCTATACTTTAATGTATAATTTCATTTTAAGTTGTTAAAATTCATTACTACGGACTGGTGCTTCAAGTGTCAGATTCAGTAAGACGGTAAGACACAAAGGCCTTGGGAGAAGAAGGGTGAAGACTGGAGGAAATGTGGTATGTGGCCCTGTTGTTAAATGGCCTACTCTGCCTACTGTATCATGGCTTTCTTTGGTCTGAGAAGTACAGATAGAGAAATTTCTGGAGCCCAGAGGTAGAAGGTAAGCAAGGAGTGGGAAACAACTGAAGAAGAGAGATGAAGAAA
Organism: Cyclura pinguis; assembly: GCA_030412105.1. Classification (NCBI taxonomy): domain Eukaryota; kingdom Metazoa; phylum Chordata; class Lepidosauria; order Squamata; family Iguanidae; genus Cyclura; species Cyclura pinguis. The sequence goes on from CM059599.1 coordinate 38,626,974, forward strand.
AAAGTGAAACTTGATCTAGAATTCAGGAATATAAGGTGTTCATGTAGGACATGATTTATTTGCTCAATAAAAAGTCCTCATGCAGCCAGCATCCTTTCTGAATGTTAGGCCATTTAGGGCAGAAAGTCTGATGTCCTGTCCATCCATCCTTCCAAAAAAATATTGGCCTTTAAGGAGGTTCTTGAGGATTTAAATGATCGAAAGGCACCAGATCTTGCCTGATCTGGGAAGCTAAGCAGGGTCAGCCCTGGCAAGTACTTTGATGGGAGTCCACCAATGAATACCAGGTACTGTAGGCTATATTTCAGAGGAAGGAACTGGCAAAACCACCTCTGAGTATTCCTTGCCTGAGAAAACCCTGTGAAATTCATGGGGTCACCACATGTAGACAAGCAGTTTGAAGACACACATGGGGCAGGAGTGTTGTGACTTTTTTCAGTTCTCTTCTGTTGATTTTATTCTAATTTCTATTCTTATATTATTGTATAATATGAAATATTGCAATAAGATTCGGTGAGCTGTAGTGAAGTCACGTGTACTCCTTTAAATTGTTTATTATTTCTCACATATTTCTATTTCATGTGTATGTGTGTGTGTGTGCTCTTTTTTCCCTGGACTTTGTTATGTTTTTGAATTTTTGAATTTTTTTAAAATTATGGTTTTAATGTGATGATTTTTAATTGTGCTTTAATTTTTATTGATAGATTTTTCAGCTGATCTTGTTTTAGCTTTGTGAGCCATCCTGGGTCCCCCATCAGGAGAAAGATAACATGTAAATGGAATGAATGAATGAATGAATGAATGAATGAATAGGCTGGTGTCAGAAAGCGTTCTTGCTAATACTTTTGTAGTTACAATAATACTAACGTGTCAGCTTCTTTCCTCAGATTTTGGCCATTTCCACACTACACGGTTTTAGTGCTATTATTTCACTTTCAGCATCCTGTAGAATTCTGGGGTTTGTAGTTTACTGAGGTCGATGAAAGATCCTCACGTAGCCAGCTGAGAATTCTAAAGACCCCTCTGTAAACTGCAGATCTCAGGATTCCACAGGATGGTGAAAGTGGAATAATAGCACTACAACAGTGTAGGGTGGAAAGGCCCATTACCTGCAGACAGGAGTTGGTGTTTTGTTGATACCATTCACCTGTGTAACTGGGACCTACGCCTATACATATACTTTTTCAAACCTTGAATAAGGAGGTATCTTGTAGTTCCTTCTGCAAAGCCTCTTGGTGGGGTGTGGGTGTGTTTCAGAATGCATTCCTATCTCCCTGGCTGCTGATTGACTGTGGGAATACATACAGGTTTATTTTGATTGCTCTTCAGCTGCAAGGGAGGAAGGAACATCTTTACATCAACCATTGATGAGGGAGATGGAGTTCCACCAAGTAGCCCCCTGGCCGTTCTGGTGCACATGAGGAAGTAGCCAGGCAGAAAGAGCAGCCTCTGTCATCGCCACTTCCTCTTATAAGTGTACTGCTGTAGACTTGTGCTTCCTTAGCATGATGTATGATCTCAACCAGAATGAGAAGCCTAAAACAAGGACAATAACAAGAAAGTCTCCCTCTGCAGAATCTATCATGTACCTCATGTGTGATTTTGCATTTTTTTAAAAAATGACTCTCTATTTTGAACTACCTGTAGAAAACATTTAACTTATTTTCTATGATCCAAAGCCCCAAAGTGTTCAAAGGATTCAAAATGTAGGTGATTATCTATAAAGCTCTATCCAGTTTGGATCGAGACTATTTGAAGCATGGTATTTCCCTTTCTGAGCCCAGTAGAGCTCTAAGATCTTCAGGTGATGGCCTTCCCTCTGTTCTGCTACCTCCTCAGGCTCATTTAGTGGGGAGAGATCTTTACAGTGACTGCTCCAAGACTTTGGAAATTCTTCCCTAGGGAGGCTAGGATGATTTCCTCTTTGATTTCCTTCTGTTGGTGCATCAAAACGTTCTTATGCCAACACACTTTTAGAAACTGACTGGGATAGGTTTCTAATGGTGGGCTGTACTATTTTATGATTTGTATATAGGGTTATGATGAATTGTTCTCTACTTTATAAATTGTTTAATTGTCTTTTAAATAACTTTTATATTTATATCTAAGTCACTTTTTATATTTATACTTTTTATTGATGTTTTTGTACATTTTTAATCTATATTGTCTTTAACATGTTTCAACTGGCTATTATTGGGAAAAGGAGGATATAAATGAACAAAACATATAAATAAATACTGTAATATTGGCCATTTCTGCACTGGGGATTTGAAATGGTGCAAACCGACCTCCAACGGAGGTCTTCTGCACCGTAGAGTGGACTAGGGTGGACTACTTTCTGTAGATCCACAACTCAGTCTGGTTCTGCGTGACCAGAAGTGGTCGCGCAGCATGGTTTTTAAAAACCTCTTTTCTGAGGTTTTTAAAAAGCACGGAGCGAGCGAAGCTGTGTAGCTCCGCCGCCCGGCTCCAGAGCAGATTTGCAGGCGCACGCAAGTGCGTGCCTGCAGATCTTCCGGGGGTGGGCTTTTGGCTGGCGAGCTTCTCTGGTTGGTGGAGAGCCTCCACCAACTGGAAGCTGCCATTTGGGACGCCGGAGGACTGCAGAGCAGTGAACTCGTGCTGCTCCTCGTGGCGACGGACTCGGCCGGCCGGAAAACAAAGCCGGTAAGCTCTGTTTTCGGGCGTTTCCCCCCCCACATGCGGAAAGGGCCATAGGTACAGTATGAAGGAGCCCTCACTTATCAAGCAGAGCTAAACTGAAAATTTCATAAAACACCTTTTTTTTTTCCTGGCAAAATTTCTAAGATTTCTCTTTTGCTCAAGGAATCAGAAGCCATTTTGCAGAATATCCTGTAGATACTCTCCAGTTCTAGTTTATACTGGATGTCATCAGTACATGGTTTTGTACTGAATGTTGTTAGGTTAGTGCAGAGCTTGGGAAAGATTTCTGTTTTAAATTATAACTTCCTAAATCCATTAGCCAGCCTGGTTACTGCCAGTGCCTTCCTCTGAGCTCTGGATGTGGCAGTCTTTTACTCTCCAGGGTCTACTGTGAACTTTGGCTCTTTCTGCACTTTACCATTGACCGGCGCAGGGATCACGCGAGCAACCTCTTGTGAGAGGCTCTTGTGTCCCCACTGCTTTGGCTCCGCAGGAGCTGCCTGCTGGCTGGCAAGCAACATGAGGGCTCCACCTCTTCCTTCCACAGCTCAGCTGGGTATTTTCCCAGGCTGTGTTGAGGGAGGAAGCGCGAGGGCTGTGGCTCCAGAGCTCCGCACGCAAGGTAAGTGCATGTGGGGCCCCAGAGCGATGTGCGATCATGCACCATTTTTGGCTACAAGCCAAAAAAGAAATAGTACATGATCAGCATCTGCCGGCCCCAGCAACATTGCGCGATTGTGAGGACATCGTCTGAAATGCTCCTCGCAATCGTGTGACGCTCTGGAGGCCCTTTCGCATGGCAAATGCCGTGCGAAAAGGGCCTTTAAAGGAGCTATCAAGGTGGTGAAGCTACTTTGGAGGGTGTAAAATGCAGACTAAAATCCATAACAGAGAATCTTGCATTGCCTTGGAAGCCACCAGCTGCCCCTGGCTCTGGGGTATTGTGCAGGATGCAAAACACTGATCAGGCTGCCTACACTGGAGCTGCTGCAAATCCTTGAAATTGCTAGAAAAACAGCTACACAAAAGCATTAGGAAGAAAAGGAAGATGCACTGGGTCCTTCTACTGCTAATGGTAAGTAAACCCCAGTGCTGAGAAAATGTTAGAAAACATTCCCGCAGTGTCTTTACCCACAAACAGAAGATTTTTGCAGAGATCATTTGTACTCAGCTCTACCAGCAAATGATCTTGAGATGAATAACTAAGTGATCTCAAAAGAAGACCACAAACAACTTGACTGATTCTTATGTCATCTCTTTCTTTTTATTTTGAATCCACCACATCTCAAAGGATCTGTGAAGAGGGTACAGGCTGCATGAAATCATTGGGCATGCTTTTTCCAACCGTTCTGTTGCTTCTGCAATAAACCAGAAAAAACAAGACTGATTAAAACTAAATGAATTCCCACAGGAAGTGGACACATGATGCCCTAATAGAAGTTTTCAGCTCAATTTAGCAATTCCTACAGAATGAATATTATCTAGCAGTTCAAGACTCCAGGCAACCCAATGAGTTATGGAGACTAATCTTCATGGGTGGAAATGAAGGATGACACAACATAGACTAGAATAAATTAAAGAATACCAAAAATGCTTTCCTACTTTTTCTTTTCACAAGCTCCCCCACGCTTCAAATGGCAGATATTTAAAATGGTTTTGAGAGAATGAAAAAATAAGGACACACAAGGATTCCTTAATGAAGCCCACTCTGCAGCTAAAAGGCACAGGAAAATCCTAGAAACATTGCTGTTATCTAGAAAGTACTGTTTCTATATCTCTTTTACTGAGTAAAGGTAGCGATGGGTGAAGGAGGCTAAAATAGAAGAAGGGTGCCTTCTCTTTGTTCAAGTGCAGGTCATGAAATACCACTGTATTTTTCTGAGCCTAAAAGTGAGGTATACCTCCAATTATGATCCAGAAAGAAATTCTAGTCTGACCAGACAAATAATAACCAGAGATTTGATATCTATGAAAGCCAGTAGAAATTTGTATGGCAGAAATGAGCAAAGCGCAACACACAGGCTTCATGTGGACCCAAGGGCCGGAAACATTTGTTTTTTGTGTGTGCGCACGCACACACACACATATACACACATACATACAGTTATCCCTCCCCACCCACTAGAGTTCGGGGCATAAGACTCCTGTGAAAGTGAAAAAAAAAACGTGAATAACTCTGGGCTCTTCCAAACCATATTTAACACATAGAAAAAACTATGATCACCGTCTTCAACCCACCATGGATTCCTTTGAGGCATCAAGGATCCTTCATAAGGCAGAAGTGGGTGGCTGGTGGGGCTTACTGCCACCTCCACTGCTGTCCCACGCCATTTTTAATAAGGACTTACAAGCCTCGTTCGTAGTTTCTCAGACTCACAAAGCTTGCAGTCCTTTTAAAAATGGCATAGGGAGGCAACAGAGGTAACAGCAAATAATCTGTGACTAATCAGAGCTGCAAAAGTGGAGGGCTCATTGTGTGTATGCGTGCGTGTATATGTGTGTAAGTATAAAACTTTTCCCCAACTGCTAACCAGAGAGCATTTGCCATGTTTTTGGAAGATCTGTGGGGCATTTGAGGCCCGGGAAAGGCTTTTTAAAAAATAGGAAGTGACTTCTGGCCACTTCCTGTTGTTAAAAGGGGCTGCTCCAGGGCCTAAAATGGATCCTAGAGCCTGTAAAAATGGCAAAATGTCTCCCACATCTCTTGGAGGGGCTTTGGGGACAAATGTTTTGTGAATATTTTTCAAGGGGTGTGGCAAGTTGTTCACCTTGGTGTGGGCTAGCCATACCTTTTTTTGCCATCACCACAAGTTAGCCATGCTTCCCTGTGAACGTATGATTGGCATTAGACTAAAGAGCAACACTTCTATACACATAGACTTTCCTCCACGGGAATGGAAAACAGTAATGGCTTTGATCTCCATATCATTGAGTTGAGAATATGTTCTAGGCTTTAATCTGAACCTTCATGATGTTGAACACCTTGAATTGTTCCCTTTAAAATCAGACTACTACCCAGAGGAGATTCACCATGACCAGTAGCTCAGCTTCATTTTCTTAACATACAGATTGGTTGCATTATCAAGTTCCAAAGCTCAGTTCCAAACATATAATAATATTCAAACTGGGTTATTCCAGACTTTTTCCTTCAGTCCATTCAGACAACCAGTACACGTTCACTCCCCTCTCACTCTCACAACTCATACCTTCAAAAGTTTTCCTCCAGCTGTCACCAACAAACTCTCTTTAAAAAAAAAATCCTGTTCTCACTCACTGAAGTCCCTCCTGCCTCTGTTTAAGGCCATTTCCGCACTACACTGTTAAAATGCTATTATTCCACTTTCAACATCGTACGGAATCATGGGGTTTGCATTTTAGGGAGAGGCATTTAGAATTCTCAGCCAGAGAGCTCTTTGACCTCAATAAACTACAAACCGCAGAATTCCACAGGATGTTGAAAGTGGAATAATAGCATTATAACAGTGTAGTGCAGGAATGGCACTGTGTTGGAATTAGCTGCCCTCTGTTATTCACAAGCATGTTTCACGCATTTTCATCCAAGAATTCTTCAGTGACATTTTCCAAGTTCTCTTCTTCTCTGGTTTCCCTGTTATAGAATCACAGCAGGGCTTTCCCCTCATGTCCCCCCCCTTTTATTCCACTCTGTACCTACAAGCCCTGAGTGCATGAATAGTGCAACTGTACACACAAATTTAAAAAGAACTGCAAAAATGAACACCTGAGTGGAGATGTTAAATGCTGAGGGCTGATTTGACAGGGATAGCATCAGAGTTTGGGATACCAAGTCCCATCTCCCTGCAGGACACTCATATCTTATCCTCAGAGCCTTCTGGCTTTTGCTTCTCTTCGTCTTTGCTTTAACTGCCTGTTCAACTGCCCACTTTGAGCAAGTATGCAGGGACAATACTGAGGAGATGGCAGCAGAATCCTCCCCTCAATATCTGCTGTCCCTTTGGGTAGCTGAGCTGATTGGGCTCAGAGGAATGAGCAATGAAAACCACTGAGAAGGAGGCTTTTCAGAAAGGAGGTCACAGGGAAAGTATCACAGCCAAACCACCTCCTGCCCCTCAATTCCAAAGCTATTCCAAAGCAAGCTGCCTTCACACGTGGTCCCCTTTTCCTTCCTCCCCCTCTGATCAATTCTCTTCTTTCCCACTGTAGTGTGAACACTACTGTAATAATGGCATTTAAACTAACATTAGTTCATCGTGTGCTTCATTCATTCAGTTTGTGGATTTTATAAAAGGTGAAGGAGAGAAAGTATCAAGTGAAATACCAGAGGTTTAAAAACCAATCAGCCACCGTTTATGTAAATACCTTCCACAAAAATGTCATTGGGATTTATGTAATGACAATATCGTGCTCACATGCGGTGCAGAAATTGACACCAGACCGTTTTACAAGGACCGTGAAGAAGCTGATTTGATTTGTTGAGAGAGCTACAGTTGGGTTATTTTAAAAAATGAGTCTCTTTTCTGGAAAAGCACTGATCAATTAGATAAAGAACGTAGCACAACCTTTAAGGGAAAGCTACTTGATTTTAGGTCATTTCCTCACTACACTGTTATAGTGCTATTGTTCCACTTTCACTATGGAATTCCACTATGGAATTCTGGGGTTTGAAGTTTAGGGAGAGGCATTTAGAATTCTCAGCCAGAGAGCTCTTTAGCTTCAGTAAACTACAAACCCCAGAATTCCACAGGATGTTGAAAGTGGAATAATAGCACTATAACAGTGTAGTGTGGAAATGCCCTTAGACTTTGAACTTAATGGTCGTATTGGCATGGGAGTTATCTTTAAATGGTAGAATGGATTACCTCTCTTACTTCAAAATGGAGAAAGCCAGCCAGATACTTTTAGAAGCTCTACTGGTCATTCTATTGAATAGGGTACTAGACTTCTGCTCCAAAGTCCTTCTTAACAGGATCACTGCCTACACTGTGACCATGTAGAAGAATTTGTCTTTCAGCTTAGTTCTTCAAACCTAGTTCTAAATACCATACCTCTCAAATTGCCTAGAAGTCTATCTATCCTTCCTCATAAAGTTGACTGAAAAAACTCAAGGTCTGATAAAATGTGAACGTGGGAGAACATGAAACTGATACATTTTGTCCTCCTTGTGTGTGGTACCACTGACCTAATAGAGGGCTTTAATGGTCTTTGAAAGTATTGGGAATTTCTGAGTCATCTTGGTTCAAATGTTCCTGTGTAGTCATCAATTGCCTGCATCTACCTATTGACAAAATATCCTGGTTTTCCAATTGCTTATTTTCCTGACAACGGAGATCTGTACAGGTGACTTTTTCTTCCCTCTCCTTCTACTTCTTTTTAGTAGTGAGGTCAGTTTGGCTGCATGTACGTTTTTGTGGGCTCCATATCTCTGCTTCTTCCATCCTTCCCTCGTACCTTCTGTGCTCAGGTTTCATATCCAGTCACAAACAGCATTTCAGAAGTCAGTTTAGTTAAAAATGCAGGGAGTACGAAAAAAAAAGGCTTGAACTGTAGTAATAAAAAGTCTTGAGTAGACTTTTGGGCAGACTTGAGACAAAAGTGCCTTCACACTACCTGAATATAGCACTATAATTCCACTTTAATGACCATGGCAACATCCTGTGGAATCCTGGGGCTTGCAGTTTGGTGAGGCACTACAGCTCTCTGGTTGAGAAGTCTGTGTAATTAGTGTGAGCTGTTTTCAGATCCAATTTTTTGGGGGGGGGGGGACAGGAAAATAATTAATTAAATAACATAAAATGTTAGGATGTTGCCATAATGGTAAAAGTGGAATCATTGCTGTTATAATTGTACATTTTGAAAGGGTCTGAGTAAAGCATTGTATGACTCTCAGAAACAATATCTCCAAGTACAGGAACAAAATCTGGCACATTCTGATACTTTTGGCTTGTCTGGAAGAGCCCAGTGGTAAGAAGAAAGATTCTTCATGGCCTTACACTTCAAGTACTTAGGGAGAAGAAAACAGCTTTCTGATCATTTTGCATTGTCTATGTCCCCCTATACCCTAGAACAGAGCTTTCCAAACTTTTCATGTTGGTGACACACTTTTTAGACATGCGTCATTTCATGACACAGTAATTCAGTTTTACTAGCAAACCAGAGGTTAAACTAACCCTTTATAAGAAATACAGACACATACATAAATTGTAATAACAAAATGTATGGGGACACAGTGTATCTCACAAAAACCTTTAATATATTTTTTAAAATACATGATTTTTAAATAATAACATACCTTTCCAAGATCGTAGGCAACACACCTACACACTTCAGGTGTCACACTAACATGTCGCGACACAACGTTTGAAAATCCCTGCCCTAGAAACTGGTCCAGAATTTGGCTCATATTCCTAAGAGGAAGTAGCACCAAGCAGAACACAAGTTTATCTATGATCAATTCTCTTTGTTTGTTAGATATGTTTATGTCCTATCTTTCCTTCCATGAGTTCAAGGCAGACTGTGTAGTTTTCTTCCTTCCCACTTTATCCTCACAATAACCCTGAGAAGTAGCTTGGGCTAAGAGAGAGTGCCCATGGCCCAGTGGAGACTTGAACCTTGTTCTCATTGTGAATCAGTGGGCCTTTTTGCAAGGCATAAAATCTGAGAAGCTTTGGTTACTATCGTCTGCGTCATTTCAACGTAACAGTCGAACAAAGCACAGAAGCTGCTTTCCTCCCTATGCATTCTGTTGAAAGGCAGCCACCGGTTGTGACATATTTTCTCTTCTGCCAGGCAGAGATGGCACAGAGGCTCCATGTGCCTACATTGCCAGCTAGTTGTGGCATTCGGAGATTGGACTGTGTAGGATTACACAGACAGGTTTATGTGCTGGGGAAGATCAATGGCTGCGAGAGGTTCATTGATGACAGATGGCTGGTTTCAGGCACTGAAGGAGTAACAGAGTAGGAGGAGAACCAGCTGTGAACGAGTTGCAGGATGAGTGCCTTGGATGAGTGTGCAGGGCAAGGGAAACGGCCTTGTTCCAGCAGAAACAGGAGGATATTAATGGCAGCAGCTGGGTAATTGTAGGAAGGGGTAGTAAAGGAAGAACAAAGTATAATAAAGGGAGAGAGGGCCAAGACGTTTCTCACCATTTTATTCTTCCTACTATAGAGTCTAGTAAACGACATCCTAGGCAAGGCGGACAGACAGATAGACAGATGGAAAGACAAGCAAACAAACAAACATGGTGGCTGACTAGTTCTGGCAAATTCAATCCTGCGCTGAATCTATAAAATAATCTCCTGAATCTGAACTTTTTTTCCCTAAAGATAATTTGAGAACAGTTGCTGATTTCTTGACATTAGGTGGAATTGCCAAAACCCCCATGCCATAAAAATTACAAACAGAAATGACTTCTGTATATGATTCCCAAGCCACAGTGGTTTGTTTTGGGGCCACTGGGGAGGGATGGTTCCCAAGACTTCCCCCTCACCGACTTCAGGTGTTTGCTTTTGTAGTTTTTAAACACTGGTTTTGAATTGCCTCATGCAGAACTAGCAGTTTTCCCATTGGCTAATGTAACAACATTAGTATAGGTGGTGGTATAGCCATTGCTACAGTGACAGGGATAAAATAGCTTCCAGCAATGTGATGACAGGGAGGATTGTAGGTACTGAAGGCAGGGCGATTTCTTTGTCAATGGTAATTCCTTACAGTGAAGTAATGTGTGTTGTTAGTGTTGGTGTAACTAACCAACAGGTTCCCAGGCTGAAATACGAATTGTCTTGTTCAGTGATCCTCTTTGAGAAGGCTGCAGGATGGTAGAATTATAGAACCATAGAGCTGGAAGAGACCACAAGGGCCATCAGGTCCAACCCCCTGCCCTGTAGGAATACAAAATCAAAGCTTTCCCAACAGATGACCATCCAGTCTGTGTTTAAAAACCTCCAAAGAAGGAGACTCCACTGGACTCTGAGGCAGCATATTCCACTAACTGCTCTTACAGTCATGAAGTTCTTCCTAATGTTTAAGTAGAAACTCTTTTTCCTCCTAATTTGGTGTCAACTGCAAATTTGATAAGAATGCCCTCTATTCCCTCCTCCAGGTCATTGATAAAGATGTTGAACAGCACTGGGCCCAGGACAGACCCCTGTTGCACCCCACTAATCACTTCTCTCTGGGATGAAGAGGGGCCATTGGCAAGAACCTTTTGGATTCAACTGATCAACCAGTGAAAAATCCACCAAGAGCATAGTTGAGGCCACATTTTACCATCTTCTTTGCAAGAATATCATGGGTACCTTGTCAAAGATCTTATGGAAATCAAGAGATCCTGCATCCACAACATTCCCTTGATCTACCAAGCTTGTAACTCTATCAAAGAAGGAAATAAAATTAGTCTGGCATGATTTGCTTTTGAGAAACCCATGCCCTTTAATAATAGAATGTAAACTAAATGAACCATCTAAACATCAGTGCCCTGGATGGTATGCTGAATGTATAGCAGCCAGGGAATCTGTGGCCTCTTGATGTCACTGAACTACAACTCTTATAATCCCTTAGCAGGATAGCCGAAGTGATGGGAGTTGTAATCCAACAATATTTGGAAGACCTCACCAGTTTCCTAGCTGTGGTAGAGTATGGAGCTATATGGTTTTTTCCTTTAGTAAACTATCCGGAGCAGGAGTGGGAGCAGAGGAACTCAACTGGCAATGCATCAGACAGGCTTGTCTCCTCATTCCCCAACTACAGTCAGAATGAAAATTGCCTCATTTCCATTCAGAGCTTGGAGGCTTAAGGAGAAAAGCTCTGTAAGTGTCAAGAAGGTCTAGCTCAAGACACTTCACTGCCTGAGATAAAGGACAAAATGGTACCTCACTGCACCCCATGGCCTTAGGTCGCCCTGTGGATTAGTACATTAGAGACACCTGAAAACAGGTAGTAGGGAGTATTTTAAGGCCATTTCCACACTCCACTATTATAGTGCTATTATTCCACTTTCAACATCCTGTGGAATTCTGGGGTTTGTAGTTTACTGAGGCCAAAGAGCCTCAGAAGAAGAGGGGCTATTGGAAAATTCTAAATCCCTCCCCCCAAACTGTAAACTCCAGCATTCCATAGGGTGTTGAAAATGGAATTATAGCACTATAACAGTGGAGTGCAGAAATGTGGGGTGTGCACTAGACTCTAGTGTACTGAACAAAAACATGAGATATAAATCTCTGATTGGATAAGTGAGTCACTGAGTGGGCATCAGAAAAGAATAAGAGAGCTAAGTCAGAGTCACAAGTTAGGTTGCTTAGGCACACCTTCCATGCAGGGAAGAGAAGGCAATGATGTAACTTTCCCAGGAAAGGTTCCTAGTAAGTCCTGACATCCTGTCCTGAAATGCTGATTCTGGTAAGGCTAGGAGAAATATGCTTACAGGTGATTAGTGCACTAAGAGTTGTTTAAAAATTGCTTAAATTTTAACCCTTGAATGCCTGTGGTATGCAGAAGCCTGTTAGAGTAGTAAGATTCCTCAAACAGATGAGATTGTCACAGACAGTTGATTAAGTGTAAAATGACTAAGAATATGAAGTTTATTTATTCTGGAGCTCCAAGACTTGAAATTATTTAAGGAGAGTGTTGATGTTAATCTGACTTGTGTGGTTTAAACATTATCATAAATTGAGTGACCAGAAGTTGATAAAGGTGACCCCAGAGAGAATCCAGAATTAGCTGACAAGTGGCAAGGATCTTCAATTCCTTAGTATAAGACAATTTCTGCACTAGATTGTTATAGCACTATGATTCCACTTTCAACATCCTTTGGAATCCTAGGGTTTGCAGTTTAGGGAGGGGCCAGCTGGCCCCGCTTGAAACTGCAAACCCCAGGATTCCATAGGATGTCGAAAGTGGAATCATAGTGCTACAACAGCCTAGTGCGGAAATGACCTCAGAGATAGGGTGGGAAACCACACCTATTTGATCAGCTATGTCTACTACTGCAGGATCCTCCATGGTGCAGTGGTTTGAGTGTTGGACTATGATCCTGGAGACCAGGGTTCAATTTCCTGCTCAGCCATGAAGAGCCACTGGGTGATCTTGGCACATCACATACTCTCAGCCCCAGAAGACCCCATGATAGGTTTGCCTTAGGGCCACCATAAGTCAGAAATAACTTGAAGGCACACAACCACCACCAGTGCAGGATGTTGGCACTTGTTTTGCACACAGTTTCCAGATTCTCCTAACCATGATTGGAGGGGTCATTTTGCAGACTGTAGAATACTAGGAAGTGTAATTTTTTTTTAAAAAAACCCCACTAAATTTCCAAGCTCTACATTGCCAACACATGGTTTGAAAACAGAACTTGCAGGGAAGAAGATAACTATTTTGCCCCTTGTAACTTTGGCATCTGCTATCCAATTGTCATGATATTTTTAGATGTTCTAATACTTCAACAAACCAACCTATCTGCCAAATTTTAGACATCTGAAAAAGGGTCCTCATTTTGTAGACAACTTGAAAAATCAGAAGCCTAACTGCTTTCCTCTACCCTACTTTCCTGTAACCTTTCTGTGACCTGTACAGGCTGTTCTAGAAAATTTCTATTGTTCATCCTGGGGAAACAAATGGCAAACAAATGGATTTTTCATTTGTAACTCACACATTTTCATTCCACTTCCTTTTTATAATGCATACAAATGAAATTGAAGGGGCTCATTCATTTTGTTTTTCATTCATTTTAAAAATGAATGCACACCCCTAGAATGCAGGCGTGTGATTATTCCTTGGAGGCATCTATTGGTTTCATTATATATCTGTATCTATTGTGCTGGGATATCTCTATACCTCTATATCTTTATATAGATATAAACTCCATTCAATAGATATTCTTATGATGAACTGCTTTTAGCAATTTAATCTTAACTAGCCCCAGATGGCTGTCTTCAAATAACAGGAGGGCTGTTAATGTAGAAGATGATACAGACATGTTCCCTGGTCCTCCAGAGGATCTAAACCAATGGGTGGAAATCACAGAAAACCAAAATGCATCTGAATATTTCCTGATACTGTAAGAGATGTGCTAGCTCTCCTTTTCAGGAAATAAATTCAGCATAGTCTAGTAATCACATCTAGATGGTTAAGGATGTTCTAGTTGCAACACGCATTGTAGATCCTGCTTTGAGGATCTCCAAGGTTCCTTCTAAAGCTATGATCTGACATTTATCCCTCTTCCACTCTCCTTCTGTCCTGGATAACTAGTTGCATTTCACAGGCTCCATGGCACCTGAATCACTAGTAGAATAGATGCTCATGTTTCAGAAACAGAGGGAAGGAAGAATCCTAAGTTTCATCCCTGCTGTCTCCAGAACAAGGCAATGGTCCTAGAAAAGAAAGAGGGAAGTAAATTTATTCATGGTAGTGGGATACAGGAGCATGAATAAGTTGTGACCTTGGAAATGGGATAGAGAATGGAATTCACCAGTTCAGACAACAATCAAGCTGAAATAGAACTCTGGAAGTCATAATGCTTGCCTCAGGTTGGAGGTTAATATTGTAAGCGTTGCAAGGAGCTACAAACTTTGGTGGGATTCGGAGTGATGATACATTTATTTCAAGTGAAGCATGAAGTTTATTGAATCTAGCAATCACCAAAATTCAAAACCACAATGGGATAGATTTTATACACAAACCATTGCTGAAGGACATCAACCAGAACTGCAGAACACAATTTGCCAAGCATCTAAATTATGGACACAACCATTATTTAACTCAGTAGTTATTTCTTAGCATAAACCTGGACAGATACTTGTGAAATCTTGATTGTGAAATTTAATCCAATAAGTACTTTTTTTTCTAGTTTCTGCTGCTTACCGCCTTCTCCTCCCCAAGCTCGTCTAGTACCACACATAGCTCTCCCAACATGTCGAAAATTAAACTGAAAAGTTTGAGATTAGCGGATGCACAGGCTATGGATTTTTAATGAGCCTGTTGACAGGTTAACATTCTTACAGAAGAGCCTATGATAGTTGGTATAAATGAAAGGCTGGGAAAGAATCCAGGCATGATCGAAAACAAAAGCTTCACAGCCTTTGCCTGAAAATGAGAAGCTGCATAGCAATGCTTTCTAATATGCACAAAGGTTTTTGTTCCCACAGACAGATTGACTGGTCTGGGGAGGATATGGAAACAGCTTGGGGAACCTGAGACAAGAACTTCAACAAGCAGTCTGGCAAAAATGGAGATGGGCTGAGCAAGTCCCAACTTTAGTTGAGCAGATTTGCTTCCATTAGAGAGGTAACCTGTTCTCGAATTTCTGATAAAGGGAATAGAGAGATAGAATGGTGTCGTTGGCTAAGAAGCATCTGGTGGTATCATCAAAACAGGACTTTGGGGCAGATACTGAGAGCAGAAGGAGGAATTACCTTAAGATCTAAACGACACAGAATCATGTTGAAGGAAATAGTTTGCTTAGGTGTAAAATAGGGTACAAGTTTCTAGTGATTTCGGGTTAAGATAAATGTGCAAAATATTCCAAACCATATTCTAAAATGTCTTGGTATATTCTGCTGATATGAGAACAGCTAGAACACTGGAATAAAATGCAGAGAAGAGTTATGACATACACCCTTGGAACTAATGCTTGTTCCTTTTTGAATGGGTTTATTTCTATGCTGTATCCTTTTGTTTCCCAGTTGCTGCCAATTCATGTTTTTGTAAGAATTCTACATAAAACTGGTTTAATTGTTTCTTTGGGTGGAAACCTAAAGTACTAACAAAGTCTAGGTGGAAACCTAGACTTGACATTAAAAGGTAAGCAGAACAGTACTTCTGGCTGACCATTAGAAGCTTAAAAGAGACGAAGCCAGCCTAACTTCCTTGGATAGGGACTTCCATAGTTCCACAGTTGGGGAAGGAGGGATCATCATTTTCATCAGTCATCATACTAATCTTTTAGTGATGTATATGCATGGGCATTTGCAGTCTTCTTCTTTGAGTATGTATATATGCATTAAAAACTCTCTAGACATTGCTGGTATTACATCCGATAAAGTGTATTTAGGACTGAAGCTTTAATGATAAATTAGAATATTGTTTTTAAATATGTTATTTTCAAATATATCCCTGGAATTGTCAAATCACTACTGAGACATCAAGTTAAGATGCCCTCCATTTTCAACCAGACAGTAAAATGGCAAAATCATGAGCTTGCACTGAAAAACAAAAAAACAAAACAAAACAAAACCCCATATAAATATGTTTGCTGCAAGGAAATGAAACATTTTGGACAGGGGCTAAGTAAGGACAATAAATGCGGTAGCCCTATTATGCCTGGATGTTGGGAGAGGCCTCCAGGGCAAGCAGAGAGAAAGTAGCTCAGGAAATGTTTTTGAACAGATAAGAGAAGCCTGTAAAATAGGCCAGGGCATTGATCATTGTGGATTTTAATTACTCAGATATTGATTTGGAAAGCAACTATGCAAAAACGAAGAAGACAAATGGGTTTCTCAGAGTAATGCAAGATTGCCATCTTGCATTGTTCGTCAAACAGCCTCACATACATGTACTGAGGGTATTCAGGTCTGAAGTCTAGGAAATGAGCCAAGTGGGATCAATTAAGCTGAACTTCAGGGGTATTTAGGGTACAGTGTCAGCATCTATCATAAGCACTGTAGCACTTTTAGAAGAGACAACGCTAACGCTCTTGTCTTGAAACCTGAAGAAGTGGGAAATGTCTCCAAAGCCCTGCTTTGGAATACACAATTTGAATATGTTTGTGGTAAATAAATCAAGTTTGTTACAAATTAAAAAGTGGAAGACTATGCTTGATCATGTCCATGCATTTTTAGTAGTATTCTTGAAACCTGTATGGTTTTTAATTTTTAAGAGAGGAGATAAACATCTATTCACTATTTACCACACATACAGCAGAATGACTTACTCTTTTAGATGAGAAATTCAGGATGTTAAATACAAATGGGTCAAAGTGACCCAAGGAGAATGGACCTTACCATAACTGCCAGAGTTAAGGAGAAATTCATTAAAAAATTACATGTTGCTTGTTATCCCCCCCCCCAATTCAAAAAGTTGATATTTCAGTTGTTAAAAGGGCAGTGGTGTTAATGGATTGAGTAATGATTACCATTTCTTGTTACTTTGAGTGTTACTTTGGAGTGGGTATTTACCATTTTGGACCATTTTTGATAATTTTAATGGCTTCAGATTTTTTTCCCATCTGGGTCTCAATGCAACTTACAAAAATTAAAACAGATGCAGGTTCACGTCATACAAATGTTAAAAAAAAATGAAACAATCAATAGAATTAAAAGGATGGATTTTAAAAAGAAAGATAACAAATTAGCCAATATAGCACATTCTGATATAGCACAATATAGCACAAGCCATTTCCCCCTCTGAGCAATCAGCCCTTGAAAGCCTGCTGAAAAAAAAAGGCTTTACCTGCCTACAGAAGAATAACAAGGAGGTCTCCAGTCTAATCTCTCTAGGAAAAGAGTTCCAGAGCCTGGGTGCAGCCATGAAAAAGGCCCTCCTCAATACACCTACCAGACACACCTCTATCTTAGTCCTAGGACTAAGAGGTAAATGATACTGGGACTAAGTAGGCTGATAGAATAGTTCTACTTGCTTCTCCTTCTCCCATCTACAGCAGGAGACATGGGGTATAAGAGCAGGGGGCCAGACCGTGAAATAAATACATATACTTCAGAGTTGGTTCTAAGATTTTGTGGGCATTCAGGAATTGTACCTTCACTGGGCCCACTAATCTGGAGGTGGCAGGGCATGCACTCTAAGAGTTCTCTTTGGATACTCTTTCTAAAGTGAAACTGGTAGCACTGTTATGACAACAAGCCCCTGTCTGTCAGTAAGCCCCGGAAAAGCCCCAGTTTTGCCACCTAGTCCAACTGGTCGTCTAGAGGGATGTAGCTATTTTCCTTCACACCTGATGCTTCTGTGATTTCTCCTCATTTTCTCCAGTCGTGAATGTCCAGGGGTGGGTTTCAGCTGCTCTGCGGTAGATTGAGGGAGGGAGCTTTAATTGATGCAAAGGAGGAAGGACCTGACAACTTCTGGAGCTACCAAAAATAAACAAATGCAGGTATAAGGTTAATTTAGACCTGTGTATGCCACCACCAGTCTGTATATAACTGTAACCCTGGTGTTCTGTGAGCTTCTGTACTGAACGTGCAAAGAGAGGAACATGCTCTATGCATCCACACTTTTATTGTGCAAAAGTGACACACCTCAAGGGAGAGTCTTTAGTGCCTATGTAGTCACAATCTCAGTTTTCCCATATCCTGGCTAACATGGAGAACCTCCATGCATACAACACACCCTCCTATTCAGACACACCACTTTCATGTGAAGGAAACAATGACGGAAGAGTTGGGGGTAGATGACCCCCCCTCCATATGTGAGGGGCAGACACACTTACTGAACCCTTGAGTAGGGAATATACACACCCAGTCTTAGGTTCAAACAGCTGCATGCCAGATGAAAGGGAAACAATGCAAGAATTTTAATGGCAAATAAGAGTGCTTTCCACTTGCTTTTCACCAAAGACGTGGAAGGAAAATGTGTTTAGCAAGAACTGGTGGATTATTAAGTAGTTTTATCTCCACTCCACATCTCTTTGTAAATAAGTCAAGGTTTGCTGTAACCTTGTGTAAGTGCTGAAAAACCTTCAGAGCCCTAAACACTAAAATGCTTTGAATGCAGTTTCTCCTGCTAATGGGAGGGTGTAATAGTAAAATGGAGTCAATAATATATTAATAAATATGGTTAGCAATGGGGGGAAGGGAGAGTCTTTTATTTTTCTTTTGTGGAATACTCAATAACTTCTTTGTAAATATAAACTCAAGGCCAGCTTTTCAGAGTATTGGGTTTATATTTATAAAGATGTTATTGAGTGCTTGATACTATGCTTCATTTAACATCAATATCTTTCCAAAGAAATATCTGAAATAGTATCTAAAAGAATCTTTTGAAATTGTCTTGACAGGGATATATGTTGGAAGAATAGAAAAACAGCATTTTGAACAACATGGGTAATCAGGAATGCAGATGTCTCTTTATGTCAAAAAGTCCATTCTGGATTTTGAATTTTTGTGATAAACAAAAAAGGTAAACGAAAGAGTATTATTTCAACAGAAACAGTCACATACAATTGTAGTACTAAAGGATCGACCACCGTATTGGATACAGGATTAATGTCTTCAAAAACAGCAGAATATTTTATATGAGAATGTTCTATATGAGTGTTTCATACAAGAGATGATTATTTCTCTAACATTGTAGATTACCTAGGATAAAAACCTCCAAAGAACACAATTCTTAGGAATTTTTACCTCAAAGTTCTCCCAAATTTGCAACACTCTTGCAAAAAATGCAAAAAGTCACACATAAGCATTTTGATTTCCACCCATGCCCAACCTTTGCACCTCTAATTGTGACAACCACCTCTGGCATTAGAATGGGGAAAGAGGTCTGCAGGTGAAGAAGGGAGATTATTGGTAGTGGTTTTTTCACTGACGTGATAGGAATTTCCACCACTGTCACTTCACAAGCAGTACAATAACATGGGGTGTGTTGCAGTGGATGAGGGAATTATTTGAAACTACTGTAGTCAGGGCGTTGTTCTCCTAGGAG
This sequence comes from Cyclura pinguis, assembly GCA_030412105.1. Lineage (NCBI taxonomy): Eukaryota > Metazoa > Chordata > Lepidosauria > Squamata > Iguanidae > Cyclura > Cyclura pinguis. The sequence continues at coordinate 38,646,270 of CM059599.1, forward strand.
GCCCCAAAGGAGAAAAACAATGTCAGTCCCTGAGCTGCTACAGCTGTTTTCCTTCCCAATGATACTAATGAGAGAAGAGTAAAAAATAAAGGATAAAATAGACTTTCTATACTAGGTCCAATGTCAAATCAAAATGGAAGGCAGCTATGAAGGAACTGGGTAAAATCCTCAAGTGTAAAGATAAATAATTGAATACTAAAGTCAGAATTGTCCATGTCACTATATTTCTAATTTCTGTGTATAGCTGTGAAAGCTGGACAGTTAGGAAAACTGATAGGAAAAGAATGGACTCATTTGAAATGCGGTGCTGGAGAAGAGTTCTATGGATACAACAGCTGGCAAAATGACAAATAAATAGGTCCTAGAGCGAATCAAATCAGAAATTCCCTTTTTAAAAAAATAATTATTTTTATTGAAAATAAAATTCATGCCAAAGAAAGGGTAATCTCAAAGTTATCAAAATACCTATCTACACATGATGGATATCTCAAAGATTAATTAAGTTATGAGTGGATTCCTTATAATTTATAATGAGAATAACAGCAAAAAGTTAGTAAAGAGGTACAAACAACATTTTTATTCCATAAAAGCCGAAAATGACTAAACTGAGGCTATTGTATTTTTGGCCATATTACGAGACAAAACGACTCATTAGAAATAATGCTTCGTGAAGTTGGAGGCAATAGAAAAAGAGGCAGACTACATTATAGGTGGATAGATTCAATCAAGGAAGCCACAGCCCTCAGCATTCTGGACCTGAAGAGGGCTGTTGATAACAGGATGTCTTGGAAGTTTGTCATTCATAGGCTTACCGTACATCAAAGCTAATTTGACAGCAATTAACAAAGCACAAATAAAAAAAGGAAAGGGAAAGAGGGAAAAGCCACCAGCACCCTGCTTTCTGTCTTGGCTGGTTTCACTGCCACAGAACCATCTTGGTGTGCTAAAGTTCACCCAACCACAGACTCCTTTCCTCCTCAGATTCCACCTCAAACACTGACATAGCAAATACCTTAGTGCAAAGGATCAGAATTCAAAATGACCTCAGCATATTGGAGAGCTGAGTCAAAATTAAGAAAATGAATTTCAACAGGGATCATTGTAGGTATTACAATGATTAGTATTAGTATAACTAATACTAATTAGAATTAGTATAACTAAACTGATCAATCAATTGACCATATCAAAGGAAATAACATCAAACATTATAAAATACAATAAAACGAGATAGGTAAAATGCAGTAAAGTAAGATAAAATAAGCTAAAATTGGGTAAGATATGATAAAATACAATAAGATAAGAGAGTAAAAATAAAAGAATAAGGTAGAAGACTGTAAGAAAATACTAACACTTATATGTAGGTACTAGATCTAGGCAAGAAAAAAGAAATGCACAAATATAGGATGGATGAAAGCAGTACATGTGACAATGGTCTAGGGGACTTAGACAAGCGAAACATGAGTCGACAACCAAAAAAGCTAATGCAATTCTGGGCTGCTAGCTGCACAATTTTCAGACCAAGGGAAGTAGTAGAGCCCCTCACTTCTGCTTTGGTCAGACCTCACATGAAATACTGTATTTTATTTCTGGGCACCACAGTTGAAGAAGGATGTTGACAAGCTAGAACATGTTCAGAGAAGATGGCCAGGATGATCAAAGGTCTGGAAAGGAAGCCTTATGATGAACAACCCAGGGAGTGACGATGTTTAGCTCAAAGAAGGGCAGACTGAGAGGTAATCTGATAGCCACCTTTAAATGTCTAAAGGGATGTCATATGAAAGATGGAGCGAGCTCATTTTCTCTTCCTCCACAGACTAGAGCATGAACCAATCCATTCAAAATACAAGAGATTCCTTGTAAACATTACAAATAATTTCTTTACTGTAAAAACTATTTGACGGTGGAATAGACTGCCTTGGATGATGGTGGACTCTACTTTGAATGGGCGCCTTCCAGAAGTGCTGTAGTTGTGTATTTCTACACAGCAGGGGATTGGTCTAGATGGCCCTTGTAGCCCCTTTGGACTCTAAGGCCCTTTCCGCTTGATGCACCCAACCCACCACAGTGAGGGGAGAAGGATAGGGCCAAGACAATGCCTATGTTTGACGTCATCCAAGTCCCGTTCTTCTCCCACCAGGTGGTACAATCGTGCCGCAAACATTGACGAGTTTTCTCCATCAATGACCAGCAATTGCACCGCCCTCCCCCTGAACACGTGCACTTACCTTGCCTGAGGAGGCTCTGGAAATGCAGTGGGTGAACTTTTTGCCCCAGTGCAGCCTGGGACAGTAGCCAGCTGTGCTGCGGCAGGAAGAAGCATGGCCATCACGCTTTCTGGTTCCTGAAGGCAGCCGGTGCGGAGGGGAGCACTCCATCACACTCTCCTCCTGGGAGATCTGCTGCCACCATCATCACCAGATGCCGCTGGGTACAAAGGTAAGCTGCATAAAGCACCAAAGATCCTGTGATTCTGTCTCACATGTGTTCTTCCATTTTTAGAAGTGTCTTTTTATTCATATCTTATGGCTGTTTCTCTTTTTTCATGTTGTGCAACCTACAATGGGATGGGATTTTGTTTTGCTGTTGCTTTTGTCTGAAAGGTAGGATAGTGTTGCACTAAAGTTTCTGTAATTCAACAATAACGGTGTAACTAATTTTTTTTAAAAAAAGTGCATGAAATCAAATAACAAGCTGCATAAAGAAAGAACGAACTTGTCACCTCAGCCACAATCTCTTCGCCCTTCCAATTGAAACAGAATAAGGTAAGGCATGTTGTTGCTAAAATGGCAAAGGTCCTCCAGGTTTTTGGTGGAAATCTCTCTTAGTCATCAACACTATCTTTCCCTTTCTCTATTCTGAAACAGGCTAATGTTGATGCTTTTTGTCTGCAGAGATAGGAGAGAAAAAACACACACAAAGCACCAATGTACAGCAGTGCGTAGGCCAAAGGTGTCAACAAAGTAATACATGCAAACTGGTTTCACAAAGCTTAAAATGTTGTTGGCCTTGAAATAGCTATTCCCTTGACACAGACGCAATATGTGCCATGATCCTTTGTAATGTCACTACAAAGAGCATGAAGACCTCAGGATGATACCTGTAGGCCTGATGTTTATTGTGCTGTTCAGTAGAAGTTTGCATGAATGTGCTCACGTGTGGCCACCAAAGCAGCTTTGGACTCTGTATGGCCATTTGAAATGTACAACAACAGAACAGTGAGGATCTGTGAAAGCCTCAATAGGAGATGTTTCTTTCTGTCAGTCTCTTCTAAACAGAAAGAAAAAAAGAGATGGGGACAAGCCATTTGATTCAATGCTGATTGCTTAGGAAAAGCTGCCTTTTCTTCTCTTTTAAAAAATGGGTATAATTTTTTAAACAAAAGCTTGAAACTTGCAAACATTATTAAAAGTTTGAATTCACTTTATTTCTGTAGGAGTTTTATTTAAAAAATCAAAATACCCCTCTGCTTGGAAATTCCAAAGTTCATTGCAGTAAACAAAACCTCTGCTGATCACTTGAAAATTTACCTTTCTTTTTTTAAATGTAGACTGGTCTTAACCAGGGGTGGCTAATTTTTTGTTTTGTTTTGTTTTTTGGCTTGGTTAATCTTTGATAAGCTCTTTGACAGTCTTTAAACAAAAGTTGGATGGGAATCTTTCAGGAGTGCTTTAGTTTTGTATTTCTGCATTGGTGGGGGTTGGACTCAATGGCCCCTGTGGTCCCTTCTAGCACTCACATTCTATGATTCTATCAGAACTTTCTCCAGAATCACATATTTCTTCATAAACTCACTGGACAGAACTTGATAAAAAAGTCTAATGTAGGAAAAAGCAAAACCGTCAAATTTGCTTGTCCAGGCAGAAGTCTCTGAGTGTTTAGCTCTGGCTTTAAATATCTGTGCATTCAACTGTGTTTGTGGCAATGAATTAGGGTTGCTGTCATAGATTTCTGGCAGATTCCTCCTCTTTAACAGGATCACAGTAGACAGGTAGAGCACAAATCTTTCCAGACTGAGCATAGTTGTACCAAATGAATTTGGTCAATCCAGATGAATGAGAATTTTGTACCGTTTTTTTAAAAAAGAATATTAAAAAATGTACACATTTGTTCATGAATTTGACGATAGGCAGAATATGAGTTTTTTAAAAAATGCATATGCAAGAAATGCAAAGATAAGTTGATTCCTAGATTCAACTAATATCAGGAGCAGTCATGAGGTGATTTAATTTCAATGTCCCTCTGTTTTGCTGTCCAATAAGAAAAATTTAAAAAAATAACAGCTGCAGTTATAATTTTTTTTTTGCATAACCTCAGGCTGTGGGTTATTGGCAGGCTAGACAGAAGTCTCAAGAACCACAGTATATATGATTGCCTTATTTATTTACGTGTTTATTTAAAGCAGGGGTGGGCAAAAGTGTGTGGGACAGGGGACAACCTCTCCACAGCAGGCCCAAAGACTTTCGTTTTCCTCTCCAGTCACATTACTCCTTTTGCCATTTTGAGAGTGACTGCAGAGGAAAATGGAATTATTTGGGCATAGCATGAGGTTTGAGGATGCTTGAGGAGAGTGTGGTGAGGATATTTTCATACTTCTAAGGGATTTTTTTTGTCATGGTTTGGGAGCAAAAATTGCCCCTAAATGAAGCCAAAACATTTTTTAAAAAAATTGAGGGGAGTTGAGGGATTTTGGAGGATTGGTAGAGAGTTGCAGGGGGTCACCAAAGTCAGGTACAAAAACTGCATGTGGCCCAGGAGCCCCACCATGCCAACGCTGATTTAAAGAATTGTAGATACCCCACTTGCTTTTAAGAGAAAAACCTTCCAAGATTGCTTCCAATGTATAATTTTACAACATAAACAAGAATGTGTGTATGTGTGTCTGTATAAGTAATATCTTATACTACAGTAATAAGAATAAAAACTAGGGATAGGCAACTGTTGTTGTGTGCTTTAAAGTCACTTTCAATTTTCGGGAACCCTATCACAGGGTTTTCTTGACAAGATTTGTTCAGAGGGGGTCTCCCTCTGCCTTCCTGAGAGAGGCTGAGAGAGAGTGACTTGCCCAAGGTCACCCGTTGGTTTCCATGGCCAAGTGAGGATTCAAATCCTGGTCTCTAGAGTTGTAGTCCAACACTCAAGCCACTACAGTATACAGCCAAGAATCAATACTAAAATGAGTAATATACACCCCAATAAATAAATACAGCCAAATTTTCTGTGTGCGCACCTGTGTGTGTGTATGCCATGTCACAAATAGGCAGCAATCCTAAACACACCTGCTTGGAAATAAACCAGTCTGAGGACAACATAACTTAACTCTTAATAAATGATACATTGGATTGTGCTGCAATCCACAATGGTGCAGAAAATATATCCTGGATTGGAATGAACAAAGCAAGGCAGTGTTTATAGTGATTTTTATATCTGTATATATGGTACAGGTTATAGCCAGGACCAACTCTCTGAATGAAATGAGAAGACATTCTAGAATCATTTATGATGTTACAGGAGGTTCTGGAGCTAGGAATGCAGATATGGCCTCACCTCATGTAACCCTTATAAATTATTGGTTTGTCCCATGGGCCAGGAAAACCCTTAAGGAGGGGCTGCATTGTATGTTCAAGAGAGGGGAAGCTGGAGAGGAGCTACTGTTACCAGAGATTTGGTCAAGGACTTTTGTACATAAGGTGCCTGAGCAGCTTTGCAACCTTTGAGGTAAATTTTAAAGCCTCAAATAAAAGATACAAAATAAGGGCAAATGCATAGTACAAATCACATTGGAAGGAATTTACCCTTTTGACCCCTCCTAAATACAAAACTGAAAATCCTGCTTTCTTATCCAAGGTGAAAAGGGCCTAATTCTTATGTCTGGCAACTAAAGCTCCCTCTGCCTTCTCTCCAATTCACCCTCTCTTTTTTTGTACTGAACTAGTAAGCACAGCTTCTCCTTCAGGGTATCCCAAACCAAAGGGCCAAACCAATAATACACAGGGGCTACACTTCCCATATAAACTGACAGTGATATACTTAAGTCTTTTACTTCTAGTTCAAATTAAGTCTCAAGTCCTTGAAGATACTTTCAAGTCAAGTCTCAAGTCTGGGAGCCAACGCAATACCCCAAATGATATTCCAGAATTTCTGGACAGAGTCAAATAAAGTCAGTTTTAACAATTTAAGCAGAGTTGGCCCTCCACATTTGGAATTTTGCTATCTGCAGGTTCAGAAGTTGGGAATAGGATCCTTCTTACTCCTGCTTCCTGAAGCTGGAGGCTTTTGCATCAATGGGCATAAAAGAGTCTGCAGCTTTGGAAGTGGGGAATAGGATCCTTCTTACTTTCCATTACTGAAGTTTCAAAAGCTTTAGAAGGAAGGCTCCTTCCTCCTCAAGCTGTTGCCTAACATTTGCTGTTCCCCTCTGAAAAATGAGCCTGGTGCTGTAGGGGTAAGTCTTGCCTTCTGTTCCTAGGAAAAGTTTTAGAAGGCTCCTTCAATAGGCAGCAGGGACAGGCTGCAGAGCACATTTCAACCCTGCCTCAAGCCCATTACCTAATCTGTTTGCTGTCCTCCACCCCCCCAAGAAGTGCATCTAGGATTTGGGTTTGAGACAAGATTGTCATGTGACCAGTAGGCAAAAAACGATTGGAAGTGTTGTTACTTGTAAGGCTTCTGGATGAATGTGTTATGTTACTGAACCAAGGGCAGGAAGTCAGCCACTGAAGATATACAAATCTCAAGTTGAGTTGAGTCAGTGCATTGTTTATTGCTGAGTAGAGTCTGAGTCGAGTCACTGAAGTGACTTAAGTCCGACTTGAGTCTGAGTCAGTTGACTTGAGTCTACATCACTGTAAACTGAAAACTGAAATTAATCTAGCTGGCATTATCCTGTGCTGTGAGCATGATGGGCAAATTCCACATCCTGGGAATCAGAACTGGGCGCTATCTTCCTTTCCCCACAAGGTGGGGAAGCTGTCCTCCTTTCCCCACAAGGAAAATAGTGAAACAGTGAAAAATAGTGTTTTCCCTGCATCTTTTCCCAAATCTCTGTTGCAGTTCAGAAGTTCATATCGTGTCACACTCCTCATGACATAGGAGTACAACAAAGTCTGAATGCTCAGTCATGTCCCACTGCCCCATCTATTCCTTCTAACCCAGCTGTCATGGGTCCAGAAACAGGAAGAAAGAAATTTCAGTTTGGGGCTTCCCTCTGCAGTGCTAGAAACTATCCTATGCTGGCAGCCAGCCAAGGGTCACACCTTTCCAGTTAGATTCTTTATCAGTGGCCATGGACTAAGTTTATCAGCAGTCATGGACAAACTTTTTTACAAAACTTTGTTGGCCAGATATCATTTGTTGTTTCAGCAGTCTGGACCAGTATTAAATTCAGAGTGACAGTCCAAAGGAGCATCCAGTTGCAAAGTCAGCACACAAAGTGAAGGTCAAGGTTTTTAGGAACATGAGTAAAAGATCCGAAGGCAGGACATGTTGCTTCCAGCAGTGACACCAGTTGTTTGCAACAGATTTCTCCCCCACCCTGTACTTATGGGCTGAGAGCCTCCCCCCAGCCATTTGCCTAATAAATGTGTCTTCCCTGTGTAAATACTCTGAGTCTCATGGGGTCTCCCTTTTTCATCTACACTGGCTACAGCAAGTATTGTCCTGTTCATGTCTCTGTGTTGTGGCTGTCGGGGAGGGTCCTGTCTGTGTTTGCACCTGAGTCCTGAGACTGGGACATGACAGACAGGACTTGTGAAAGAGAGGACAACATTATATTAAAGGAGAAACATCTCATGATGTTAAGGAACTATTTCTAATCATTATAAAACTCCCTAAATTTTGGTCTAGGAATACTTCAAGAACTTCTACTTAATATAAAAATCAACAATTAAAACATCATGATTTTTTTAAAAAATAGCCTATGCATATTTACCTAAAGAATAGTCTGTAGGAAGTTCTGATCTAGAAATCTAGAAATAGTATCTGAAAATATATTTGTTTCAAACTTTGCATATGAAAACCTTTAGCCTTCTGTTCATGTCTTTTATTCACAAGCAAGTGATACTGGACAGAGAAGTCAACACTGCTTTAAATTCTATAGGCCATTTCCACACTAGACTGTTATAGTGCTATTATTCCACTTTCAACATCCTATGGAATCCAGGGGTTTGCAGGCCCCTCCCTAAACTGCAAACCCCAGGATTCCATAGAATGTTGGAAGTGGAATAATAGCACTATAGTGTGGAAAAGACATGGGTTAAATGGGTCTGCTCAAGGGTGGAACTAACAATTAGATCTAGATTCTAGTATGTACCTGGTAGAGATTGGACTGTAGCAGTACATAGTATATAAAACTGAATGAAGTCACAATTCTATTAGTAAATTAGGTACCATAATGATGCCACCAATGGCAAGTGAGAGCAATTGGAAAAGAGAACACATGAAAGCTATGCAAAATAAAGAAAAAGAAATATTTTTAGTACTGGGGGAGGGAAATCTTCCAAGAGATATTTATGACAGCACTGAGCATGTTTGAGAAAAAGTGAATGCTGCTTGGCTTAACTTTATTACAGATTGTTTTCCATTGTTAAAGTTGTAATTGTCAGTCATATAGCTATACTGAATTCTCAATAAACATGAAAAAGAAAGAAAACCTTAGGGGTAAAATGAAAGCCAAGACCTGTGTGGAATAGAAGCAGAAGCTTTCTTGGAGTGGGATGGCTGCGCTGGAATAAAAGTTTTATCTTGACAGCAGTTTCCAATATCAAAACCATTTTCAAAGTTGATTTTGATGTGAATCACAGGAGGTGGGACTTCTGGGATTTGCATCCAAATAGGAACCCTGCAGACTTTTTCAACTTCTGGTGACAAAAGTATGACATTTATGATTTGTGACTGTTATTCTGTGTGTTCTAGCTGCCAAAAACAAAGCATTGGAAAAAAAGGCAACTTTTATTTGCCATAACAACAAATTTGTAAACAGGAAAAGTTTATGTATCCATTCTGAGTATTTTAGTCCCAGGTATGCTATACAAGTATTAAAGTGATCTATCTAGCTGTTTTTTTTTCAGTAAAAACTCTATGGCATTTCATTTATAGCATTAGATACTAATGGATAGGAATAGGGTGGGGAAAAAAAAGAATTTTGTTGGGAGCTGACATTCTAAACTAAAGGATTCATTTGTAATGCCTAAATCTTTCTGAAAGGCAAAGTATACCTTTTCTTTTCACATCTGTAAGACTTTACAGTGCATTTTGAAGGCTTAAATTGTGCACAAAACTGTGCATACATTTTAAAACATAAACCGTTATAATGGATATGTTTGAAACAGGCACAAAGGCGCATTTTAGTAAATAGGAAAAACAAGTACCAAAAAGTAAACAATTAGGAAAATATGCGTATGAAAAACATTTGTGAATTAGCACATAGGAAGGAAAAAGCAAACTCTCATGAGCTGATACAAAGGGTAGAACATGAAGGATGAATACTGGATTTGGAGAAAAATAACAAAATGAACACTGAATGCGTTTTATATCCCTAGTAAAGTAATACTAAATTAATAGAGCCCCATAAAAGTTATATTGAAACACAGAGCAAAACTCAGGGGTATGTACCAAGCACCACTTATTCTATGAAGGCTCAGCAAACATTTTCAGTGCAAAAGGGGAGCATTTGGCTCTTCTAAAATAATTGATAGAAACACTCCTAATTCTTCATCTCTTTTTGCCCTTATTGCCCAATATTCAGGACCTTGTCTGGCTCTTCCAGCAACATCTCACCACCCTCAGATAAATTTCTGTTTCCCAGGAACAGTGATGTCAGGATGCAGCTAATCAAACTTTGCAGAGCAAGCAAATTCAATTCAGAGTAAAAGCACTGTCTATTTGGAAAGCCTAGTTCTCATTCTGCATTAGCTTTGCCTGCTCACAGAAATCCCATTATGTGGCAAAATCTCATTGGCCTTGTAACATCCCTGTTACAAGAAATCAGAAAGCCAGTTTGAAAAAGCAAAATGGTATAAAAGCTATAAGTCAATCCAGGCTTGCAAAGATACACAAAGGAGGGCAACCATTGCCTGAATGAATGCTAGGCCTGCCTGAATATTTGTGAGCCTTCTTTCTGTAGTGTGACTGGGAGAAAAACAAAACTGGACATGCTTTACATGCAAAAGGTCCGTGTTGAGTTTACTGCATTCTCAGGTGAAAAAACCAAGGAGCAGGTTATGTGAAAGAACACTGTGGAAAATATAGTGAATTGCTAGCAGTCAGGCTAGATGATGCTGTGATGAATAATATGATTTGGTATTAGGCAATTAACATTTTGTCAAAAGAGGAGTGTTTGTTATAAGGGAGAAGACTTTTGCTTAGAAAGATCTGCATTTCAGTTGAGCCCTAGTAGCTTGGAACATTAGGCAAATTAGTTCTAATTGGCATCAGTGCACACAGCTGGCCCTACCATTAGGCAGAATGAAGCAAGTGCCTTAGACAGCTGGGGTGGAAGAATAGCAGCAACAGTCCCCTACCCATCCTTGTACAAAGTGCAAGTTTGAATTGACATCGTATAATCATAATGGATAGGAACAGAACTAGAGCAGTTTTACACAACTAGAGGCCCTCAAATGATTCTGCAACCATAGCTGTGCCTTTCTTACTTGTCAATTGGCTTCTTCTGTCTATGTGGCTATGTCCTTGAAGTCTGAGGCCATTTCCGCACGGGGCGAGGGAATTGCCCCATGCCGCTACTTACTGGACTTCTTGGCTCCCCAGTCTGGTCTGCACTGCTCCGGAGCAGTGCATGCTTGTCGCTCTGCATTGCTCCAGGGATGAAAATGGCGGCTTCTGGTTGGTCGAGGGTTTCGACCAACCGCTGAAGCTCACCAGCCTAAACCCCGCCCCCGGCAGATCACAAATCTGCACCAGAGAGTGGGCACGGAATGGCGCGCTCCATGCTTTTGAAAGACCTGTTTTAAGCGGTCTTTCACAAGCACACTTGACGACCACTTGGGGTCGTTCCGGAGTGGGCTGAGGTGCGGATCTGTGTTAAGTAGGTCCGACCCAGTCCACTCCCAGGTGCGGACGTCCTCCCTGGAGGACACTCTGCACCGTTTCTATTAGCCCGTGCAGAAATGGCCTGAGTAGGCCAGCATGAAGGAGAGATGTAAATGGCACCCCACCACACCTGAGCCAAGATGCATAGTACATAAAGCCAGTTAAGTTCTTTTGGCACACAAAGCACAAAATCCCACAAGCGCCTCTCCCCATCCCTCAGCAATAAAAATACTAAAAGAAATAACGATCAAGTAAATAATAATAATTTTATTGCCCTTTCACAGCATCTGAAATCATGTGCCTCTGATAGCTGCTTCACTCTACCTAATGGTAGGACTGGCCCAGGATGAATGTCTGTGTGGCTAGGCAAAGGATAACCAAACGCTGTTCAGTGAGTTTGGACAGATGCAGATACAGAAATGGAAGCAACCAGGCTGTGAACACAGCCTTGTCATGGAGGGGCTGGTCCACATCAAATAGAGGCTTGTTCATGCTCATGTTAAAAATTTGTCAAAAATTAAATTTGTTCATTCACATTTCCAAAAGTTATTTTAACAGTTTCTATTATAAGTGTTACATGATAAAGACATGAAAAAGTAATTATGAACATTTTCTATTATTTCAATTCATTCCTTAGGAGTAATTTAGATGAATTAGCCATTTTTTGACTATTTTTAAAATTAATTTTTAAATTATTTTTTGAAAATTAAACCAAGGTGTTACTGACATAGTAATATAAATTATTCACTTTGCATTGACCGTAAATGTTTACATTAAGACAATGGTTAGGCCCATGTGTTCTGGAAGCTCTTTTTCTGCCATACTGTTACCTTGACCAGTACATGGGCACTATATAAACAATAAGAAGTAAGGTTATGTCCAAAACGTATTTCATGAACATCCAAAACCTCATAAACTCCCAGGAGTCTCTAGTGAAGATCTCCCCTCACCCTTGTCCCATCTTGATATCTGAAATATCTAACTGAGAAAGGATTGGACTGAATCTGAAATGGTCATTCTGGAAAGAAAAAGAAATGGATGAGAGCATCCCACCCTTCCAATCTGATTGATTCATATTCAAAAGAGATATGAACCAGCTAAAGCCCTAAGATCTGCAGAGGAAGGCATTCTCTTCATCCTGCCACTATGCCGGGCTCGCCTGGTGAGGAAACAGGAGAGAGCCTTCTCACTGGCTGCTCCTACCCTGCAGAACTCTCTTCCATGGGAGGCTAGGCTGGCCTCCTCCCTGCTTTCCTTTTTCTGGCAGACAAAGACGTTTCTTTTCAAGGAGGCTTTTAATGAGCGAGCAGGGGAGCTTTTATTTCTCTATTAAGCTGGGTTTTTTTTAAAAGAAAATTGTAAGTTTTTGTAATTTTTAAAAATGTTTTTAATTGTTTTAATGTTTAAATGTTCTTTAAACTTTTTTGGAAGCCACCTTGGCTCCCACTATGATCAATCAATCAATCAATCAATCAATTTATGTTTAATCTCTGAACAGAAGGACTCAGATTTGATTGGATAATTTCAGTTCCTTGCTACTGCTTCCCCTCCAAAATTCCAGAGATAGGAGGATAAGCTGTGTTTTTCTCAGTGGTAATGAGAAAGGAATTCTGTATGCCAGAGGTATGATATGTGGATTGTTTTTCCACAAAAGCCAACTCTTAGGCCTTTTCCGCATGGCATTTGCCATGAGAAAGGGTGCCTGGAGCGTCGCGCAATTGTGAGGAGCTGTCAATGTCAGGCGGCGGCTAAGCAGACACAGAGGCAGGAGCTGAGTTTATGGCTTTAGTAATTAATAAATCAAGAGGTTACGTCACCAAGACAAACATCCAAGTCCCAGGAGCAGCAAACTCAAACAGCAAGGTTTAGCCTGGAACAGAAAGCCCATGACACAGGATGCAGATTCCCGGTTGATAGATGGTTGTTGCCCCGTGCCCAACTCCAACAGCATCTGTCTTAAATACATAGTCTTTAGCCCAGCTGGGCCTGATCAAATGTCCGTTGGCCCAGCTCACAGCTGGAGCCCCTCAAGACTTCAGGGCGGATTCATCAGACACTTCTCCCGCAGCCGCTGTGACCTCCAAACCATGCCCTTCCCCAGCCGCCTCTGGAGGAACGTGGGGGGAGGGTCTGCTGCAAACTCCAGGCTGGAGTCAGAAACACCAGCCTCTGTCGAGTCAGAAGCACCAGCCTGTGCCTCTGGAGCACAAACATCTGCTGCAGGTACTGGCTCGGGATCCGTGCCCGGGACAGCTGTGGGGTTGCTGGCAGACTCCTCCCTAGACTCTGAAGGAGCCCCCTCTCCCGAAGGCCCCTCCAAGGGATCCTCCCCTGGCCGGGAGTCCAAGTCTAAATCGGAGTCCAAGTCTGAATCAGCAGCACGCTCAGCCTGGCTCATGACAGGAGCAATCTGCACTACGCATTCCCAATTGTGCAATGCTCCAGGGGCCGGCAGATGCCGATTGCACACCTTTTCATTTTTGGCTGAAAGCTGAAAATGGTGCGAGATCACACATTGCCCCCAGGCCCCGTGCACACTTACCTGGCGTGCGGAGCCTCTGGAGCGGCGGTGGTCGCCCTTCCTGCCCCGGTACAATCTGGGAAACTCCCAAGCTGCACTGCGGAAGGAAGAGGCGGGGCTCTTGCGTGAGCAGGCAGCTTGTGTGGAGCTGAAGCAGCAAGGGTGCAAGAGCCTCTCGCTGGAGGCTGCTCACACAATCCCCACACCCCAGCGCTGGAAAAAGGTAAGGTGCAGAAAGGGCCTTAGTGTTAAGAACAAACAAACTGACAGCTGATCCCTGTCTTTCTGCACTGGACTGTTATAGTGCTATTCCATTTTCAACATCCTGTAGAATCCTAATATTTTCAGTTTCAAAGCCTAAATTGCAAACCCCAGGATTCCACAGGATGTTGAAAGTGGGATAATAGCACTATAACAGTCTAGTGCAGAAATGGTCAAAGTCCTGGTAACTTTTTCAAATTATTTTTTTGTCTATATTTTCTTCCCTGACTTTTTTCTTTTTCCCACATAATTCAAACGCTTTTCTTTCCAGATTAATTTGTGTGTGCGTACGTTTTATAAAGTTGCTTAGTTTACTCTGCTCAAAAGGATGAAGAATCCTCTTTTTCTAGACCTACCTGGCTCTAATCTTTAGTGACATATTGCAGATTAGAAAGTAATTCCTAAATAAATCTCAAGGACATTTAGTAAGGAAAAAAGGAGCGCACGGGGGGGGGGGATGTTACTTTACTATTCAAATCAACATCATACAGATTATATAAAGCAGCTCTGAAAATGTTTATGTGGAAAATGGCTAGGATTGCCAGCTGACTGTTTAAAAAAAGAAAAAAGAACAACATTGGTGTGGTCTGTTCTTGTGGCTTTAACAGCAGAATCTGATTTCTGATCTGCAGAACTCATTAGGTGATTATTTCTTTATTTATGTACAATACCGGAGATAAGTGTGATCACCTGTTACTGTCCTCAGAATAGGAGAAGCCATAAATGAGAAGCTATAAAAATGAACATTCTGTTTGCTAATATTTTTTAAAAAATACCATACTGTACAACTTGTGGGGAAGAGTAAGGATTGCATTCACTCTATATTTTTAAGCAAGCCATTTTTTTTCACACTTCCTGGACTAACACACAGATGGAAGACATTATATTCTTTTTGCCCATTTCTTCAAACTTTTTGATACAATTCTCAGCAAAAGAAAAGTACCAAGATGTAAGTAAAATGTATGTGTTTGTTTAAATGCATTAAATGCATTTTAGGACATTGCAAACTATCTTTGTGTAAATTACATTTAAATACATATCAAACTGACATGGACTGGAAATAGATGCTTTTCTTCCCCATTAGCCTATGCTGAATGATCAGCATCCAATAGGGCCAGCCCTACCATTAGGTGATACTGAAGCAGGAGCAACAGTGAAATATTGAAGGCACAGCTATGGATGCTGCTCATGAGAAATGTAAATCTACATTTGCTTCATTCTCATACATAACAACAACAACAACAACAACAACAACAACATTATGAAGAATACAAGAATTTTGGCACATTTTTGCTGATTTTTTTCATAATTGAGACTTTTGTGAAAAATACATGAAGGGTTTTTATTGGGGAAAAAAACACTGTTCTTTTTGTAAAATGTTCCCAAGTACAAAACATTTTGTACAGTTGACTTTTTTCTAGAACAGAAAAAAAATGGCAGCACTTTCAATAAATTTATGTAGGTTTGAGGAAGATATATTGACACTTACAATAGATCTGACTGGACTACAGGGTATGTACATAGAATTCTCTTATCAAATTTCTACTGTAAGCCAAAACATCCTCTAGAGAAGAACTGGCATATTTTAGATGTGAGTAGGGCAACAAAGGCATATAATAAAACCTAAAAGTTTAGTAGACATGGCAACTAAGTTGATAATTGCTTGGTTGATGTATGCAATGCAAGGTGGAAGGAACCATCCACGTTTGAGAGATGCTATCAAATTGACATATAGGTCAACACAGACAGCCTTCCAAGAACTAGTGCTGCAGACAGCAAGGGAGCTGAGGGCTTGGGTAAATCCAATGGGTGAGTGATTCCTCCTTTGTGCCATCTAGGGAATGAGAGATCGGTACTTTGCCTTGACCCAGCAGGATGCTTCTTGTGTTCTTAAAAATCCAAAATATGAGAAGTTGGAACAGAGGCCAAGGACAAAAGAGTAAGCTTAGACAATAGGTGATGACATCTTTCTCCTCACCATCATCTTCATAATTTCTTTCCTTCTGCTTCCTATGGATTGAGATGGGAAAAAACAAATTAAAAACATAATGCATGTTTAAAAATCATATACAATCGATACACACTAAAACATGCTTTAACATGCTTTAAAAAGCGTTTAGAAACCATCTGGGTAAGCTTGTTGGAAGAGACTCATCTTTACTGCTTTTTTAAACTCAGAGGGCATATTCAGCTGACAGATCCTCTCCAGCAGGCCATTCCACAACCTGAGAGCAGCTAAAGAAAATGTCTCCTGGGCAGCAAGTGTCTGACTAGTTTAGGCTGACTGAAGTAAATGTCCCTGAGAAGACCCAAGTATATGGGGTGGATTAAATGGGAGAAGGCGGTCCAGCACTTAACCTGGACCCAAACCATGTATTTTTTTATATGCAGCAACTACTCTGTACCTTGCCTGAAAACTAATTGACAGGCAGTAGAGCAATTTTAATATTGATATAATACGATCACTTCTAGATGTTCAGCAATCAATCTGACTGCCATGTCTTAGACTAACTGTAGTTTCCAAACTTGATACAAAGGCAGCTCCATGCACACTACATTGCAGAAGTCTAGTCTTGAGGTTACTGGGGTGTACTCTACCTTCTTTAGATCTTCCAGCTCTAGGAAAGTGCACAACTAGTGTAACAGCTGAAGCTCCTGGCTGTTGCCTCTATCTGAGCCATCATTTGGAGCAAAAAATACAGCAGCACCCCTCAATCTGCAAATAACAGCACCAGATCATGGAAAAATTAAAAATATTTCCACCCAGAATGCCATCTTGTCCCATATTGATTTGAATAGGCATGTACCCAGCTGCCCTCTCCTTCCTCCATCCACCTTAAGTGCCCAAGAAGTTTCCCTTTGTTTGATAGAGCCTGGAATGAAGCCAGCTCCACCCAACCCTGAGTTTCCACACCCTTTGGGGTCATGGGTCAGGCTAGGGAAGTTACACAGTTAATGTAGAGTTAAATGAACAGGAAAGCCATTAACATTTATATGATTTTGGCAATGCAGTATTTTTCCCAGTGTCAATTTCTTTCTGTTCAGCTAGAGGAAAAAAGAAAGAAGGGTGGGGGAGGAGAGTGAGTGAGAGAGAGAGGAGGGAGGGGGAAAGAAGGCAAGAGTGCTTGTAATAATCATTGTATGCTATGGTCTGGCGATTGAGCATCAGACTGATTTAAAGTGTATGGTACTTCCTGCATGACACTTATTCTTCAGCCTGTTGGTAGAAGTGTGCTTCAAAAGAGGTAGATATGGAGTAAAGTTAGTTCTTTAAGGAACAAAAGAAAAGCCAGATTCCTATTGTGAAAATTATATGACACCCTGCCTTATAACTACCACTTCTGGAGTCAGCTGTGTAGCCACTTGAATAAGGAAGAGATGGAGAGTAGGGGAGGAATAGGAACTTCCTGTGGGTTTGCCAGACACATCCTGTATTTTAACAAATGCCTTGCATTTCACAACAACTTACTGCTCTCCATTTAGCTCCATTGCAGTTGCACTCTAGATCCTGACAGTTACCATGGACAGACAGTAAAGCTCCATACGATCAATATGTTGAGAAGGAAATAGCTGCAGGATGCAAATATTTGGGCTTCCTGCATCACTAAGAATGCAAACACACAAATGAGGATGGAAAGGCATTTTAAAAAAAGTAATGTTGCGGCACCTTTAAGACTAATGGTTTTTATTTTTTCATGAGCTTTCATGGGTATAATCTAGCTTCTTTGGATGCAGTACAGAATGATAATAAATGTACAGGTATAAAGCATATTTACACCATTGGGGGAGTTTAATAAATGAATCTTCTGTGAGCCTGGCCAATCACATTCATTTCTAAAGATACTTGATTCTTCTCTTTTCCAAAAGGAAGGGGATGAACATACAGCTTAGCAAACGTTATTTACAATTGAATATGCAGTCACACAACTTACGCAAAACATTGTTCATGTGGTGGTGAAAGGAATCTCCCTTAATGCCTATCGTTCAGAACACCAAACGAATGACAAGAAACTTCAATTCTGAACAGGGATATAACTGCTAAAGCATATAGGTTCTTAGAAGAGGAGACAATTGTGCATTTTTCTAATGCCTGATCTTCATCATACACAAGAACTGATCATATGATTTGGGCACAGTTAACTCCAACTAGTCTTCTATAGTTAGGCCCTTTTCGTATGGCATTTTCCATGTGAAAGGGCACCTGGAGCGTCGCACGATTGTGAGCGATCTGCACGACGCACTCACAATTGTGCGATGCTCCAGGGGCTGGCAGGCACCAATTACACACCTTTTCATTTTTGGCTGGAAGCTGAAAATGGTGCGGGATCATGCAGTGCTCCCGGGCCCCATGCACACTTACCTTGCATGTGGAGCTTCCAGAGCCACAGCAGTCATGCTTCCTGCCCCAGCGCAGCCTGGGAAACTCCCAGGCTGCACTGCGGAAGAAAGAGGTGGGGCTCTTGCGCAAGCAGGCAGCTCATGTGGAGCTGAAGCAGCAGGGACACGAGAGCCTCTTGCCAGAGGCTGCTCGTGCGATCCCCACACCCCAGCACTGGAAAAAGGTAAGGTGTGGAAAGGGCCTTAGAGTTGTAGCCTTTGAGATCAACGAATGTTAGGGAAACAAGAAGTATAGGAAAGCCACAGTTCTTAAAAGGCTGGTGGAAGTTCTACCGTATCTCTGAGAGCCAGTGTGGTATAGCAGTTAAAGACTCAGACTGGGATTTTGAAAGTTTCCAACTGTGCATAAAACTTTCTGGGAGACCTTGAGGTGGTTGCTCTGTCTTGGTCTAACGTAACTTTCAGGGCTGTGAGTATAAAGGGGGAGAAGGACTACCATATATGCCACTCTGAGGTCACTGAATGAAAAGCAGGACATAAACGAGATAAATAAGTATCTTAAACTCACAGAATAAGAAGGCATTTTCAGCTATGTCGCTGCTGTTAAAATTTCTCACAGGTCGTGGACATAATTGTTCCTTTTTAAAAGTTCTCCTTAGATTTAGCCACTTCTTTTGCTTCTTATAGATATAAAAAAGGAAGGACAACAGAAAAATACTATTTTTGTGACAACACATTTCACCAATTGCTACTTGATAGTCTTATAAAGGGGGAGATGAAGGAGAGAGAGAGTGAGAGAGAGAGAATAAAAGGATGCTCCAATGTACATTTCATAATTCATTTCTTTTTTTGAAAGGTTTCAATTAAGCCCCTTATGTTCCATAAAATAAATATATAAGTACAGTACGTCTTCTCGGCAGCTGGTTCCAGAGTAAACTTGGAGCACCTGCTTTCTTTTTCTTTTGTTCGTGTTTTATTGCTAAATGTATAACACTTGACGGTAAATAAAGAGAGAGAGTGACCATGGCTACTGAAAAGATTCAAAGGCAGCCGCAGCACTGCTTCTAAAGGATCTGACTACAAGCAGGGACACTGGAGCAGACAGAAGAGCCATGCACAATCCATTGGCATTAATTCCTATTGTGTTGTGAATGACGGAAGATCCTTGATGATCATGGGGAGATTCTGAAGTAAGGATATTGTCTGAGGTGCCAAAATATTCCTTCTTCTTCCTTTCCCCCCCATGCTTTCCTCAGGAAAGTGTGGTGAGAGGGAATTTTTCAAGCCCTCGTAGTGCAATGGGTGTCCTTGAAAACTGGCGGAGTGGGCCAGAGGCAAGTCAAGCTTGTTTTGGACTCTGTCATGGATGACTTGTGCGGGGGGGATATGAGTGTTCCTGAGGTCTTGATTATTTTATTTGTAAATAACCATCTGCTTCTTTCTGATCGACAGCCAGAAAGGCAAGATGTGATATCAAGGGATGTGTGATTGATACTCTTCCACCTCTGATACCAGGGGATCAACAGAGAAATGTAGAGTCAGGCTTGGCAGTGACCTATGATGAAAAAGAACATACTTTCTTTAAAAATGTGAGCAATCTAATGTTTTAAAGGGATGCAGCTGGCAAATAAGATGGGAGGGGCAGTTAGGGAGAACTAAGCCAACAAAAGCTTTCACCTCTCAGTCGTACCTTGCTTTTCTTCATGTTTAACAAATGCTACTTATTATTAGTCTTAACATTAGGATTAGCATTAGGATTGCTTCTTTAAATGGTTATTTTGCTGTTTTATATCAAGGGCCTAGTCACATTACTGAATTACAGCACTGTCATTCCACTATAACATTGGTTCTTAACCCGTGGTCCGGGAACCCCTGGGGGTCCGTGGAGCATTTTGAAGGGGTCCACGAAGCCCTGCTGCTAAATACCAACAGCTGCAGCAGCAACAGGGACTTGTCCAAGGTCACACTGTGCCTGAGTGGGGTTTTGAATCCTAGGTCATCTCCGCCCTACACTGTTATAGTGCTATTATTCCACTTTCAACATCCTATGGAATCCTGGGGTTTGCAGTTTAGGGAGGGGCATTTAGAATTCTCAACCAGAGAGCTTCTGGGGCTCAGTAAACTACAAACCCCAGAATTCTGCGGGATGTTGAAAATGGAATAATAGCCCTATAACAGTCTAGCGAGGAAATGGCCCTAGTCTCTGGAAGTCTTAAATATAGATAGATAAACAGATATGGATATATAAATATTTGAACATTTAAATCTAAATTTGAACATTTAAATCTTGAGTTAAGTCTTGAGGTCCCTGGCAACATGTTGTATTTACAGGGGGTCCCTAGTAAAGAAAAGATTAAGAACCCCTAAACTATAACTACTATGCTTCCATCCTATGGAATCCTGGGATTATCAGAGAGAGGTATTTAGAATTCTCAGCCAGAATGCCTCAGTGGCTCAACAGACTACAAACCCCAGGGTTCTATAGGAGGGAATCTTGGCAGTTAAAGTGGAATAAAAGCCTGCATGGTCCTAAGAGTTTGCCTGAATGAGCCCTAACTGTGTAGTGTGAATAGTCCCCAAGTCTAAAAATGGCTGACGTGGAACATTAAGGCCAATGGTTTCAAAGCATTTGATAAACATTGATCAAACTTGCCTCTCTATTTATCTCTCCTTTTGGAGATAATGCATGCCAACGTTTTTAATGGTTACTTGAAAGCACATTGGCATTCCACCAATCCACTAGAGTCTGTTCCACAAGCAGCATATGTACATGTGGGGTTGGAGGTAGGGAAAAGAGAGTGGCAATGGAGGAAGAATTTTGTGAAACCTTTCCTCTCACCAGTTTGACTGTTGAAGAAGTAAGTGGTGCTTGAAGCCAAAAAGCAGCTTGCCTCTTCTATAATAAGAATTATGGGCAAAGTAAATAACAAGTGAAGCTTGTGCAATTCAGCCCAAGGCATCAAACAACAGACAAAATGGTGCCACCCTCCATTCCATATGCAGAAGCAGACTGAATTGGCAGCTGATTGAACCTCTGTACTAGCAATGAGATACTCTCCTCCACTATGTATGAAAGACAATGCAATTATTTTGAAAGATGCCACTAATGACATGCCTTGGGAACAGGTGCAGTATGCACCTGAATTTTTCAAAATATTTTGCTTTCTAATTTATTTATTTGATTTGATTTGTAACCTGCCTGTCTCTTTATGCACAACCCAAGGCAACATTCTGAGAATTTTTTGCTTACTGGGGCTGATCCAGATTCTAGAAGAATACTGTGATCCCAAATAATGAAGAAGAACCAGTTCATAGTCTTTGTTCCAGACATTATTTTCTTCCTGGCACTTTTGAGTTTAGTGGAGACTCCTATGTTTAGTTAAACCAGTGCTTGAAAAACTTTGGTTTTGGACTTCAGTTCCCACAACCCACGAGCCAGAAGGGCTACCATATTGGATGCAGGATGTCTGGGAACTGTAATCCCGAAACATAATGTCTCCAAGGTCTCCTTTGACTCCATCCCAGCTATTCCTCTGTTGCTCTACTTTCCTATTGGCAGAAAGGGGATTTTGTCCATGAGAAGGAGCACTGAAACATGTGATCCCCACCTGCAGCCATAAGTAGTATAATCCAGCAAGCCTCATACCATGTGATTTTGTTGCTTGCATAGCTTAAGCATAGCAAGTCATAATCAAGTGCCAAAAGCTCATCCGTGCTGAATTTGGCACATGATGTTTGCCTGCAGCAGTCTAGTAAAATTTAGCATCTGCTGATCAAATAAATAAGTAAAAATTAAAATCTTTTAAAAGCCTACATGGTCCTAAGATGTTGCCTGAGTGAGCCCCTAGCTCATAATATGAACAAAAAATTAAATATAGGGGAAAAAAGTTGAGTATGAATGAATAATACACCTACCATGGGAACACGGACCCAGTTATTTTATATTTAAGATGACCTTGATATCTAGGAGATTAAAAAAGATTTAAAACTGGATCGTTTTAACCATTACCTAGATTTTAAGGATTTTTTTTGTAGACCTGCTCTAGAAGTCAGGAATGTTTAAAAGATCAAAAGCTTTCCTAGATAACCAAGTAGTGTGCGTGCATTTGTGTGTGTGTGTTATTACATAAGCTTTAAAATATTACCTGCTGATAGCAGCAAGAAGAAACCTGCTTAAAGTTGCTTCCTCATTTTATTAACCCTTGTGAAATACAATGTGGTACTAGCCAAAATCTGAACAATCAGACAATTCCTGTAATGGCATAAATTTAGTAGTTCCTAAGTAGGTAGTTCCTAAATTAACAGGGTAGATTAATTTAGTAATTATGAGGTAAGTAGTTCTTTTAATTGGGTAGCTACTGGGTTAGTTTGTTACTCGGGTGTTTCATCAGAAATGTGTTTTTTGGCAAATGAATTCCCCAAAGCCCCACTGTGTGTGTGTGTGTGTGTGTGTGAGAGAGAGAGAGAGAGAGAGAGAGAGACAGACAGACAGACAGACAGGAGGAATAAAAAAAAATCAAGGAGAATTAATAACAGCAGTAACAAGATGTAAATTCAGTGTTTTTTTGCACTCCAGCAACCAAATCTTTCAAGAATAGCAACAACAACAATGAGTAAATAACAGCAGCAGCAATAAGAGGTAAATTCTGTGCTTTTTTTTTTCCTTTCCAGCAATGAGACCATCCTCCCCCCTTCCCCATTTTGCTGGTCCAAGCAGCTGCAGGTGCCTCAAGTCAGGCAGTTTTGCTATCTGCAATGTCATCCATGTTTACTTGCTGCAGTGGACTTTAGATTCTGTCAGGGTGCCAATCCACTGGGCCGCCAGGCACTGCAGCTGACAGTCAAATCTGTAATGCCGAATCCTTCTTCTGGGGGGAGAAAAAGAGGCTAAAGAGGTTAATACACTCAAGTAAGGATAAACACACCAGCTGTCATAGTTTCTAATATTTAATGTAATTATCAAATAAAATAAC
Organism: Cyclura pinguis; assembly: GCA_030412105.1. NCBI lineage: Eukaryota > Metazoa > Chordata > Lepidosauria > Squamata > Iguanidae > Cyclura > Cyclura pinguis. The sequence goes on from CM059599.1 coordinate 38,669,406, forward strand.
TCCTAAGAAATGAGAGGGAAAATATGCACTTTAAGCACAGACAGACCTCCTAATCACCTGTCTTTGTTTGGAGAGCAGTAAGATACTATATTTAAAAAAAGGCTTTGGTGGGAAATAATGAAAAATAATATATAAAATGTGTGGTATGTAATTAAAGAGGTATTTACTTTCCTGCTGCAGTGATGTTTTAAACCCAGAGCACAGTCTGTTGGGCATTTCAGTGACTCAAGCCACATTGCTGGAATGAAAGGGACAGAAAGAGACCACTATCCACTTTAAGGACAGGGAATAGTTATTTGTTTAGTTGAGTGGTTTATTGCTATGAAGCACTCCTGTCTCTCTGTTAGGGTATGGTCAATACATAGGGAAGACAGAGGAGTATCATTATGCTCATGGAGTTACATGGCAGTTGTACAAGGCCCCCTCATTAATAACATTCCAAAACCAAATGTGCCAAACAAATGCACATGCACATCTGCTTGACCAATACATAATAAGCATTGGCATGCATAATGTACAATGTGCATCTGCAAACACTGTGGTTCAGAAAGGCAGAGGCTTTAAATGTTAGCCTCGCTGCTGTTGTTGCTGGGCACCTTCAAGTTTTTTCTGCCCTATGGGGTTCCTTGGCAAGATTTTGTTCAGAAGGGGCTTCTTCTGAAGCTGAGAGAGTGTGACTTCCCAAAGTTACCCAATAGATTTCTGTGGCTGAGCGGGGATCTGACCCCTGCTCTCCAAACTCCGAGGCCATTTCTGCACTATGTTGTTATAGTGCTATTATTCTACTTTCAACATCCTATGGAAGGTTTGGGTTTGAAGCTTAGGAAGGAGCATTTAGAATTCTCAGCCAGAGAGCTCTTTGGCCTCAGGAAACTACAAACTCCTGCATTCCATGGGATGTTGAAAGTAGAACAATAGCACTATAACAGTGTAGGGCAGAAATGGCCCTAGTCCAACACTCAAACCACTACTCCATGCTGGATCTTAAAATGTTGCCTGAAGGTATCTCCAAGTCATTCCCAGAGACATTCAATCCCAGGTTGGACTGTTGAGGGCAACAGGGCTGTGACTGAAAGCAGTGGCAAAACCGTTTTTGAAGTGAGCAGGGGAGAGGCAGAGGAGAGGTAGCAGGAGGAGTGGGGAGAGAGAGATTCTCAGGCCCTTTCTGCATACTACCCCCAACTCACAATGAACATGAGATCGCCACCGAATTGCAACGACAGTTCTGCATGATGTTGTCGTGATTCTGTGGTGATCCCACAGTAACCCGTCACAATGGGAAATTAAATCATTGTCGGTTTTCTCCTGAAAATGAACCGTGGTTGCACGGTCCTCCCTCCTCCCTCCTACACTTACCTGTTGTGCTGAATGTCAGGAAGCGCGATGGCTGCACTTCCTCCCCCAGCGCAGCCTGGGAATCTGCTGGGCTGAGCTGTGGAAGGGAGGAGCAGAGCCTGCTGGATGGCTTCCATCCAGCAGGCAGCCAGTGTGGAGGGAAATGTGACAGAAGTGCTCCCCTGCTGGAAGAAGCTTTCCCGGGATCCCCGTGGGATGGCTTCAAAAGAAGGTAAGGTGTGAAAAGGGCCTAAGTTGCCTTGGTTAGAGATCACCCTCCATTTTAAAGTTTATCTCTTGTAAAATCTGCTGAATATCCCCTTCCCACATTTGCAAGGGAGAAATGGTCCAGTAAAAAAGGGATGGGTAGGTTATGAGGCTAAACTGAAACTACTCACAATGCTTTCGCAAAGAGTCTCAGTAGGTTTAAAATAAGCCTTCCCTTCTGATGTTTTTTCAGTATTCTCTGAGACTGTTTCCCCCCTCATTCTCAACCAGAGAGTTCTAATGCCTCACCAAACTATGAACCCCAAGATTCCATAGAATGTAGCTATGTAGTTTTGTGAGGCACTAGAACTCTATGGTTGAGAATTATAAGTACCCCTTAACTGTAAATCACAAGTTTCCATGCGATGTTTCCATGGAAGCCAAAGTGAAATCATAGTGTGAAAGTATATGAAGGGGTCCCAGAAGTGAAAGATATTTGAGAGAATGGAAATGGTGGACATTACAACCCTGTGGCACCATGTTTCTCTTCTCGGCAGTGGATAAGCCTTTAAAATAGAGCTAGGCCTGGCCATATCAGCAGCCATGCTGTTTGTCCTCCTCCATTGCCCAAAGTACCACTCTGGCAGTTTACCAAGCAGCAGAACAGGGGAACAGAGGTATCAGTCCCATTTGCTGATTTTTTAATTAGCCTGATGGTTAGAGGAGAACCGGTAGCGGTCACTGTCTCTTTTCTCCCACAATGCTTTTGGGCAATTTCCGCACTACACTGTTATAGTGCTATTATTCCACTTTCAACATCTTGTAGAATTCTGGAGTTTGTAGTTTACTGAAGCCAAAGAGCTCTCTGGCTGAGAGTTCTAAATGCCCCTCCAAAAACTGCAAACCCCAGGATTCCATAGGATGTTGAAAGTGGCATAATAGCACTATAACACAGTAGTGTGGAAATGGCCCTAGTGTCTGAAGTGAAAGGTTTACATAGGGCTCTTTGTACATTCTGATGTATACTTGTGAAGAATCTCCACACAAGAAAAGAACTTGGGCTCAGTCAAGATCCCTCTTTTCATGAAAGAGCTCTAGTCATATACATTAGTATATGTGAAATGTCTCTCCCCACAGATTCATATCCTCCAACTGTCCCGGTGTGGCAGGGCGAGTCCCAATTAATCATCTCTTGTCCTATTTTTCCAGCTGCTTTTAAAATGACCTGGTTTCTCTTTCCTTCTCCCACTTCCCTCCTTCATCCTCTGCTCATTTCCACTGCTGTCAACTGAGTTCAAAGTGCACGTGTTTCCACTCAGTTAACACAGCAGGGGGGAAAGGAAAGGAGGGAGTGGAGTCTTTCTGTTCCCAGTTGACTCAGGCAAAAGCAAACTGCTGCAGCTTCTCCTACCTTCTGTGTTCTTCCTCATGAATAATTTTTGCTAGCTTGACCACTCTCTGTTGTTGCTTGGCCCCACGCCACCCTGTTCTCATCTGTAAATTGCTGGATGGCGTGCTGTTTCCAAGAGATAAAGATGGTGGGGAAGTATTTCCCCTGACAGGTGTCAGTGACTGGCAGCAGAACAGTTCTCTACAGACTTACCATTTTTCCATACACTGCCTTAACACATGGTGGGAAGGTGGCATAAACTTCCCTATGTCCTTGTGCTGGGGACGAGGTCTAGAGACATTTCAGGAAAGTGAAATGGGACTGTTTGTGTGCGTGCCTGTGCCTTCAAGTTGCCTGTGTACTCATGGCAACCCAATGAATTTCATAGTGTTTTCTTAGACAGGGAATATTGGAGAGTGGATTTGCCAGTTCCTTTCTCTGAAATATCGCCTGCAGATCCTAGTATTCATTGGCAGTTTCCCATTCAAGTACTAGCCAGGCTGACTCTGCTTAGCTTCCAATATCAGACAGGATCTGGTGGTTTCAGGGTATCTGGGCCCTGGAGATGTGATTGTTCTATACCAGTTCATGACCATATGAACTCTAAACAATTTTGAGAGAAGCTCAAATGGTTTTTAGGTGACTAGCAACAAATTATCAGTGTGATTCCAAACCTCTGTATCTACAACCCCAGCAGTCCCATAGCCTGTGCCAGAACAGCTTTCTTCTGGTGATTTTGGCAAGTGGGGCAAGGAGATTGGAGGTAGCATTCTCTACTGAAAGGCTTAATTCTAGTCATCTCCACTTAAATAGGGATCTCAGGCAGTAGGGCCCAGCAAGACTTCTGCTTTGTCACAAGGACAAGCCATGGCCAGCAATAGACTAGACAGAACAATCATTTGGCTAAATACAACGTAGCTTCATATTGCAAGCAGTAGTATCTAGATGCCCATTTTCACGTCCATCTCTGCGCACATTTTCTCCTTTACAAGAGCATTAACCACATCCCTCTTCTTGGCTAAAACTAAGAATAAAATGATCATGTTATAAAGGCTGGAAATTACACAGAGTTTCAAAAGCGAATATTTCACACTCTGCAAAACACAGCCTACAATGAGCTTAGCTCCCAATTTATGGTTTATAATTAAAACAGGACCTGTTCCTGGTGCTGTATTTAAAGGTCCATGACAAATTCTGTGATAAAACCTGAATTTTAGACTTCATAGCTCTTCCAATTAGAGTGTCATTAGGCTGTAACATCCCCTTCTCTCCAGATGTATTCACTTTTTTAAAAAATTAAACTAGCTTTGATAGAATTGCTGCTTCTTGGTTATTTTCTGAGCAGGAATTAAAACATTGCAACAGATCCTGAAACTGTTAGTCACAAATAAGCTGTGCTTATGAAATAGTATTCATTTTTGACTAACTACCCAACTGCAGACCTATTTTGTATGTTCTGCCCTTCTGCCATATACCAGTCGTATGGCCTAGCCACCATCTACTCACTGGAAGATAAAGTATGAAGTTGGAACTTGTTCTGACCCTTTTTGCAGGATGTTTTCATCCCGCAATGGGGATAGAAGGATGGGACCACAACCACGGTTACATATGACATTGTCGTGGTCCCATCCTTCTCCTATCCCCAGGCAGTGCAGTCACAGAGTATATCATTGATGGGTTTCCCAGTCAATGACCCATGATTGCACCACCATCCTGCACTTACCATGTGTGCAGAGTGTCCAGAAGCACAATGGCTGCACTTCCTGCTCCAGTGAAGCCTGGGACAGTACCTGACTGTGCTGCAGCAGGAAGACCCAGGGCCATCATGCTTCCTGGAGCACAGAGGTAGATGGTGCAGAGGAGAGTGCTTCCATCATGCTCCCCTCCTCGCAGACCCTCTGCTGGGATCTCTACCAGATGCTGCCGGGAACAGGTAAGGTGCGAAAAGGGCCTCTGTCCACAAAAGTTCCCTGTGATTTTGAACCCATGCTACAGCATGGAGTCACTGTTATAGTGCTTTATGAATTAAAGGGAGAATTAGAAGGAAAAATGGAATTCAATAAAGGAAAGATTCTATTTTCTGAAATTGCATCTTCAACATGGATTTATTTATTTTTTATTTTATTTTATTTTTTGGACACACTACCTGGGAATTCTAAATGCAGAGTTCAAGAAAGTTTTTTGGATGTGAATTCCCTGAATTTCCTAGTTAGCATGGTCAGAAGCTGGAAAATTCTGAGATTTGTTATCCAAAAAGAAACTTTTCCAAACTTTTATGCATTAGATACATAAGATTTCCACCAGCTCCTTCATATAGTGAATATACAGCATAGCCATGTTTTTTGGCATGTCTCTTTTATATATACTGTAGTCACAGAGAGCTGCTATCAGCCAATCTTTCTCATAAAGTGCTGAAATTTGCCCTTGAGGCATCAGATGGAGCAGTCAGATTGTCAAATAAGTCTCCTAATTGAAGTTAACACCAGCACAATATTTGCCTTCTAAAAATAAACACTACCAGTGAAGTTGCAGGTTTGCCACACACTAATGTGTAGACTTTGGCAGGATCTAGAAAGAGTTCATGGAAGCACATGGCAAAAAGAAGGTGCTTTTGCTAGAAATTGCAAAGAAATGGTTTGGAAATTGAAAGAAAGCCAGGTGAAACAGAGATTACCACAACCATATTCTCTCATTCAGAATGACTGGAAGAAGTTGCCACTAAGTGAAAGAAATACAGGCAGAAAAGAAACAAGAGTGAGACAAAATTATTTGCATTTTTATATCTTGAAAGAGTCAGGGGGCAGAAACAAGAAATCTGTCGTTCTTCTTGTGCTTTGTCCAATTAATCAGTAACTTTGTAATAATGCTTATATTCATGAAAATGCAGTGAATGGACATCACATGTGTCGTTTATAAAGACCGACTCATGTGACATTCCAGGTGGGTTTGAAAAGATAAGCATTTTCAAGCATGAATGTGATGCTTAGTGCTCCGTCTAAGACATATGCGCAGACAAGGCCCAGTCAGATGCACAAATCTCAGTGCAATGTGTTCTTGCAACTGTAAGACAAATTGCTGCCAATGAGGCACACTCATCCATGTGATCGTAATCACTATTTGCTTTGGCATAACATTTGAGCATGTTGGGGGCACTGATTTTGTATTCAGACTGAAGAGCTGGTGTGGTGTTGGAGGACCAGACTCGAGAGAACTTGGGCTGCATAGTTGGCCCTCCACATTTGTGGGTTTAATTTTAATGGATTTGATTGCTAGTTTCCCCAACCCCTGCCCCTTCCCAAGGGTTTCTTTTCTGGGGAAACCTTCCCTCTCGCAGCTCTGATAAGGCTACACAGCCTTTTAAAAACCCACCTCTGGTTCTCCTCCTCCACCAGCCATTGCCTGGCCAGCTGAGGACAGATGTATAGTCTTATTTCTCAGCACCACAAACCTTCCCCCAATACTCTTGCACACCCAAGGAAGGAGAAAGACAAGAAGAAAGTATAGTGCCACTGTGCCAACCCACCTCCTTCCCCTCTCTTTTCCTTGACCTGGTTTGGACCCTGGGTGCCTGCTCTTTCCATCGTGCCTCAGCCACAGACAGGCAGACAGACACACACACATTTTGATATTTTTGTTTTTGTCCAGCTTTGCAGGGGTCCTACTACCTTAACCTTAGTGAATGGAGAGGGCCAACTTGTTAACATACCTGACAACCACAGTAGCCCATTCTTAGGTAATGTGTGTTTATAAATGTATGTACATATGTTGAAGAAGGAAGGCCAGGAGAGTTTGAGCTATAGAAATCCAACCTCAATTATGTTTTATCAGTGATGGAACTGATTTTCTGGTGTCTGCCTGGCCCTCGTAACTGCTGTGATCTCCATCCTTCTGTTTCTTTTGCCTCTCTCTCTCTACCTGCTTTCTGGAGTCTTAGTAAAATGTTAGACATGTCATTCTTCAGGATTCAGGTTCTTCTCCTGGAGTTGTAGAATAGTTTTCCCAACTTGGGTTCCACAGATGTTGCTGGACTATGATTCCTATCATCCTAGACCAGCAGGGCCAATGGCTGAGAATGATGGAAAGTTGGCAAAGCTTGTTCTACTGGCTAAATCTCTGAGTTTGCAGTCCTACACACTTTTACCCAATAAGTCAAGTCAACTCAAACTCACTGGGGCTTTCTTCTAAGTGCAGATGTGTGGGATTATACTGCAGTGGGAGTGACTTGTCCATAGCATATGCATGTTCAACCCTGCACACATAGTTGATCTGCACCTTCCATCACCCCTGGCCAGTATGGTGAGGAGCTCTGGGAGCAGCAGACCAACAACACCTGGAAGCTTGTATTTTTCTCACCCCTGTTATAATGCAAAGGTAAATGCATGCCAAGCTCACAGGTCCAGGGCTGACTCGTGACATTTTCTTGTCAGATCCAAAGGACAAAATGGCATCTGCTCCCCACTCCACAGATCTAATTGGGCTGGCAGTTGAATGTTACTGCAGTCTAGCCTGGTGATGACATAACATCCTCCACCACATCAGAGGAAGCAGGATGGTTTAGGGGGGCTGGATCAGGTTGTATGGCTTACTGATAGTAATTGAAAAGTAATGAGCATTGCAATGAGGAAACTAAAGTGTTAAGTTTTCAACATTATGTGAGTAATGGAAATTACTTACTCTCCAAACACTGTGACAAGTAATTACAACAAATGAGTTTTTAGAAGTAACTTTCCACGTTCTGGTTTTGCCCTGCAATTCTCATCAACCCCACTCAGCATAAGAACTGTGAAAGCTGTGGTCTAAAACATCCTGAAAACAAAAAGTTCCCCAATGCTGAACTAGGGCTTATACGGAATGCTTTGCTGTGTTGTAAAACAATCGTGGGGTCTTTCCACCCTATACTGAAATTAACTAACAAACATCTTCTTAGCTTTTCAAATAGTAACTTGACAACAAAAACACAGTGGCAAACAATTTAGAACCTTAAACAATGTATGATAATGGAGATTCAGCGGGGCTTGCAAAATGATCGTAGGAGTGCAAATGTGGGGATGTTATGAGTACATTCCTAGTTTTGACTGTTAAATATTGGAAGCAGAAAAATGCCCTTATGGTTATTGTAAAACTACAGAAGAAAATCTATTGAAAAAAAGCTATGAGATGCCCTTGGGGCTGTGCTTTTTATACATTTATATATATATATTCATATATATAGATATGCACACATACATACACACACACCACACACTCTCTCTCTTAGATTTTTGCAGAAAACTTACCTGAGTGTTTTTACAGAGAAAACACTTGGAGAGAATATGAGTAAACTCTTTCAATGGGATAAAGCCATCAAAATAGAAAATTCAACTTTTTTCTTTCTTTCTTTCTTTCTTTCTCCAGGAGAGCCATTAAGTATGATTAAACCTTTAAATGGAAGGGACAATGGCTGAAGCCCTGTATTTAGCAATTCCATGTCTTTAATGGTGCAAAGATTTCTTTAAAAGCACTGGCATGAAAGGATACTGAATGTTGCAGTATTTACCGAGGGAGAGAGAGAGAAGAGAATGAGAATGGGAGAGAAGGATGGCTCACTCATAAATGAAGCATAGCCCAGACACTGAGGGACAGCAACAAAAGCTGTGACGAGACTCTTTCCTTATCCAACCTATATAAAAGGAGCTCTTAAAAGGCGGCAGTTCTTGACTCACCTTAAGCTTTCACAGTGGACATGATGGTTACTATGTTGGGGATGATAGGAGTTTCAGCCCCACGGAAACGCAGCGGAAATCCCTGGAATCCCTGACATACTAAGCAGAAGAAGGTTACAGTCATGGCCAAAATCTCAGAATTTGGAGCCATTCCTTGTTTTGCATTATAGCTCCCAGAACCCCACAGACATCATGGACATTGGCCATAGTGGCTGGGGGATTCTGGGAGTTCTGAGTCCAAAAAATGAATGTTTTCAACCCTGGATCTGCTTGTAATAGCACTGTTGTTAAACAACAGGGAAGTCCAAACTGAGATGAGAAAGAAGAATCCAATGTCCAGAATTTAGGAGAAAAGACTGAGGACTAGAAAAGAAAGCTGCAGAACTAAATACAGTGACGTAGCTAGAGCGTTTGCCACCAGGGGTGAGGTCCCTGAGTTTGCTGCTCCCTCAATACAGTTGAGGTGGCTTTAAAAATGAAACAATGGTATGTGGCACTAAGAGGGTGAAGAAGGCGCCAGCTCATTAATACTAGTGAGGAGGCAGGGAAAAAGTGAACTGGCAGGTGGACACTTTGTCCTTTGCCTTCAGATGGTGGCCATGATGGTAATGGGAACCCTCTTGGCTTGCCTCAGCAGCTATGCTGCCAGCAGTAAGGGGGGAATGGTGGGTGGGTCCTCCCTTTGCCCCCTCCATGTGCCTCCTCCGGGTGTTCCAGCTTGGTTCGCCCCTGGAGCCATGCGCCTCTCATGGAAGTGGCTAGCTGGTGCCTACCAAAAGGGAAAGGCAGGCGGGGGGGGGGGAGGTTGGTAGAGTATGGAGACGGGTTCTGTTTTAATTTGGGAACGCCATGGTGCTGCCCCCCAAAAAGTGCTGCCAAGGGTGGACTGCCGCCACTACCTCCCTCGCTACACCATTGTCTAAATAAGCATATCTGCCTTAATGCTTCTTAATCTCTTTAGACTGAACATACTCCATTCTTTTACTAATAAAACTTGCCTTGTAGATCCTTTGGTAGTCCTGTTTCTGTCATTTAGATCCTTTTCAGCTGAAGATATTTCAGAAGCCCAGTTCACACATATATGTACTCACATTGCCATGGCAATGAATGACAACAAAACTTACTGGTCACATGACAATCTGTCTCAAGCCCAAAGTGTGGACACAGTTCTCAGAGGGAACAGCAAATGGGTTAGGTAATGGACTTGAGGTGGGGTTGAAGTCTGCTCAGCAGCCTGTCCCTGCTACATATAAGAGGAGCTTTCTAAAACTTTTCCTAAAAGCAGAAGGCAAGACTCATGCCCAAAGTGCAGGGCATGTATCTCAGAGGGGAACGGAAAATGTGTTAGGCAGTGGTCTTGAGGAGGAAATATCCTTCCTTCTAACGTTCTTGAAGCTTCAATAAGGGGAAATAAGAAGATCCTATTCCCCACTTCTGAAAAAGCCTCCAGCTTTGCAAATGGGAAGTAAGAAGGATCCTATTCACTATTTCCAAAGTTGAAGATGCTAAAATCACAAAAGTAGAGGACCAACTCTATTTAAATTGTTAAGACTGACTTTCAACTCTGTCCAGAAATTCTGGAATACTGGTTGGGGTATAAAGTTGACTCCCAGACTTGAGAGTTGACTCAAGACTTGACTTGAAAGTATCTTGCAAGGACTTGAGACTCAACTTGAGACTTGAAGGTAGAGACTTGAGACTTGGAGTAAAAGATTTCAGTACATCACTGGGAAATGGCCTATTTTATGTGGGATATTCTGGGAAATGAAGTTCAAAAAGTATGTTTTCTGGTCATGGGCTAGCCCTGCACTGAAAATATATCCAAACAATGCACTATGAATAGTGCAACAGTGTAGAAGGAAATGTTAGCTCTAATTTCCACACACAAGTGTGTAGAAAAATACAAGCCGTGAAGAAGATCTATAAACACATTTGTTCAGCTTAATGGGTGTTGTTTACCAGTTGGACTTGAAGTCTGAATGCTCTCTATTGAGTCTGCATGTTGATAAAGGGTATAGTGCAAATGTAGAGAGCTATAATCTGAAATAAAAGCAAATTAAACTATTTTGCAGTGCAGCAGCCTTTCATAATAGCTATAAGGCAGGAGAGACACTTATACTGGAGGAAGTATTGTAATTATGGTGCAAAAAGCAAGTCCTTATGGAAAATGAATTATGAATTGAGCCTTACAACCTAGTGCTCCTAGAATTTGCATCATTTTTTCTGCTGATAGTTTGAGGCTATGAGTCTCTATGGATAAGGCTGGAACCACTGGGTTTACAATGGCACGCACATTAGCAAAACAGATTTGATGTGTTCCAAGGCTTCCTTCTGCTAACATGTGGTGACCAGAAGCCATTATTTCCACAGGACACAATGGGTACCAGAAGCATTAACTTCTGTGTTATTGGAAGAAAGCAAAATGCATTATCGTGTGACCTCTAAGGAGATAATGTGTGTTATTGCTATGTGGAGAGAGAAAGATAGAAGAATGGGTTTTCTATAAAACTGTTTATGTATGTGACAGTGATCATGGTAGTTGTTTGGTTTGACCCCCAAGGAGAATGAATGGTTCAGAGATATAGTATTTAGAGGGGTGACCACAACAGCAGTAGGAGTATCTGGCATAAATAAGTTCAGAAGACAGATTGGCAAGTGAGAAATTGGTTATGTGTGGTATGGATAGCAGAGACAAAGGGAGCCGTGGTAATAAGAAGCTAGGAGCACAATATAGAAAGCAGTGCAGCTACCAGCAAGTCTAACATTCCAATAGAGGCAGATGATGTGCTGGTTGTTATATGTTCATAGTTACATTTGTATCCTGCTTTGCCACCTACTCCGGCCAAAACAGCTAACAGAGAACAAAATAGAGTGATAACATAGCAAAACGAGAAAGGGGAAAAAACCCAAGGCAGGTAAAGTATACCAATATAATTAACAAAATCAAAGAAAACAATTCTGTCTCTGAGTATGAGGGCCTTTCCACACTACACTGTTATAGAGCTATTTTTCCACTTTTACCATCCTATGGAATCCTGGAGTTTGCAGTTTAGGGAGGGGCATTTAGAATTCTGAGCCAGAGACCTTTTTGGCCTCAGTAAACAACAAACCCCAGAATTCCACAGGATGTTGAAAGTGGAATAATAGCACTATAACAGTGTAGGGTGGAAATTGTCTTAGTGCTTCTTTGAGGGGAAGCACCAAACAGCTGCTGCTGATGCCATCATTTTCCCACCCAGGTGTTCAGAAAGACCAGAAGCAATACCATGGCTGAGAAAGTACAGGAGGATCAATGCTTCTTTTAGGTTCTCCTGGAATGGACTAAGAGCCCTGCTGGATCAGACTGTAGGCATCTCTGAAAGTAGAATAATAGCACTATAACAGTGTAGTGTGGAAAGGCCCTGAGATAGGTTCATCTCTATGACTTATTGGATATTTGCCCCCAAGTCCCTTGCTAATAGGAGTGGTTGTAAGAAGAGCCCTGCTGGATCAGACTGTAGGGCTCTCTACCTCACTCAGTGGCCATGCTGACTGGAGGATTCTGGAAGCTGTGGTCCAAAATAATAATAATATGCCCAAGATCAGAGATTAGCAGTGTTATGCAGAACAAAAAGGGTTTCCTCTGTTCAATTTCTTACAAGCAGAAGGTGCAGGTTGGGTCTGGGCTTGTGCATACAAGCAAGTGCCTGCTCAACCTGTACCTTCAGCTCCTATAGCCATGGCTGCCTCTGTTTCCCTCCCTCTGTTGCAAGGGCTCACTTACCATAGAATCATAGTCTTGGAAGGGACCATCTAGTCCAAGCCCTGGCCATGCAAGAATACACAACTAAAGCATTCCCAAGAAATGGCCATCCAACCTCTGTTTAAACACCTCAAAGAAGGACAACCCACTACCCACTGAGACAGTGCATTCACCTCTCAAATACCATCAAGTAGTGCTTCCTAATGTTTAGATGGACTTTTTTATATTTAATTTGAATTCTGAAGCAGCAGAAAACAAGCTCATGTCTTCCACATGACATTCCTTCATATAGGTCCTTTCCACAGAACAACTGTATTCCGGCATGGGGACGTGAGAGGAGTGGGACTGCAATGATGCTTCTGCATAATGTCATCGCAGTCCCGCCCTTCTCTTGTCACCAGCCAGTGTAATCGCGGGGTAAATCATTGATGGAATTTCTCCATCAATGACCCCTGACAGTGTGATGCTCCTATCCTTCCCGACCATGTAGAAGGACCAGAAGTGCAATAGAGGCTCTTCCTGCCCCAGTGCAGCATGGGAAAGAGCCCAGCTACACTGCAGAAAGAAGAGGTGTGTCCCTTGTGCTCCCTTCTGCAGGGAGCTGGTCAGGTGTGGAGGGGAGCATTCTGGTCACACTCCCTTCCCACCAAAGGCACTGCCAGAATTGCGAGTGGAGGAAGATGGCATCAAGTAAGATGTGGAAACAACCATATTTTAAGATGGCTATCATATCACTACTCAATCTCCTCTCATTCCAGCCAGCTCCCTAAGCCATTCCTCATAAGGTTTGATTTCCTGAGCTTTTTTCATTCTGGCCATCCTCCTCTGGACACATTCCAGCTTGTCAATATCCTTCTTGGACTGTGGTGCCCAAACCTGGACATGGTATTCTACATGAGGTCTGACCAAAGCAGAATGGAATGGTACTGGCTAAGAAGCTGGCTAAGAAAAGGAAAAGATAGAGTTGCATATGTTCCAAGGCTTCCTAATGTTACATTCTCTAAGAAGGACATTTGAATGCAGTATTCTCTGAGGAGAAAGCAATGCTGTGCATAGTATTTCTGCTGAAGATCCTTTTCTTCGATAAGACGAGTGTTTTTTGTAACACTTTCTCTCTGAAGAGGGCATGCTAGGATCTAAAGTTCTGGAGATATTCTTGGAGGGAAAATGTACTTCCTTTGGGCCATTTCCGTTGGAGGAAAAAAAAACCCTCTTTCTTCTTTTACAGGAATTGTCCACTCAGAATTTGGAAACATTAGTTTTTGGGATGACGGCTCCTAAAAAGCTGGGGAATTCTGAGAGTTCTGATCCCGAAAGGTAACTTTTCTAAGCTTTGGTTATACCAAACATCTCTTTCCCACCTGGGGACCCCAGCTCCCAGGCACCTCCAGGGGAAACAATTCCCCACTGTTCCTGAGGAAGAAGAAAACTGTTGGGCATTTTTTTTTCATCAGTGGGAATGGCACTTTCACGGGCGCTTTTCTGTATCGAGAGTCTCCAAGAGGGAATATGCTTATTTCAAATGCATCCCTAAGGGGTCTAGGGGACATTTTTGCCACAATCTCCCCTGAGACCCAGGAGAGGCCCTTTTAAAAATAGGAGGTGTAACTCGTGATTTCCTGTTGCTTTTGTCTCAGGTCACTTCTTGTTGTAAGAAAAAAACTGTTCCTTCAGTGGTGTTGGTGACATAGAATCATAGAGTTGGAAGAGACCACAGGGGCCATCGAGTCCAACCCCCTGCTGTGCAGGAACACCCATCAGAGATGGCCATCCAACCTCTGCTTAAAAACCTCCAAAGGAGGAGATGCCACCACACTCTGAGGCAGCATATTCCACTGACGGACAGCTCTGACCGTCAGGAAGTTCTTCCGGAGGTTCAAGTGGAATCTCCTTTCCTGTAGCTTGAATCCATTGCTCCTTGTCTTAGTCTCTGGAGCAGCAGAAAACAAGCCCACTCCCTCCTTGACATGACATCCCTTCAGATATTTAAACATGGCTATCATGTTACCTCTTAACCTTCTCTTTTGCAGACTAAACATACCCAGCTCCCTAAGCTGTTCCTCATAGGGCATGGCTTCCAGACCCTTCACCATTTTGGTCACCCTCCTCTGGACACATTCCATCTTGTCAATATCCTTCTTGAATTGAGGTGCCCAGAACTGGACACGGTATTCCAAATGAGGTCTAAACAATGCAGAATAGAGTGGTACCATTACCTCCCTTGCTCTAGACACTATGCTCCTATTGATGCAACCAAGAATTGCATTGGCTTTCTTGGCTGTTGCATCACACTGCTGACTCATGTTCAGCTTGTGATCTACCAAGACTCCTGGATCCCTTTCACATGTACTGCTATTCAGCCACACTTACCCCATCCTATATTTGTCCATTCCATTTTTTCTGCCTAAGTGTAGGACTTTACATTTCTCTCTGTTGAAATTCATTCTTTGGTCCAGTTCTCCAATCTGTCAAGGTCATTTTGAAATTTGATCCTGTCCTCTGGGGTATTAGCAACCCCTCCCAATTTGGTGTCATCTGCAACTTTGATCAGCATGCCCTCCACTCCTTCATCCAAGTCACTGATGAAGATGTTGAATAGCACTGGGCCCAGGACAGAACCCTGTGGCCCCCCACTAGTCACTTCTCTCCAGGATGAAAAGCAGCCATTTGTGAGCACCCTTTAGGTTTGGTCAGTCAACCAATTACCAATCCACCTAACAGCAGCCCTGTCCAGCCTGCATTTTACTAGTTTCTTTGCAAGAATGTCATGGAGAACTTTGTCAAAGGCCTTAGTGAACAATATTTTTGTGGAGGTATGTGGCAAGTATCACACCCCCCAAGGTCTTCGGGGGGCAAGCCACCCTCTAACTTGCAACAGTTCCCCATCCCTGCTTTAAAACCACCTCACAGACCTTCTCTTTCTTTGATGCTGCTTACCTAGAGATTTGCCTCCCCACCTGCACAGCAGTTCCCTGAAATGTTTGCCAGTACCCTGAGACACCAGTCTTATGTTAACGGCCAGTCAAGGCTTACAGCTCTCTAATTAGAGCCTCTTAGCAGCTTTGAGCTAAGTTTGTAATAGTTCATTAGCAAATTACTGGTCATCATTTTGTATTGCGAGTCCATGGTAAATTGAGAGCAACAGTCCAGTAGCAAAGTCTGTACACAAGGTGAAGGTTGAGGTTTCTAGGAGCACGAGCAAGGAATCCAAATGTAAACTGGGTTGCTTCCACTGATAGGAATAGTTGCTTGCAACAGCTTCCTCTCATTCTGGTTCCTCTTTATATAAGCTAAGATCCTCTCCCAGCTGTTTTCCTAATTAATGAATACTTACTGTATAAACACTCTGGGACTCCTGGGCTCTCCCTTTTCCACCTACACTGGCTGCCGTAAGTATTGTCCTTCTCATCTCACTGTTGGGAAGGGTCCTGTCTGGGGCCTGGGCTGGGGGCATGACACCTGGCAGCCCTAGACAGGATTCTCCACCATTCCTCCAATTAGCATACCACTTAAGTCAGTATAAAACATACTTCATAAGAGGGGAATGGCCAGGAGTCTGAAGAGGAACACTTGAGAAGCTGCCATTATTGCCTTCTGGATCTGCCATCTGAGGTAGCTGCTTCACTCTGACGAAGGCCCTTTCTACAGGACGTTGTCATCGTGCCATAGGGATGGGAGAAGGACAGGACTGTGATGACAGTTACGCATGACGTTGTTGCATTCCTGTCCTTTTCCCATACCCAGGTGACTCAGGGAGTAAATTTGATGCGTTTTCCCTTCAATAACCGCAATTGCACCGCCATCCCACACTTACCTGGTGTGCAGAGGGTCCGGAAGCGCAATAGCTGTGCTTCTTACTCCAGTGCAGCCTGGGACATTACCTGGCTGTACTGCGGCAAGAAGAGGCAGGGCCATTGCACTTCCTGGATTACAGTGGCAGCTGGTGTCCACTCCTGGCAGAGCTGCTGCCGAGATTCCCACAGGACACCACTAGGAATGGGTAAGATACAAAAAGGGCCTAATGGTAGAGCTGATCCGTCCAGTGCTCAAGCTACACATGCTGGCTCCTCCACTGAGGTCTATGCCTCATATTTCATCTGCCTAGTCAAGTATGTAGACCTTGAGCAGAATGGTAAAGGGAGACAATGGCAGCGGGTACAAATGCTGCTCAGACACCTTCAAGAGCTATGTGTTAGTAAAGAATCCATGTAAAGCTCTGCCTACATGAGCATCAACAGAGGGGTGTTTGTGCATATTTAGAACAGATGTTGGATTTGACCTGAGGGCTGAAGCTTACCGAGTTGCAGAGTATGGAATTCTGGGAGCTGTAGTCCAAACAAGTACTTTTTCCAATTCCTACCCAGTTCTTAAGGAGCCAGGGTTATATAGTATGCAAAATACAGTCTGCCTGCAGGAATCAGAACAAATGCTTCCAACAGGGCTGGAAATAACCCAGTGAAAAATTAAGAGATGGGAAACATGGGAAGCAGAAAGGAAACATATATTTATTCTCAATATTTATTCTTCATAATTAGGAGGGCCATCCTCTGCCCCTCCCTCCCCTCTTGTTATTGTTAATGCGCATTTGGAAATTCATTTAAAAGCATGGGGATGCAAAATTGCTCATTGTATGCCACTGAGCCATAGCTTTTCAAATAAGTGGGAGGGTGAAAATTACAACACAAAATGGAAAGAAGTGGACAGAGCAATTTTTTGAAATGGCCAGGTGCAGTACCCATACGAGCTGAAGTCTGGCCTAAGAGCTAATCAAGAGTGGACCATCTCAAAATGAATGGAACAGCCTCTGCTGCTTTCACTTGCCAGGCTCCTTTAACAGGATGCCAACAACTTGTTATTTCTTCACATTGGCTTGCCAGGCATCCACACACTGCTGTTACTATGGATATGAAGAGAAAAGGAAAGACCAGGGTCTCTTTCATCCTCTTTTTTTGGTTGAAAAAAGCGTAGTCTGGAGAGTCTAAAGGAACTGAGACAACCCCAAAATAACCTTGGGGGCCACAGAGCTATATTTTACCCATCCGTGCTCTAAGGTGTTGAGGCTAAGGGCTAGCAGCACAGCCCTGGTGAGCAAGTTTGGTTCAAAACTTTTTGCTACCTGCAATGAAAAACAAGATGACATCCCTCCCATTTTATGTAAAAAAAAAAAAGCCAACTAAATGGTTAGGGGATCTGTTGTTATTATTCAAGCCTTGGTGATGGGACACCAGCATCCCCTACACTTGGGACACTAGCTTCAGTGTTGCAGGGTGTGCAGATTCACATAATGGTGGGTCTGGTTCTGCTGCTAAGAAGCTTCTGTATGTGTAGGTTTCTGCTTTGGTCAGCCCCTACTTGGAATACTGTGTCCAGTTCTGGGCATCACAGTTCAGGAAGCATATTGACAAGCTGGAATGTGTCCAGAGGAGGGCAACCAAAATGGTAGAAGGACTGGAATCTCTGCCCTAAGGGCACTGGCTTAGGGAGCTGGGTATGTTTAACCTGGAGAAGAGAAGGTTAAGAGGCGACATGATAGCTATGCCTAAATACTGGAAGGAATGTCATATGGCGGATGGAGCAAGCCTATTTTCTGCTGGTCCAGAGACCAGGACATGGAGCAATAGATTCATAGTTCAGGAAAAGAGATTCCATCTAAGCATTAGGAAGAACTTACTGATAGTAAGAGCAGTTTGACAGTGGAATATGCTGCCTTCAAGTGTGGTGGAATCTCCTTCTTTGGAGGTTTTTAAACAGAGTCCAGATGGCCATCTGTTGGGAACACTTTGATTATGTATTCCTGCATGGCACAAGGGGGTTGGACTTGATGGCCGTTGTGATCTCTTCCAGCTCTATGATTCTATGTCTTCTTGACAATCTCTTTCTTATTCCATAGAGAGTCTAGAACAGTGCTACTCAAAATGGTTGTTCATGGACTGGTGCCAGTCCCCAAGCCATTGGCTGCTGGTCCCTGTTCAGTTTCTAGGGGGAAAAAATGAAACAATTGCAGTGAATGGGCACAATGGGAACTACATA
Source organism: Cyclura pinguis (assembly GCA_030412105.1). Taxonomy (NCBI): domain Eukaryota; kingdom Metazoa; phylum Chordata; class Lepidosauria; order Squamata; family Iguanidae; genus Cyclura; species Cyclura pinguis. The sequence goes on from CM059599.1 coordinate 38,687,812, forward strand.
CAATCTTCAAACATAGTGATATATTAGTTGATGCCGGGTCTAATATCAGTAGATGCCAAGTCAGGACTATCCAGGCCATAGTATTTCTGATTTCTATGTATGAGTTGAAAGCTGGGCAGTGAAGAAAGTTGACAGGAAGAAAATCAGCACAGTTGAAATGTAGAGATGGGGGAGAATTCTGTGGATACAATGGGCTGCTTAAAAGACAAATGAATGGGTCCAGAGAAAATCAGGCCTGAACTCTCGCTAGAAGCCAGGAAGACTAAACTGGAGCTGTTGTACTTTGGACGTATCACAAGATGATGTGACTCAGTGGAAAAGGGGATAATGCCCATAGAAGTTGAAGGCAGCAAGAAAAGAGGAAGTCCACATTAAAGGTAGATTGATTCAATCAAAGAAACCACAGCCTTGAGTTTGCAAGAACTGAGCAGGGCAGTTGGTGACTGAAGATCTCAGAGGTCTCTCATTCATAAGGTCTTCATAAGCCAGTGTTGTAGACTTGAGTTGATAGATTCGGACTTAAGTCAGACTTAAGTTACTTCAGTAACTCGACTCAGACTCGACTTAGCCATAAATAAGGCACTGACTTGACTTGACTCGAGACTTGCATATTTTTAATGACGGACTTGATGCCTTGGTTCAGTAACATGACGCGTTAATCCAGAAACCTAACAACTTTGAACAATGCCTTCATATCTTTTTGCCTGCTGGTTGCATGACAATCTGTCTCAAGCCCAGAGTGTGGGTGCATTTCTCAGAGGGGAACAGCAAACAGATTAGGCAATGAGCTTGAAGCAGACTTGAGGTCAGCTCAGCACCCAGTTCCTGCTGCATATCAGAGGAGCCTTCTAAAATGTTTCCTAAGAGCAAAAGACAAGACTCACCCCCAGAGTGCAAGGTGCATTTCTCAGAGAGCAACAGCAAATGTATTAGGCAATGGGCTTGAGGAAGAAGGATCCTTCCTTCTAAAGCTTTTGAATCTTCAGTAATGAGGAGTAAGATAGGATCCTATTCCCCACTTCTGAAGCTGCAGATGGCAAAATTGCAAATGTGGAGAGCCAACTGTGCTTAAATTGTTAAAACCAACTTTATTTCTCTCTATCCAATAATTCTGGAATTTTGGTTGGGGTATAAAGTTGGCTCCCAGACTTGAGACTTGACTTGAAAGTGTCTTCAAGGACTTGAGACTTGACTTGAGACTTGGAGTAAAAGACTTAAATACATCACTGTCATAAGCTGAATGCTACTTGATAGCAAGTAACAACGATAACAATGGGCATAAATTTGGTACCAGTCTCTGGCACACTGGTCCCCCACATGAGATGTTCTAGTGTAGAAGAAATGTGTGGTTCCTGCTGGTGAGAAGATTTATCTGCTCTTTAAGAGATGTGTTTTTAAATTGCTTTTAATTCCCGAATATATTTAAATACATTCATTATTATTTTTTAACTTCCGTGTGTTTTTAGAGCTTTTACTGTAGCTGGAATCCTGTTGGTTACACCCATTGAATCAACTGTTGAATGGATTCAATCTCTAGCTTAATCCCATTGATTCAGTAGCCCTATTCTAGTTGAGACTCACAGTAGGCTTGTATGTGTTTTAATTTTTGTAAGCCCCCTTAAGCACTTGGGCTGGGCTAAAGAAAGGATAAGAATAAAAATAGTCATATTGATGATGAGTGAGGAGGAGGAGGAAATAGACAAGAGTTTCTTTTGTTAATCCATTCCTTTATTTTTGTGTGTATACACACACACACACACACACACACACACATAAATGCAAAAGCAAATGCAATCACTTTTGGAGTGTAACTCCCAGAATGCAAAACAATAGGGATGTTCCCCTCCTCCACTCCACATCTGTTATGTGGCATTCCTGAAGTTCTGTTCACTATAGCAAGCAGGAAAAAGGGGAGCCTGAAAGGAACAGAGAGGAAATAGATGAGAGAAACAGTCAAAGTTTTGTCTTCTTTTTATGTGTAGCCAATTTCCAGGTTGCAATCTGGAAGCTCTATTTCAGGAATGTTAAGACTTGTCACATGGACCCTTCCTGAGGGGCTCTTCTTTCTTCCGGTGGCAGCTGGCAGTTCCCAAGTCAGTGGGGCAGGGAATGTGCTCCAGGTTTTAGTCTGTACTGTACATGAGCGATCCAAAGTGCTGATACTATTTGAGCGGGATGGCTCAGCACCTTACGTAGCTTATTTAAAGTTTGGGCTAAAACCCAGAGCAGGGTCAGCACCCAACTGCAGCTAGCTGCCACTGCTTTCTCGCCCTCTTCAGCCCTTTGCCATACCCTGGCAAAAAACATTACGCTTTGGCTTTAAAACATTTTTTTAAAAATTGTATTAGATGACAGTCAGTGTGGTATAGTGATTTGAATGTTGGTTTCGGATGCTGGGAGACCAAATGTCATATCCCTGCTCTGCCATGGAAACCCACTGGATGACCTGGGGTGAATTACACTCTCTCAGCCTCAGAGGAAGGCAAAGGCAAATCCCCTCTGAAAAATTCTGCCAAGGAAACCCTGGGATATGTTTGACTTAGGGTCACCATAAGTCAGAAATGACTTGAAGGCACACAACAACAACAATGTGTTAGTTAGGTCAGAGTGGAATACACAGAATACACAAACAGGGAGGAACACACTTAGTTTTACAGATGAGCTTCCTGTGACAATGATAGAAGTTTTGTGGATCAGATTTTAAGATTACCTATAAACCATTTTCAGTGTTTTGAGTGGCTTCAACAGAACTTGTTGTTGTTGTGTGCCTTCAAGTCATACATACATACATATACATATACATATATATGTGTAAGGCTTTATAAGAACTATCATATAGCTGTGTAGAAAAACTATTGCATAAGGACGTACTGGATACCTCCTTATATTACATTGGAGAAAGTTGTTCTGCTAGCATGATCCCAGTTTACATTAGTGTAAAGACAAAGAGAATTCTGACCTCGTAACAAAAACTGAGAAAGATAAAGTGGGGGGGGGGCAGGGAAAATAGAAGGAATGCAAGGACACACTTAATAAGTCAATCAGAAGAAAGAAAGAAAGAAAGAAAGAAAGAAAGAAAGAAAGAAAGAAAGAAAGAAAGAAAGAAAGAAAGAAAAAGAAATTTTATTTTCTTCTGCACACACTCATGCACATGGAATTAAGTATGTAGGAATTGATTGAATGGTATGAAACACACTAAACAAAATGCATTCTGTGTCTAACTGGTCATGCAGATGGACTCATCTTGATGGGTTTCACCAGACCTTCGTCTTGTCCTAGAATATCTTATTCTCCTTGCTAAATGGTGTTTAAGAGCATAAAATACTTTTTATGAAAATGCTTTTCAAGGCTAAATGACGTTGAAAGCCTTTTCTATAGCTCACATTGCTATTTAGGAGTGCATGTTATTCCTTTTTAATTTGCTCACTCATTCCTGAATAACTTTTCATAGGACTCCAGACACTGCAGTGTGACAGCTAAACCAAGGAGCATCGGATGCAATGGAATTGCTCTACAAGCAACCTTGCCAAAGGCCCTTTTCTCTGCACAAAGCTGGCTCTATCTTTGTATATTGAGGGAGCTAAATCAATGTTAAATGCTTGGCTCTTTTTACAGGACAATGACCAGGACCTAAGCTGCGTCCTTCCTTTTTTGATTGACACTTGAAACGTTGAGTTGGAATCAGCCAGAGGCACTGCTACAAGCTCGACGCCTCTGCTGGGGATAACAACTGGTGACATCTGCAGAAAGGCCGACAAAAGGCAGTTGAAAGCCGTGTTTGTTGCCTTCCCCTCTCAGATCTCCGCTCTTTCATGGAGCTCCTTACTTGCTTTAATATTATGATTCAGCACCTGGCTCTTTTGAACCTTGCTTTAAACTTCAAAAGACGAGGTGGTATTAACAAACATGAAACGAAAAAGTGGCGGTAGTTTGATTTACTGTTGTCGTCTTATCAAGGGGTTTTTTTGTCACCAGCTGCCACTTTCTGTCATCTTTGGAACCATTATCATTTCTCTAAAATCTAAAAGACTCCACTTAATAACAGCTTTGAATACAGGCAGGATCTGTAACAGAGATGGTTCTGGGGACGACAGGACCATCAAGTGAACAGAAAGATGTTGCCAAAAAAGAGAGGTGCCGGCGGGAGGAGTGGGTGGGTGGAGAGGAAAGCTCAAAAAACAAAAACAGAAACCTCAAGCACAAAAAAAATTTAAAGAAATCATCGTTCTTTTTTTGTAGTGACCTTGATTTCAGCATTAAGCAAATCAAACCTAACTCTATTGTTCTCTGTGTATGTGTGTGAATTCTGTTTTGCATTTCCTTGAGACCTTTTCTTTTTGTTCTCGGGACTAAAGCATTCCAAGGTAAAAGAACAACAACAACAAAACACTTTCAGAAATAATAAACCGGCATAAATTATCAGGAAGTGAGGACTTGACTCCACTATGTAAATGTGGGACAAATCTTACAATTGTTGAAGCTGCTTGCTTGGAAGTCAGAATTTGGGACCTAAAACCTGATTTGACTTGTCCTTTTATTCACACACAGAATTCATACACCTGGTAAAGAGGAAAACTGGGGCAGAAAACTGTCTCAGTGCAAGCTGCTAAGTGACATTGGGGTCTGGGGACTGTTGGACAAAAATATGCCCATTTTTTGTGAGCATTTTAAACATATTTTAAACATATTTCCATGAAATTTGCAATAACGGAAATGTGACAATGGCTACCTGATGATGATGATGACGACGATGATGGTGACCCGAATCCTGTATCATCAACCTCTCCTGCCATGCCCCCAAACTTAACAGAAATACCATTCATCCATACTCCAATCACTGGCAAAATGGACCTCCCCAGGCAGACAGTGCCTCATAAAGTAGGTGAGGGTTGGTTATGATTGATTGTGACAATAGTGTCACAGTTGTGGCTAAGTAGCACTCCTGAATACAGAACAGTTACTTAGATTTACTCATCTGTAATTGTTTTGTATTCACAGTCACTACTTCATCATGATTGTGACACTATTGCCATGATCATAACTCCCCACCACCATCACCACCTCAAATCTACTCTGCCGGACATCAGATGTATAGGAAGAAGGAGGTCCTTTCTACTGGTGACTGGGGTACAAGCAAAGGATGTTTCCATCAGGTCTGCAGTGGTCAGCTCAGAGGGGGTTACTTAGTATAGTATACTAAGTAGTTGACACACGACTTTTGGCCAGTGATGATGATGATGGTGGTGGTGGTAATAATAATAATAATACAGTAAAATGAGACAGGTTGTTAGCGTTTTTGCAACCAGTAAGCCTACCTTGTTGTGACTGCTTTGTGTGTATATGTGTGCATGACTCTAGTAAGGGTTAAAAACCCCATTTAAGATGTGAGATTTTAAAAATTGCATTTATAAGTCAGATTTATTAACATTCCTAGTTGGAATATACCATACAGTCTGTTTTATTTCAAAACAGACCACAGGTCCATCTAACCCAGGACTGTCCAAATGAGTTAAATGGCAGCTGTTCTCCAGAGGTTTAGACATTTTTTTTTAAATCCCTACCTGGAGATGCAAAGACTGAACCTGGGATCTTCTATCTACAAAGGTCCGGCATTAAGCTACAAGCCTTCTCAAATGAAATCTCATGGTTTCTATTGTAGTCTATAAGCATTATCCTTTGCAGTGAACACCGGCCAATTTTAGAAGTAAAGTGATCACAACAATGATGATATTGAATGGGGCACTCAAGTGATAGATAAATTTTCTCTCTCTTTTTTTTTAAAAAAGTTTTAAATCCCCCAAAAGGTTATTGAAATATGGCACAATACACGCATAGTCTGTTTATCAGAGACAACAGTGAGGCTCCAACACGGACAACAATGTGAATTCTATTTTACTTTCACCATTTAGATTTTAAAAAGAAAAACTATATCCAGCTCCAGGGATTTTGTTTTGTTTTTGACATTTGCATATGTACTTTGGTGGAGGCTGTGCAGGGAGGTCTCCACTAGATCAATGAGGAATGCCTCCCTCCACCATTCAGTGTAGTTTGGTAGCACCAAAGTGCACCCTGATGGTCAGTTTATAGACAAAGGGGTAGTGAAGCAGCTAGGCACTGTTCAGTTGCAATTGGACAGCCAGGAAAAGGAAGACATGACATCCCTCCTTGTCTTCCTGCATATTGTATCTGGTGTGACACCAGATATCCCAGAGGGAAACAAATCCTCTGTTTAGCCTGAGGAAGAGAAGGTTAAGAGGTGACATGATAGCCAGGTTTAAATACTTGAAAAGCTGTCATATTGAAGATAGAGCAAGCTTGTTTCTGGTGCTCCAGAGACTAGGACATGGGACAATGGCCTCAAGCTACAGGAAAAGAGATTCCACCTAAACATTAGAAGAACTTCCTGACAATAAGAGCTGTTTGATAGTGGAATACACTGATGCCTGGGACTGTGGTGGAGTCTCCTTCGGTGGAGATTTTTGAAGAGAAGCTGGTGTCATGCCCTGCTTCCAGAACATGGACTCTTACTCAGAGTCTGAAACAGGGGACATGCCAGAGGCTGAAACAGGGGGCATGCCAGGACCTGCTGTACAGGAAGAGGTTACAGTGTCACAAACAGAACAGGGGGCAGTGCCAGCTCCAGCAGAGAGTCTTGCCCCTTGAGACACAAAAGCGCATTTACCTGTACCAACCTTTGCAAAGTGCAGACAGCAAAGACAAAGCCAGTGTCACTCTCTCAGAATTTATAACTGGCAACAATTAAGCAACAGCTGTGCTAGGCTTCAGACAAATATAGCTGCCGCCTTTCCCCTCCAGGAGTTGTCAGAGCTTATCTGACCTGCCACCCTGCTGGATACCTTGCTGAACTCTGGAATACTTTGACTGACCTTGGACTCTCTTGTGCCTTGGAACTCTGTGGAACTTTATTTATGACCCTGTGCTTACTGCCTGGAAGTAAGTAATGAGCTGGGAGCTATTCAGTTTGTTTTATTTGATTTATCAGCTGTGCCATGGGACTAAGATAGGACAGCTAGATAGCCATCTCTTGAGAGTGGTTTGATTGTGTACTCCCGCAAGGCAGGGAGTTGGACCTGATGGGTCTTATGGTGTCTTCCAGCTTTATGAATCTAAGTCTTTCTTTTCCCCAGCTGCTCAGTTGGATTCTCCTCTTCCTTGGCTACTGACTGGTCACCAGGTGTGCCTGTACTCTTAAGCTACATTACACAGCTAGGAAGCATAGAATCTCAGCCTTGGATCATGTCCTTGTGTGTACAGTCCTCTTCTTTCAAGATAAGTTTTTAGAAACTCCTGAAACTCCATCTTAGCCTGAAGGCCAAGTTTAAATCCATGGTACTCTTCGAAAAGGTAAGGCATATAGAAGATGAAGGGATCTTAACATTTGAGCGTGTGGCATTCTCAATGTGACATTTCTGTGCAGCAGTGGAGCTTTTAACTATATATTAAATTATTTCTTCTGACCTTAGTATTATCATTATTGCTGCAATTGAATTGACAGCAGACACCATGTACAACCTTGGTTTGCTCTTATATGGATCCGTGTGCACCCAAATGTGGTAGACAAACTCTATTTTTAATTTTTTTTTCTGCCAAGCCTTGCTTATTCTACAGATATTATGTAGTCAAACAAGCGACAAGGCAGTCAAGTTCCCCTTGCCTAGTTAAAAATCTGTGTACATGATTCTTTGGAATTTTGGCAGGTGTCCTATGTACTCATCTCAAGCTATAATTTGGACTTTGTGACTGTGATGAGACAGTTTGTACTTGGGGATTATGCAAAGTTGGAACCTCTAAGGTGACTGCATGATAACTTCTTCTTGAACTTTCCCAACACCAAGGCTAAATGTCTGACTGGGAAACCTGAGGCAGAGAAAAATGACCATCATTGTTCCAGTCAGAAAATCAAGGGAAGGAGAACATGAGCAGAAACTTTTTAGTTTACTCTGGTGTAACTTAGGGTTTAAGTAACTTAAAAGATGTTTTGCTAGGAACATTAGCCTATGTATTTTGACATTAGCATATGTACTTTGATGGATGTTGTGGAGGGAATTATCCACTACTTCCATGTGGTGTGCTCCCCCTCCATAGTCCTATGTAGTTTGATAGCATCAATGTGCAATCATGGGCAATGGAATAGCTGCATTTGGACAGCCAGGAAATGGAGGAGTTGACATCCTCCTGTACTTCCAGCATAACGTACACAATACCATACTGGACATCCAAGTATGACACTGTACGCTGTATAAATTCCGCCTTGAACGACAGTTTTCCTCTGTCTGTGTAATGGAACATTCTCAGGTATAGCTTTGTCCCCCTCCCCTAGCCACTGACTGGCTTCAGGGGTGCACCCAAGTGCTATCCATATTATGTTGCACAGCTGGGGGAAAGAGCATTTCCAGCAGAAATAAATGGATGAAGTTCTATACTCTGCCAGTATTCTAATCGGATCTCAACCTATATCTTTTCTTGATCAGTGTAGAGCTCAGTGTAGCTACAAACTAGAAGACATATGCACCCATCCATCCTTCGTATCTGGGAGGTATTCATGTTCAAATGCTACAGATTGATTTCTGCCAAGAAAAAGAAGTTACTTTCCGAGCACAGTTAATTGTGGGAAGAGTTGTACAGTGACAGGTTACACCAGCTGCATGCTGAATCATCTATTCTATATCCCTGGCTTTTTCAGAGAGAACTGGCAGAAAACTCTTACCTGAGACACTAAAGCAGAACTTGGAGAAGTTAAGATTTCTGGACTCCAAGTTCTAGAATCCCCCTGCCAGCATGGGCACTGCCCTTGAAAGCCATGGCCAATCAATATAAACAACAGTCTGGAAATGGAAGGACCAATAGTCTGGCAATTCATTGGCCAAGATCCCACCTCAGGGTTATATTGCATAAATCTCCACATATAGAGTTATACATTGCTTGTGCTTCTCAACCCTTGTGTTGAATGGCAATGTTGCACAACTGAACAGAAATACAAATGTGTGGTCAAATGCACAAAGAAAATGTGCACACACATCTACACGTGAATATGCATGTGCATGGACAGTGGCTCTGTCTGCACAGCTCTGGCTGCCACCTTGAATTGAATGTGGATGTTATATGTTAAACAAATATCCCACTGCTACTGTGAGAGAATGTACAAATGTGTAAGACACCAACAGAATCAAGGCTATTATGTCCCTAATTCTGGCAGTAGAATGCTGTGCTGGTTCCAGAGGAAGACATCATTCTTTAGTCCCACTGAAATCAATGTAAGAAGTTAGTGGTGAAGTCCCAAATACAATGAACTTCCTCTGGGAACCAGAGCATCGTCTCATCATTGCTCAATTTTGAATGGCTTCAGTGTGTCCCTATATTCATTGTTCTAAAAAAAAATGTCCTGAGGTCTAGAAGCTGTAGGCTTACAATATCTAGAGGACCACCATCTCAGATTTAAGGGGTGAGTTTCAGTTGACTTCACTGTATTGTGACAGATTGATGCCTACTGATCAAAGTCACCTTTTTGGTCTGGCTAAAAAGTCACCTTTTTGGTCTGGCTAAAAAATCGTATTGGAATACTGGGAGCTGTAGTCCAAAAAAGTAATGTTTTCAAGTCTGTTACTGATGGGCAGTTGATTACTGTCCTTATGAGTCACCAGGCTGTTGATGGGTAGATTTTGGTGGACAGTGTCAATGAAAGTAAAGCATACACCTAGAGGAAGGCAGAAGATCTTGCTCATGAATAAGGCTTGCGGATGAATCTACTCTCCCCCAGAGTTGTTTTTTGGTACTTTGCCCTCTAGGTTGAAAAAGCTAGGAAGTACTACTGAAGAAATGCAAGCCAATGGAAGAAAGATGGGTTTGAGAAGTACCTTAGCAGCACACATAGTCCAAATGGGAGCTTGAAAAGCTTGTTGTAGCTAACGAGATGGATTGCATTTCTCAAAAGGAGGTTAATCAAGGATATAGGCAGGATCCAAGTGCTTTGAGGCAGGCTTACCAGCAGGAGGCTGATTCAAGCCAGTTCCAACCTCTTCGAGGCTGGCTATGGGAAAAAGAATAAAAGACGGAACATGATCAGGCAAACCAGCTGCAGTACTGGCTTGAGGTTAGGGAGATGGCTCTCCTTGCAGCCTGCACCATCTTTTTCTTTTTGGAAGCAGTGAATGAAAGGGTTTAGGCAATGGTTTCTATACACATGGGTAGGAAAGTTAGAAAATGACTGAATACGAAGCAATCGTTGTTCAGTATCATAGCCTTGCAAACCATGTATTTGTGATCCAGCAAGCAGGCATGGTAGATTTTTTTAAAAATAAATTATTTTAGTGATAGTCACAAGAAGAGACATACAAGTCATAATTTTACTTTAATAAATAAAATCCCATGAAAAGTGCCCCCTCGAATTAGGGTGGAAATTATAGAGTCCTCCTGATTTTTTTCTGGTCTGCAACAGCCCTATCCAGTATAGCCAATAGTCTGGAATGTCAAATGTTGCAGTCCAACAATATCTGAAGGGCTGCATGATTTCCACCTCTGCCTTAAATCAAAGCTCTGCGGTCATGGACTGCAGAGCTCCTCCACCATTGTCAATGGCTGTGGCTGACTGGGAACAATATGGTGGCCATACATGGCTTTAAACAAAGCTTTAAACAAATCCCACTTAACCTTTCTCCACACCTCTACACACCAGCATTATTCTGTAAAGGGTAGGTAGCTGTGAAGAGGCACGGGCCAATTTTCCCTCTCTATAACTCCTTGGTTGGCCACATCACATCACAGGAAGTGATGTGATATCACTTCCTGTGCACCTAAATGTGAATTTAGGTGCACAGGGAGTAACATCACATCACTTCCTGATTTCATGTGGGCTGTTTTTTAGACAATTTGGGGGTTTGGAGGATTTGAGGAAGGTTGAGGGACTCTTTGTGGAAGTAAACTGGCATTTGTGGTTCATTTTGAGTTCATTTGGCTGGTTTTCAGGTGGAAAGTCATGTGAAAATTGATAGAAAAAATCTTTTATTATTGACAAATCCAAGACAAAGAAATACAGATGTATATATTAAATATACATACAATTGTATACATATCCATATAAATATATTTCTTTTTCTCAAATATTAAAATAAAAAAATACTTTTAAAATGGTGTCTGTTATTTGTCAGCCTTCTAAACTAACATACTAATTAAAGATGGGTTAAAGACATCTAATTTCATCTAGTATAATTAAATTATTTCTAACAATCTGCTCAGGTACATATTCTAAAAAAATAGAAAAAAATATTTTTAACAGTTTGGGGTTTTGGAGTTTGCTAGGAAGGCTTCAGAGATCTCAACAGGTACACTTCGCTCACCCCTACAGTAGAGAAAGAGCATCAAAATGGCTCAAAATTGTATGCTATCTGCTAATTTGAAGGGAATGGCATGTTGGTGAATCCAAAAAATGTGCAGCAAGGACAAATTAGCACACCAGGAAAGAAGCTGTAGCCATGGTGTGGGGTGAATGCATAGCCTTTTGAAAATAGAGTGTGCACTTTCCCAAATGAGCAGGAGACCCATCCTTGTCATGCAAATACATGGCAAAGCCTTCAGAATATACCCTTTCCTCTCCATCTGTCTTTCTAACCCTTTCCCCTTCTCTCACCAGTGGGCTGCTGGGAAAGGACAGATCACTCTTGCCAGGAGTCTGAGTTGATTACTGAGAACTTAGGATATGAAGCTCAGGGCTGTATGAAACCATAGAGGTGCAGGTTGATAACCCCTGTGTGTGCATGAAAAAGGCAGGTTTGCTTATGTATACTTAGTTTTCTTGACTGCTTCTTATTACAAAATTCATGGATGTCTTTTCCAGATTTTGGCAGCTAGCCTTAAAGATGGTAATCTGTGAATGAGTACATAGGTAAAGTACATACATATGAGAAGATCAAACAGGCAGAAGGATGAATGTTACAAAACCATGTAGACAGTGCACCAAATATGGAAGTTCAGATCCCTGACTTTGGCCATTTCTGCACTAGACTGTTATAGTAGTATTCCACTTTCAACATCCTATGGAATCCTGGGGTTTGCAGTTTAGGGAGGGGCCTCAAACGACTCTCCCTAAACTGCAAATCCCAGGATTCCACAAGATGTTGAAAGGGAAATAATATCACTATAACAGTCTAGTACAGAAATGGCCTTTGGGGAACTCTCTTCCTGCCTTTCCTAAATTTAAAGTCTTTGGATCGCTTGATGTGTGTTGAGTAACCCATCCCCAGGGGATACACACAACAGGGTCTGTGGGTGTGGCCAGAGAAGGTACTAGGTGTGGCCTGCACTAGTGAAAGGGACCAATGATGCCATCGTTGTTGCCCTTGTTATCTCACACTCATGCACATTCTCTCTTACAGACTCAGACTCCCTTTCATTTTTCATGCAGTTTCATGTCAGGCTAGGCATGCACAAACATTAACACACTCAGTGAGAATTCACCTGCTGGAAGAAGAACTTCAAGATTGTTAACCGGGGCTGGCTACAGGGATCACACACACACACACCCTGTTGTAACAGCTCCGCTCATTGCCAGGTACAATTCAAAGTGCTTGTAATGACCTTTAAAGCCCTATACGTCTTAGGTCCAGGATGTTTGAAGGACCATATTCTCCTCTTTAAACCAGCCCAGGCTTTGAGATCTTCTGGAAAGGCCCTTCTCTCTGTCTCATCACCTTCACAGATGCATCCGGGGGGAACACGGGAGAGAATCTTTTCAATGGCTACTCCCAGGCTCTGTAACTCCCTTCCTAGAGAAGTCAGACTGGCACCCTCCCTCCCTTCCTACCGTAGACAAGTGAAGACATTTTTATTTCAGCAGACATTCAATATGTCATCATCGCCTGGTTGGCAAAAGGTGCTAGCTATTCTTATTTTATGTAGTATTTGTGATTTGTGTTTTTAAATATGTATTTTAACTCTGTTTTAATTACTACTTGATTGCTTAATTTGTGTTGTGTTTTTTTTAACTATGTCTCCTTTTTAAAAAAAGTACTATAAGCCACTTTGAGTCCTTCTGAGGAAAAAAAAGTGGGATACAAATAAAGATTAATCATCATCATCAGAGGAGAAGGAGGAGGAGGAAAAGGAGGTAGTAGTAGTTTCCTTGGCCATGTGCTATCTTCCCAAGCCTACATTAGAACACAATTAAGTTGGGGAGGACCATGTCTGTAAACCCGTTGGCAGCTTATACTAGTGTAAGCCCCTGTTATTCCAGCACTAATACTCTCCTAGGGGTTGTACAATGAAGTATCTGGTAACCTTTTGTGCAATGTCTTTGCTCCAAGTGGGCAAAGGCAGGTGCCACTCTGTCCTCTCTCAATTACTGGCCTGAGGGTGTGCACAGGCCCGCTTTCTAACTGCTTTCTGCACTCGGGGAAGAAACAGCATCTTCCCCAAGTGCACAAGGGCAGCTAGAGAAGCCTTGGGTAAGCCCCTATGGTCAACCAGTGGCCAGGAGGGGATCTGAGTCGAACTTGTGAGTTGCCATCCGCCCTTGTGCATTTGGGAAAGAAGAAATAGCATTTGCCTCCTGAGCAGCAATGTAAGTGGAGATTTACACTCAGCTAGTGGACTAGATGGATGGGTAGATGGATGGGTGGGTGGGTGGGTGGGTGGGTGGGTGGATGGATGGATGGATGGATGGATGGATGGATGGATGGATGGATGGATGGATGGATAGATAGATAGATAGATAGATAGATAGACAGACAGACAGACAGACAGATAGACAGACATCCCACTTTCCTACTTACACAGGATTCAAGGTGGCTTCTCAATGTGTAAATTCTGTGCAGAAAAGCATGTAGATTTCCCCCCCACAAAACTCCCAAGTTTCCTGCACAAATAGCAGGCTCCTGTGCATTTTCTGCACAGAAGGTGTGGGTTTTTTTACACACACACACAAGCCACTATTTTCTCTGTGCAGAACACGTTTAAACACTGGGAGGAATCCATGCATAATTCTTGCTGCTTTATTCATCCTGATAGAGCTTCCCAAGTGTCAGGAAACTCATTTTTCAACCAGGAAACCAGAAAATAATAGAGAATATTTTTTCCGTTCCTACTTCAGGAACCCTGTGGACTGATAGCAAAAGGTATTGATTAAAGAAATACAGCTTCTTGAGGGCTTGGAATCTTTTGCATAATATACCTGGAATTCCATATATACACTCAGGCTGAGGGAAAAGAGCAGAGAAGAACTATAAGAGAAAAGTTATGAATCTTGTGCCCTCCTTTTTCAACATCATTCTGGACCTACAGAGCCAGTAAACGACAGAGAAATTTCCTCCAGACTTGAACAACTTCAGCTCTCATTGACCTGTTACAATTATTATTCCACAAAATACTCTTTCTTTCTGGACACAACGGTGCAGCTATTTGATGGGCACGTAAACGTCACCTTTTCCTGGAAAGCCAGGAACAGCTGCATGCCTCTAGCCATAACCTAGAGCACACAGCACAGCCCATGGGCTACAGGCAAACCCTATAACAGACCACATGATTTGCCGAAGGAGATGTGCCTCTGAAGGACTTATGCAAGGGCTTTCTTGGATCCCATGAGCATGCTGAAGATCTCTCCAAAATGGCTCAGAAAAGCAACAGCAACACCCACCCAGGGCACTGTCATTGGGTTGTCACACAGGCTATGCATTTTAACCAGCAGTCTTGAAGAAGAGAATGTATCGTACCCAACCGGAGCAAGGCTCAGGAAGGAGTCCTACATGTTGGGAGGGAGGAATGCTTGAAATCATTTCTGATGCAGCTTGACAGGCACTTTGTATCAGCGTTGGTGCTATTTATTCTGCTTTCTATGGATTTTCCCCCCTCCTCCTTCCCCACTAAATGCCGCAACTTGCCTGACAAAATCAATGCCTCAGAGGCCAGGCTGCTCCAAACGTTGCCATTTCTACCCTTCTGCGTTGTGTTTCCTTTGGTGGATTTAACAAAAATAATTGACAAGTTAATCAACATACTAATATATTTTTTAAAAAAGGCACAAGCAGATATTCCATGTGCCAGAGGCATATTTAATACCTGTATTACTTTTACTGCACTTTTCAACTTGTCTGCAGTCATGTTGTGATTGTTCTGCCTCCTAATGCCTGTTCAAGTCAATGGAAAAGCTCTTATTGATGTTGTGGGTGTTGCGTCTGCCTTCAGTGAAATGAAGTCCCAGCTGCTGAATCAAACATAACGGTGCATTTTCACATACAAGACATCATTAATCCTTTAACAAGGTAAGGCCTTCAGCCCTCTAAAATGCCAGGTCTCACTAGCACGCACCTCCAGTCATTGTAAATACTCCTATTCTCTGGAGCTAAAAATATTCTACATACACAACCTCAGAAATTCCATCATTCTCTCTCTCCCTCACCTCAGTCCCACCCCACGGTCACAGACAATTAGCCGACAATTACGGAGCTACTGACAGACATGAAAACTGCAGGAAACTTTTGCAGCAAAACACAATATGTTGGTGACGAACGCACACAAAGCTCTGGAGAACCCCCAGTTCCTGCCATTAGGCTTACATACAGCAAATGTCAAGAACCTTCTATTCCAAAACAAACTCTGCCTCAAATTCATTTTGCTGGATTCAAATAACTTGCAAGCGGTTATTACAAACTCCCTTGGGGAGTCGAAGCACGAGCCTCACTTTTTGGGCTGTTGGCTTCATTGTTTCTTTCTTCTTCTTTTTTTAAAGTAACAAAAAGGAAGTCCTTTACAGACAGCCCTTATAAAAAATAAAAGATTATCTTAGCCATAACAACGGCCTTGCTGAATGAGATCCAAAGCCATTCTTATTACTGTGTATTCTTGCCTCTGAACAGACACTATCCACGTGCCTATGGAAGCTCACAAGCAGATCATGATGGTGACAAAGACATTCTCTCTTCTTTCTGTCAAAGACAGAGCCAAGAAAAGTTACTTTTGGGTGCCACAAATGGAATTATGGATCTTGTGGTGCCAAAAAAGAAGGCATGCTCTGCTGAAAGGTAGACTGCCTCTAACTACAAGAACATAAGAAGTTGGGATGGATAGAGCTATCAGTTTTGCTTTGTCCCACATTTCTCAACCCCAAGGTTCTTTTTGTCGTAGAAATCTGCAAGTTGAAAAGAGATTCTCAGCTATTTGTACTAGCCAAATTTGATAGTCCAGTGGTTCCTTGTGTATAAAGAATATACTGTATTTGCTTTCCATGTCGCTGTTAAAACTGAGTACTCTGTCAGGAAGGGGAAAAAAATAGCAGCCTTAATTCAAACATGTCACTATCAAAAAAAATAAATAAATAAATAAAAATAAAAATAAAATAAAAAAAAAAGTAGTAACCTCATTGTCTTTGAATAATTGGTTTCATCATGTTTGAGACCTGGTAATCTCAGAGAAGTTAACATAATAAAATTCATCAACAGCAGACACACAAGAGTCAAGACTCAGAATCAAACTTCTTTGAAGCAGCTTGAAGTTTTTGTTATACAAACTAAGAATCAGATTATCTTTGTTGCCTTCCCACATTACACGGACACCTATGGAGAAATGTTTTTTGACAACGATGAATTCAAGCTTTCTTTTACAAAAAATGAAAATAACCGTCTCATGATTTTGTAATAGGGTACTATCCAAATTTGTACTGTTAAATTGCTCTTACACTGTATTTATAACTTTAATTTAAAAAATAAAAATAAAAAAGGAATAGTGGCCAACCAGATCACAAGAGGAACATAAATGTAGTAACACCCTCCCTCTTCTGTTGACCAGCAACTGATGTTGAGATGTATGTTGATTCTGGTGCTGGGGCTAATCTATAGCCATCATGACTCATGACCACTAATAGCTTTATTGAAGAATATGGATAATTCCTCTTTAAAGATGCTCATGTTGGCAGCCAGTATTGTGGTAGCAGTTTCCATCACTTAACTATACACTCTGTGCTATCTATTGTCTGTCCTTCATTTTCCTCCATTCAGCTTTATTGGATGGCTGCATGTCTTAGCATTAGGAGAAAGGGAGAAAAGCTTCATTTGTCCGCTTTCTTCACACCATGTAAATTTTTATGCACATTTCCCTCACCCTTCCATCTCTTACAAAATTATATAGCCCTAAAAATAACCTTTTATCATAGGAGTGTTGCTCCAGCCCACTGATTGCCCTTTTCTGCCATGTATAATTTGGTCAGGTGCCACTGTAAGATCTTAACTGCAATCCTAAACGTATGTACTACAAAATAAGCTGCACAGAACACATATTTACTTGCTGGCTACTAGCCACTCTTTGTGTATCAACTAGAGAGTTGTGTCACTAATGCACAGCAGTCAGTCAGATTAGAAGACACAGAGTCCTGCACAGCTCTGAATGGTGCAGGATCCTTGTTTTATAGTAAAAAAATAAAAAGTGTCCCCCACCAGTACCTTGTATATTTAAGATAAGCAGTAATAAGTGACATAACAACATGCCCTCCCTCCCTTCCTTCCTAATCCAGACCATGTCTCTGTCATCTCCAAACTCTGTCTGCTCTCCCAGAGACAGCCTCTGTGGGTTTTTTTCCACATTCTTTTCACCAACATGCCCCCTTCACAACACTCCCTGAGCTGCATTTGGCTGCCCTCAGCTAGATCTGCCCACTACCTACCACCTACCTTACTTGCTTGCTTGCTTGCTTCCTTCCTTCAGAAGTAAGGATTTACTTTGTTTTGGTGAGCGCTCACCTAGAGTGCCGTGTCTAGTTCTCGGCATCACCATTTAGAAGAATATTGGCAAGCTGGAATGTGTTTGGAGGAGGGCTAGCAAGAAGATATAAGGCCTGAAAACAAACCTTCTGAGGAACGGCACATGTTTAACCTGGGCCATTTCCACACTAGACTGTTATACTGCTGTTATTGCACTTTCAACATCCTATGAAATCCTGGGGTTTGCAGTTTAGGGAGGCACCTTTGAGGAATAATAGTTAAAAGCGGAATAATGGAACTATAACAGTCTAATGTGGAAATGGCCCTGAAAAGGAAACATCTGATATGAAAGCCATCTTTAAATGTCTGAAGGGATCTCAAGCAAAAGGTGGAGTAAGCTTGTTTTGAGTGGCACCAGAGAGTAGAAACAAAACCAATAGATTCAAATTACAAGAAAGGAGATTTTAGTTAAATAGGAAGAGCTCCTCAATGGTGGAGTAGACTACCTTGGTCTATTAGCAGACTCCCTTTTGATGGAAAATTTTAAATAGAGGTAGCATAGCCATCTGTCAGTAATGCTTTAGCTGTAGATTTCTATGCTGGCAAAAGATTAGGATAAGTTACTACTGAAACTCCTTCTAATTCTACAGTTCTATGATTCTGTTTGGAGAGGGGTGTTTCTTAATGAATAAAACAATAAGTCATTTTTTAAAAAAGAAAAAGTAACATTCCAATCTCTGAGGGAAAAGTAGAAGTACTGATACAGTCCTTTTTTTGAATCCCAGCTCTGTCCTTAAAATGGAAATTCCTCTTTTTTTTAAACCAAACCAAAATAAGCAGATGGAAATGCCTGTTTTAAAAAGTTCACTACAACAAAATCTTTACCTTGCCAACTCTTTGCTTTCATTTTCTACCGAACTGTCAGTCAATGTCGGAAAGCATTGACATGAATCAAAACTCATGTTCTGATAGAATTGTACAAACTGGCAAGACGGGTAGCGGGGGAGAGGAACACCACAGGTGAAGTCATGTCAAATACAAGTTTAACTGCATAAATCCTCTCCCCCACCTCTTCTTTTTAAATTGAGACATCTGTCTAATCTTGCTACTTTCAGGTAAATGAATACAGGCACCACTGAAGCTTATCTGAGCCCGATGCTAAAGAAAAACATTTCAATGGGCATATTTGCACCTGTCAGCATTTACTTTGGAGTTTGCTCTCCTATATTAATGTGACTGACATCGAAAGGTTTCAAATGAATGTTAACGTTAACTCAGCTTCAACATTCATTTTTTGCCTATTTTTAATGGGGATTCTGTCCTTGAACCCAAGTGCAAATGGAAAGAGTACCAAATAGTGATAAGATTTTGTAAGCGTCCAATGACAACATGCAAACGATGGATTCATGAGAAAGACACTGCTGGATCAGACCTTTTAGTGCAGCCATTTATTCCAGCAGCATGCAAATAAAATATCTGGAAAGCTTACATAGAAGGTATGAAGGTGATGGCCAGGTTCATGTATAGCACATGTGAAATGTGAAGCTCTACACATACAGGTCTGTACCTATCTCTTTCCTGGCAACTGGAGCGGGGAGGCACTGCTGTAGCAATTTGCTGGCTAAGGGGAGAGAAGAGGGAGCAAGAAGCTGCCCATCTTGACTGTAAAGGGAAATAAAATGAGGTCACTCTTCATCCAGGAAAGTAGCTTTGTTTCTATTCTCCCCAACTCTGGCTGCAGCTACAGCTGAAAATGGATCACTTCTTGCTTACCTGAGTTACTACTTGCTTCCATCCCAGCCAGTGAATGGATATAGCAGCACTCCTGCATCCCAAGTGTGACAGCGGATGGAGGAGGTAGATAATGCAGGAGGGGCTAGTGAATAGGAGCTCTTCACCTTGGCTATTTAAGAGTCACCAGTCAGGGCTTGGAAAAGTTGCTTTTTGTACCACAACTCTCAGAATCCCCCAGGGACTATGACCAGTGTATTGCAATTCCCAGAATGCCCTGTCAGCATGCTGGCTGGGGGTTATGGGAATGGTAGTCCAAATCCCCCACCCCAATCTCTACATGTTACTTTAAGGGAAAAAAATCATGCTGATAGAGCCTACACACATATGGCTTGTATCTCTGTAAATTTAAAGGATTTTGATGAATTTGCATATGCATATGCCTCCTTTAAAAAAAAAAATCTGAACATGTTGTGTTATTCCAAGATTCTTCACACTGGATGTTTAACATTAGATGCCATAGACAGTAAGCAACTATATTTACTAATTACATTCATATCCCACTGTGTCTTCAGTGAGCTCAAGGCCAGGGCACTGGACATGATTATCTTCCGCTCAACACTTTATCTTTACAACAACCTTGTGAGGTAGGTCAAGCTGAGAATAAATGACTGGCTCAGGTACCATACGATGAATCTTATGGCTAAGGGAGATCTTGAATCTGGATTTCCAAGGCTCCACTCCAACACTCTAAACCACTATACCGCACAAATTCTTTACAGTAGTCGAGATTGTCCATCCAGTTAATACACTTGCTGAATTTGTTTTCTAAACTTTCTGCACTTAAAAGCCAAGGCTTGGCATACAATCCAACCCTTACCCAAAGACATCTCAACCTTGACATTCTGTTTTCCCTTGGCAAGCCCTTCGCTCCTCTAAAACACTACCTTTGTCCCCCACCCCCACCTTGCCAGCCGGCTCCCACATGAGGTGCAATTATCAGAATAATAATTAACAGGCTCTCATTAATTTGGGATCAAACAATTGCCCTGTAATGAAGCAGAGAACAGCCAATGTGATCCCTCCAAGAGAAGTGTATGCTTTTCTTACACCTGGTGGCCCATACTCCACTCCAACCATGAGGCGTCGAGCTGACCGTAAAGGGCTGTATAACATTGAGTCAAGGACAGTTAATGGATGCCGGAGCACAAACAAGAGTGCTCCAAGCATGTCAGTCAAGACTAACCCGAGGCGAAAACATCAAAATGCAGGTTGGAGTTTTGACATTCCTGCAGGCTCTGTATGCCTCGACAGTGAATTTTTAAAGTCAATATCCCACTTCTGCTTGTGAGCCCTTTCCATCTGATGAGGAGTGGTAATGTGTAGACCTGATTGAACTGCATCTATAGTATTACTTAAAAAGACAGCTTTGAATGTGTGTGTGTGTGTGTGTGTGTGTGTTATGTGTGAATTCTCCTCCTCACACACCCTCTTTTCCAAAGGTCTGTGATAACAATAAAGAGAGTTTACACAGATTATCACAGGCTGTGTCTTTAGACTTCAAGGTTATATGATTAGGAAATTAGAAAAGAGATGAGATTAGAAAAACCACAGAACAAGGTTTGTTTCCCCCCTCCTCTCTTCTATTTTTATTTTTTTTTTAACGAAAGGAAAGCTTTTTACAAATTATCTGTGTACTGAATTTGCACAGAATCTGATAGATAAATCTTCTAATATTTGGAAATGGATAAAATGTGGGAATGTAAATAGGAGAGGAAACAGCTTTAAAGCTCAAGGCTGGCAAAAGTTCAAGAAACATATTAAGTATTCTAATTCGCTTAAAGCTTACTTATAAAAACATGCATACTGTGATCTAATAAAATGTAATGATTCATACACAGAACAGTAATGAACAATAATAATTGCTCAAGATGAACGCACCCTAGACTGTTATACAGTAGAGTCGCTTTGCATCCAATTTCAGATTAAATTATTGCTTCACTTTCTCGCTTGGCCTGATGGATTGCACTGATTAGAACAAAATGTACATTGTACAAAGAACAGAAAAAGAAGCACAGCCCTATAGACAGGAACCATTTTAAAGAACTTTTATGGGAATACAGGTGTTAGAAGATTATTTGTAACATTCTCCATGTTACTGCCCTGGCTAGTCCGAGCTTTGGGGATATTAAAAGATATCCCTTGATATCACAATTCGGCTGCACTTCTCTATTCCTTTCCACGTGCTTGCGAGGCCACCGGACAAGCACGTAAACAAGCTTGGCCGTTAATAGCCGTAATATTCAAACTACAATACAGGCAGACCAGAAATAGCTGACTCACTGCTTTAGGAGACCTCCAGGTAAGTACTCTAATTAAATATGCACGCCACTTACAAAAGAGCCTCTGCCCCGCGATGGCAGCTTGATGGGTAAACTATGCAATACCCAAGTACTCTGCGTTTGCATACTGGCTACTCTATTGAGAACCGCTACAATAACTCAATCATTCAGATTCTGATCTTTCGGAGGCTTTGTCTCCAACTCCAAATCTATTGTTTTCCCCCGAGTACGGTACAGCCTGCAGTCACAATTCTCCTTATAAAAACCCTTGATTCCGAGACCTTCCTTGGATCACTCCCGAGTTTCATCCCGCCTTGCTGCCGCTTTGCTTGGCGAGCCTCCCCTCAGCTCCACGTGCTGAGCTACATCGCACCCCAGCCTCGCTCTCTATTTTTCTGGGCTTCAGGACAGGTGAAGTATCACCGAAACCAGCAATCTCTCTAAAAATCCCTCTATACCACTCCAACCTTTATTTTCTTTAGTTATCTTGTATGAGTGTGTCGCATACACTGTTTTGCTTGTATTTAATAAACATCATTCATTATTTCAACTTTTGTGTGCTACTTGACTCGACCCGACCCCGTAGACATAGGGTTCAAGATCTCGCTACGTTACCCTGCCTCTCGTAATGCTAAGCAATGCTCTGAGGTAATTTTCCCCAACTTTAGTTGAGCACATTTTGGTGTCCCTCCTGGGACCGCCAGTACACAGGGTAACAGTCCAACATTTTATCTCAAGATTTTTTACCTAAGTTAATAAAGTAGATGTGTTCTTGGGCATTATTTCTTTAACAGAAAATTTGGCACTGGAGATAGAAATAACATGGAAAGAATACAGATAGATTTTTATATCACAAAAAAGCTAGAACATGTTTCAACAAAATATTTTATCCGAAATTAACA
Organism: Cyclura pinguis; assembly: GCA_030412105.1. NCBI lineage: Eukaryota > Metazoa > Chordata > Lepidosauria > Squamata > Iguanidae > Cyclura > Cyclura pinguis. The sequence goes on from CM059599.1 coordinate 38,710,486, forward strand.
ATATGCACATGTGAAATGAAATGATCAGGTCAGCTAAGCCCTGCATAACTAAAGAAGACCACTTGGAACCTTCTTTTAAAAGGTATCCAAGGCGAACGATCTGTGTTTAACCTACTGGGGCGGGGCGGAGGAGGGAAATGCCTGGTGAAATAGACTTGTTTTCTTCTTTTCCCTCTGCTTTGCTGCTTGTTCATGCTCATTACAGGATTCTGGAAACAGATACTGTTTAGCTTGCTTGTTGGACACAGGCACACATAACTGGTAGACCTTAGCAAAATGAGTGACAACTTTGGAAGTTTGCTGGTTCCTCCACACAAATGTGCATACTGGTGAATATGAGGTCTGAAGGCCATTGTGGTAACAGCTTATCTCATCCCTTTTCCCTATGAGGTACTCTTGTGAAGCAGAAGCAAACAGATAGCAATTGGCTAGCAATGCTGTGTCCTTCTAGGTCTGATCATGAGACCTGTGCACATCCATTGTCACTGGGATGCATGGAAAATGCAGTGTACAATGTCCCCTGTTCAAATAATTAAGCTGGTATATATTGGAAAGCACAGTTTCTATGAATTCCAGCACGCACATCATATGAATGAGATCTATGAAATTTCTCCATAATTTCCAGGCAGTCCTACCTCAGATGCTATAACTTTATTTGGAAATGGAGAGAAAGCGCCTGCCACTGCTAGCGAGAAGTTCCTAAGACCTCCAACATTCATGGCTTTCTCAGACAATTCTTATCCTTCTTTTTTTCCAACAGCAAGACACAATTATGTCTGGAGTTAAGCTTGGTTCCTGCTTTGGAAGGGGCCCCAAATCAACCTGTATAGATTTAGAAGTCATGTGGTATCATTTGCATATGAAAGAGAATTTCACTTCAGAAGATTCTAAAATTTTGTCCCCTCATTACTATGATGGGGAAATCAACAAACAACTATAGCATTTTGGCTTCTTGACAGGAGCAGATGAAATTTGCAGATACAATTGCTCTTTCCTCCATGGGATGGAGATTGCCAAACTTCAAATGTAAGGAGTATTTTTGCATGAGGCTGGACTTTGAAGTCCAGGTAGGGGAGAGGAGTTCAAAAAAGGCTTCACTTCAGATCACTTGTACTCTTATTACTTCACAATTCAAGTGTGCATGTATGTGTGAACAGTATCCATTACAACATATTGGCCCTTTCCGCACCCTACCTTTTTCTGGCATTGGGGTGTGGGGATCGCACAAGCAGCCTCCAGCGAGAGGCTGTTGTGTCCCTGCTGCTTCAGCTCCACATGAGCTGCCTGCTCATGTGAGAGCCCCGCCTCTTCCTTCCGCAGTGCAGCCTGGGAGTTTCCCAGACTGCGCTGGGGCAGGAAGCGCCACCGTCGTGGCTCCAGAGGCTCTGCACACCAGGTAAGTGCACACGGGGCCCGGGAGCAATGCTCAATCGTGCACCATTTTCGGCCCTTTCTGCATGGCATTTTCCATGCAAAAGGGTGCCTGGAACATCACACGATTGTGAGGAGCAATCTGCACAATGCACTCACAATCGCACGATGCTCCAGGGGCCGGCAGGCGCCGATCGCACACCTTTTCATTTTTGGCTAGAAGCCGAAAATGGTGCACAATCGTGCATTGCTCCCAGGCCCTGCGTGCACTTACCTAGTGTGCGGAGCCTCCGAAGCCGTGCCGGTCATGCTTCCTGTCCCAGCGCAGCCTGGGAAGGTCCCAGGTTGCACTGCAGAAGGAAGAGGTGGGGCTCTCGCATGAGCAGGCAGCTTGTGCAGAGCTGAAGGACCCTGGATGAGAGAGCTTCTAGCCAGAGGCTGCTCATACGATCACCACACCCCAGCGCCGGTGAAAGGTAAGGTGCAGAAAGGGCCTTTGGCTTCCAGCTGAAAATAAAAAGGTGTGTGATCGGCGCCTGCCACCCCCTTGAGTGTCGCATGATTGTGAGTGCGTCGTGCAGATCGTTCACAATCGCATGACGCTCCAGGCGCCCTTTTGCATGGCAAATGCCATGCGGAAAGGCCTATTGTCTTTGCACTGATAGGAAACCTCTGTTTGTGATGTTTAACCTGTGATGTTTCTTGTACACATAATACTTCAAAGAGCAAGGCCAAACAACTCATGGGACCAAGAGATCTAAAAGCATCATGATAAAAATGCGAGACATAAAATGATAGTATTAAGAGGGATTCTTCTTGCTGATCCTTGACTTTACCTCCATTGAAAGAAAGTCACTCTATGAGCCAAAACAGGAACAACATTAACAAATCACAGTAACCTTCTATTATAGCCTTACCTTTCAGTCTTAACATAAAGTAATGATCTTATGTCAATGTTGTGGAAACTCCAGAGAGATGAGGCCATATTAAGATGTCATTATGATGGCAAAATGATGGCAATTCAGGCTTGTGGGGACCACATGACAATGATGGCAAAACAAACTCAATGCAAATCTATCAGAGCACATTATCATGTCAAGAGAATGGGATCTAATGGGCCTTTTCTTATTTCATGAGGAACAAAATTAATAGTTCCCAGGAGGAAAACAACAACGTATCAAAGAAGCAACAAACAGCATGTGAACCTATCCTGAGCATTCTCTCTCTCTCTCTCTCTATACATACATATACATACATATACTTACATATATAAAAATATGTTTACAATGAGAGTTCTTTAATCATGTGCTCTCAGTGATGCATTCCTTCTCCCAACTTTCTCTTCTCTTCCCCCAGACATCCATGCACATTTTTATACATACACACAGAGGGGCAGGGGAGGAGAGAGGGAGAGAAGAGGAGAGAATCATAACATCATTTAATCATTTATCTGGTTAAAACTTCATCCTCACCTGACAAAATGGTAAAGAAATGAAGCACCTCCAGGCTGGAAGTTATGATAACAGCTCTTTGTCCTTTCACCATCTTCTGATTACTCAAGAGCTATGGTTTCCATAACCATCTATAATGGGAAACATCACTACAGCTGAAAGACACAATTGGAAGATTTTTTTTTTTAGCCACTGAATGTCTTCTGCTTTCCTTTTCATATTATTCCACCAGGACCCAGGCAAATGTGCAGTTAACTGAGATGAGATATGCTAGTAACATATTCCTATGCTCCCACATAGATGCTGTTATGATGGTAGCCAGAGGTTAGAGATCTCCTCCATACCCTGGCCCAAATACCATGAGCAGCAATGTGTTCTGACTCCCTTGTGGACAATTTTCAATTTATTGCTCAACTCAGGAGTGAGCCCAGGGCATCACCACTGTGGCTTTTCCATCTGTACAACAAAAATAGTAACCATTTCCACAGGTAGCATTAGAAAACACAGGAGCCGATTTCTGGTGTCTGCAGATAGACACAGTTTGCACTCTGGAATACTCCAGTTCACAGTTAGCAACAGGTATGTCTAGAAATTTCAAAGGTGTATTATTGATTTTTGATCACTGTACTGATGGTCCTACAGCCGGGGAACTTCTTTCTCTTCTTGGTTTCTCCTTCCTTTATTCACTTCCTTGATGTTCTTCCAACACAGAAATAGACAGCAGTTGCATTAGCTACCAAATTTCAGTAGCTGCAGTAGTGGTCATTTCTAGGGCAGCTACAGAATTTCAGTGATAAAACCAACAGAGGAAGCAAACTGGGCAGTGGTTTCTATAGATCTCATGGCAATCTCCCAACCCATGCAGTTATTCATGTCTTGTCCAGACAATATCGAACTAAGAGGAACCAATGTTCTGACTCAGTATAAGGGAGATTTTCATGTCACATGTACAATGCATTACCAGACTAATTAGAAATATTTTATTATAGCTTTTGATAATTGCTCCCCTCCTCCTTCTCCTCTTTATTGAAAGTAGTGGTTAGATAAAATTTTGATCCAACTTGACTTTTATGCTTAGGTTATAGAGATAATCATGTAAAGCCCTTGAGTCCATTGCTACTGTACCAATGAATGGTTTGAATTTTGGAAACTTTCAGTTTCAGCCAGGAAGCCTGAACTCCCAGATGGTCATTAGCTGCCTAATGAAAGACCACCACATCTCCCATAATTACTTAACATCTTGTCTCTGAAAACACATTAAACAAAGTGGGTTTTTAAATATTTAGATCTAAATTGCATTAAGTAAATGTTATTCTTGGTAAATAAATGCAATGGGGGAAAGTACTATGTGGAATTAAAAAATCATTTTGCACTCTCCATAACGAAACGAAGAGAGACAAATGAATCCACACCATCTAGGCCATTTGTTCGACTGACATTTCAAATATCAGTAATTCATTTAAACTTCATGTTGCTATTTAAACAAAGGCATGGGGGCAGTGGAAGGGAGCATTTTATAAGGTATCATGTTGACCTTCTTGATTGAAAAGATTATGATAAATGGGTTTGAGGGACACTCCTTTCCCACTAATGGTTTGGGTTGGGCATATAGGTCTATGGAATGAGGGCAGGAGAAAAAGTAGGTGAATCCACGCCACGCCTGTTCAGAACCGTATTAGCGTCTATGGCCCTTCTCACATGTGGGGGGGGGAACGGTGTACAGCAACCTCTCACGGAGGTCGTCTACACCGTAGAGTGGACTGGCGTGGACTACTTTTCGTAGTTTCACACCAGAATCCACTCAGGAGCGGCTGGAACTAGCCGGGCTGCGTGGTTTTTAAAAACCTCTTTTTAGAGGTTTTTAAAAAGCACGGAGCACGCAGCCCCGTGCCGCTCCGTCGCCCAGCTCCGAAGTGGATTTGCAGGCGTGCGCAAGTGCGTGCCTGCAGATCTGCCGGGGGGGGGGGCTTCCGGCTGGTGAGCTTCTCTGGTTGGTGGAGAGCCTCCACCAACCGGAAGCTGCCATCTGCGACGCCGGAGGAGTGTGGAGCAGCGAGCTCGCGCTGCTCCACGCGGCGACAGACTTACCCGGCTGGAGGTGAGCTCTGTTTTTGGGCGTTTTCGCCCGTTTCCCCCCTGACATGTGAAAAGGGCCTATATCTATGTATCTAGAAATCTATCATGTACTATAGTGAAAAGTCAATATCTTGTCAAATGCCCACATATACAGCCACATGGTAAGAGACCTAGGTTGTTTTTGTCAGTGCAGTTGTCTCTCCACTTTTGTGGGTTTGACCTTCATGGATTTGGTTCTTCACAGATTATTTGTTGCTGCTGTTGCCCTATGCCATTTTTAATGTAGACTTTGATGCAGCGGTATCCATCTTGAGCTGTGTTCTGTTAAAGCAGGGTTAGTTAGCAGTCAAATATCTGGTCGCTGGGAGGAAATCAAACTGGGTGGGTGGCTGGGCCTGGCTGCATATGCATTCCCTCATACACTTACTCACATATGCAGCTGGATGGGGGGGGATGGGATGGGATGGGATGGGAGAGTAAGAAGAGGGAAAGTGCACATGGGTATTTCCTCACTTGCTTGCTCACTTACTCATGCAGGTGGGGGAAGGAGATGAGATAGGGGAGCAGAAGGAGGCATGTATGCATTTCCACGCTCACACACTCACGTGGGTGGGGGGAGGGATATGGGATGGGGGAGTGGGAAGAGGGGGCTCATGTATGCATTCCCTCACTTGCTCACTCGCATGGGCAGGGGGGAAAGAGGATGGGACAGGTAAGCAGGAAGAGGGATGGTTGTGCATGTGCATTCCATCATTCACTCACTTGGGTGGGAGAGGGAAAAGGGATGGGGCAGAGTAGTGCAAAAAGGGTGGGTGGGTGGGTGAAGCTTGGGGCCCTGGGGGCCTTTCCACACTACATTGTTATAGTGCTATTATTCCACATTCAACATCCCGTGGAATGCAGGGGTTTGTAGTTTACTCAGGCCAAAGAGCTCTCTGGATGAGAATTCTAAAGGCCCCTCCCTAAACTGCAAATCCCAGGATTCCATAGGATGTTGAAAGTGGAATAATAGCACTATAACAGTGTAGTGCAGAAAGGCCCTGAGGTGGAGAGAGGATGCAGGATAAGGTTAGGGCAGGAGAAGATTGCTGGGGTGGTTGGTGGGGTGGTGGTGGCCACAGGAAGAGGGGAAGGGCAGCAGGAAGGGGCTGCAGCAGCTGTTCTTGCAGCAATGGCATTCCCTCTTCCATTCTGGAAACCTGTGTACAACCCTACCTCCCTCCTCCTGCTCCCAGTCCCTCATCCCATCCCATCCCCTTCCTCCTGCCCATCCAATCAAATGAATAAGTGAGTATGTGAGGGAACACATATTTGGCTGGGCCCAGCCAGCCCACCAGTACAGGTACACGTGTGTGTGTGTGTGTGTGTGTGTGTGTTAAATACAGTCTAGAGATGTTTGCAGTTTTTCCACTTTTGTGGGATGCTGCGTCCCTAATCCCCACAAAAGTGGAGGGCTGACTGTTCAAAAACTCAGTAGATATATGGAAATAAGCCAGTGAAATAAGACTTTTACTAGTTTTATATCTGATGTACAAGAGCAAATATTGATACTCACACATACCATCTGAGGCCATTCTGCACGGGTTAAATAAAACGGTGCAGTGCATCATCCACCGAGGATGTCTGCACTTTGGAGCGGACTGGGTCTGGACTACTTAGTGTAGATCCGCACCTCAGTCCACTCCAGAGCGACCCCAAGTGGTCCTCCAGCGTGTTTTTGAAAAACCTGATTTTTCTGGTTTTTCAAAAAGCCGGCATGCGCCATTGCATGCCTGCTCTCCCATGCAGATTCGCAGGGTCACACCAATGCGAGCCTGCGATCTGCGGAGGGCGGGCTTTAGGCTGGCGAGCTTCAGCAGTTGGTTGAGACCCACGACCAACTGGAAGCCGCCATTTTGGACACCGGAGCAGTGCGGAGCAATGGCCACGCACTGCTCTGGAGCAGCCTGGACCGGACCAGGGAGCCAGAAGATCTGGTAAGTAGTGGCACGGGGTGATTCCCTCACCCTGTGCGGAAATGGCCTGAGAATACATATATTATTGAGAATCTCTGAAATTTGGGGAAGAGTCCTACGCACACTGAACTTCACTGTTTTTACTCTTTCATGGTATATGTATAGATAAAGAATGTGTTAACATCCCCACCACTCATGGTCATGATGGTGGTGAGACTGAGAGAAGGGCCTGTCCTGATAATCTCAGGGCCCGGGCAAACTCATAATATGTGGTCTGCCAGATGGCCTGGTTTGTATCTGGAATATCAGGTGTATAGGTTATATACAGAGGGAGAAATGGCAAACCACCTCTGAGTATTCCTTGGTTAACCATATGCAAATTTTGCTCAGTATTAGTCCCAAACTGTGAAGATTTTATCCAGTTCTGGATTCTTTCAGTCAGGATTTCTCAACACTCAAAAAGATGTCTCCAACCCGGTAAAGAAGATGTGTGTCATGTTTAATTATTTTTTTTAAAAATGGTGGCTGTTGGCTGTTGAAGTCTTACATCTTAATAGTGGACTTCCATCTGCACAGATAAGAACATGGCAGTTCTGTAATGGCCATATTCAGTGGAGGGCTGCTCAGCCAGCAAACTGACCCATGGGCAATGGGACTGATGCACAACAGGATAGCGTCACACCAGTTTTAATGCACATCACATCGATCCTGATGTCATCCCATCAGTCCCAATGGGCAGCAAGCAACAATGTGTATTGGGCACTCTTGCTAGTGTCCTGTTAGGCATCTTTGCAATTCAGTAAAGAGCACCTCTGCTATGTAGCACTTCTGCTATGTAGCTACGTATACATAATAAGTTACATATTATAACCAGTCATATAGGATTCTGGTAGGTGCTTTTAAAGTAGTAAGTGCCTACATACTCCAAAGGAACCAGATCTTGTCTGATCTTGGATGACAAGTAGGATCCGGTCTGGCTAGTAGTTGGAATTGAGACTACAGGAGAATACCAGGTATTATTGGTTATATATAGAGGGAGACAATAGCAAACCACAGCTCAGTATTCTCTGCTTAAAAAACCCCCATGAAATTCATGAGTCAACAGGCAACACGAAGACCCATGCTTTACTTTTTAAAGCAGTAATGCTCTGCAGGGTGTCTGTTGCCTGTCCTGGGATAGAAGAAGGCATACCTAGTGCCAAAGTGCTGGAAATGAGCCCCTCTGGGCTTGAGAATTGCCAGATCCTGAGACAATAGAGTGTGGATTGTTATACCATTCCTCCTAAAAACAACTACCAATAGAAATGAGTGGTATCAACAGGCTTCAAGAAAACCCATCATTCACAGAGGAATAAACAAATGTTAATGAAAAAAATAAATGAAGGGTTAATTAATGTTAATATTAATGAAATGTTAATGAAAAAATAAGTGAAGCCCAACATGGGCCAAATATTTTTTGACAGCCAATGACCTTGTTTACTAAAGAATTAAAAAACAAACATTAAAAACATAAAACTATATGTGGGGTGCTTAGAACAAAAAGTACATAGGGAAAGGGTATGGATAGCTGACATCCTGAGCAGGGCCACTTTCACATTGCAAAAAATTGTTGCAGGTCCTACTAATAAAGTTACATTGAGTAAGTCAACACACAGTAGTTTTCAGATGGTGAAATACCATTCCTCTTTACCCACTTGGCAGAAATCCAGTCAGTGGCCTTGAGTTGAAAAGGTTTATATCCTATTCCAAATCTGCCTCAGCCAGTAAGTTTCCCTCTGATTACCTGCTTATTAAATTTCTATCAACATTAACAACAGGAAATCGCTCCACCTAACATATTTTAATAGGCCTCCAATTACTTGATTAAGTTTTGAGGGAGGCAGGAGGGAAATGTGTCTAGATTTACTACTCTAAATGCCTCAGTGTTTCATTAATAAAGTAGGTCTCGTGGGTATCCCCTGAATCCGCCTTGGAAAATGGCCCATTTACTGTCATAGGATTTCTCTATTTATGCTCCTAAAGGAGACTCCACAGTGAAAATAAGCAGTTTAGTTAAGAAGACTGAAAGGGAAAACAAGAATTAGATGTCTGGGCGTGCTACCCAACATCTCTCTCTCGTTTTTCAATAGTTTTATCACACTGCAGAAGGAACATCAGCTTTACTTCTTGCCCAAATGAGTGTTGTGGGGCAAAGATTCTGAGAACTATGTTACCCCCTAATGATTTCACAAGTTGGGGATTCTCATTTCTATCATCTCCTGAGGCTCATATCAGCATGTTTGGAAAGAGAGACATAACTGTTTCATGGCCAGATCCAGAGTGATATAATTGTCCATTGCCCCAGCCTCACTCTTGGGAGGTAAGTCTTCAGATCTGAGACCTTCATGTTCAGACCCCTGTTCAGATTGATACCTTCATCAAGGGTGGAGAAAATGTAGTCTGTGGGCCAAAGGCAGTCCCTAACCCCTTTGCTGCTCCTGAAGTCTATGGGGACATTTCCTAAGCTGCCAAATCCCGATATTTTTACAACCTCCCCCCAAAAAATTCGGAACAATTTTACACCCAAACCTAAACAAAACATCCAGAAAATGTAGCAGCTGTGTTCCCACCACTTCTTTGCCCTGGCACCACCAAAGGTGCCTCCAAAGCAATAGGTCACTGAAAAATTAGCTGAAAATAAAGCCAGAAGTGACATCATGTCACTGCAGGTTTCATCTCGAGATGGTGTTGAAGCCCACTGATGGGAGGAATAGCCTCTACTTCCGGCACAGTCACAAACCCTGATCTAGATCTGTAACTGCATTCCAAACGCTTCTGTAGTATATGGTCGTTGTGACTGTGATGAATTCACTTTGAATGGAAAATGTAAGAGTGATACACCTGAGGTACAGGGAGACAAAGGTCCTTCCTGTTTTTTGTTATTTGCCATCAAGTTGACTTCAACTTTTGGCAGCCCTAAGAATGAGAAACCTTCCAGAGCCCTGGTCGCCAACTGCTCTGTTCAGATCTTGCAAATTTGGACTTCTTTGATTGAATATACGATCTTCCTCCTTTTCTACTACCTTCCATTTTGCTAAGCCCTGCCATCTTTTCCAATGACCCATGTCATCTCATGATATGCCCAAAATAGGATAGCCTCAGTTTACTCATCTTTGCTTCTAGTGAAAAGCTGATTTGCTCCAGGATTCATTCATTTGTCTTTTAAGCAGTCCATTCAATCTGTAGTGGCAGTGAATTTCTGCCATCCATACTACCAAAGCAATGGTAGTACGTCTGGTTGGCTGGCCACAAATGTGGTCAGAAGCTGCATGTACCTATCCAGGTGGCTGAAAATACTGAGCTTGGTAACTAACGGTCTGGCTGAACATGAAGTAGCTTCCTATATTCCATGAAAAACCAAAGTGGGATTTTTTAAAAAAAGTGTATTCAAAAAACTTCAGTGTATTACGTGTTTTGAAAAAAAATTATATATATATATATATATATATATATATATATATATATATATATTTCATATGTATTTATTATGGCTCTTGAAACAGCTTGCTCTTTGCCACCAGAAGACAAAAATGAATACCACTTGTTCTCTTTCTTTAGGAGTGAAAAAATATACAGTTAACTCCAGACTTTGATCACTATCATTTCAACATCAGACTTGTATTAAAACTGTTTTGAGTTAGACACAAATGTAGTGGTGGGTAGAGTGAGAAGATAAATGTGTCTTGTGAATAGCTTTGGTATCAGAAGTGGAGAGAAGAAAAGAGGAAACTATTTCATCTATGAATTTTTCACATGGCTAAGATTTACCACTTACTGCTGACAATCCTCTTCCGACTTGAAGGGTCAAAAGGTGAAAATGATTGAGGTACCTTTTGCTATGAATATTTTACAAGCTGCCTATCCCCTTTTCAGAAAGATCTCAGTGCTGACGGAGGGCTTCTTCAGGATGAGTCCTTAGTTGATGGATGAATACAAAACACCTTTCAAACAAAAGGCATTCAAGATTAGCAGAAGACAAGGCAGCCTACTTTAGTTTCTGTGTGCAGTACCTGGAGTATCAATGGAGATTAAAAAAAAAAAAGAAGCCACAACACTGAGTGACAGGTAACTGAAATGCAGAATACCACAATATATTGTTCTCCTATTGATTGCAGAAAGAATGGGAAAGTTAGCAAGTCACGGTAATGTCATGAGCAAATGATGAACTTTGAAGAACTCAAGGACCAAAAAGTAACATGAAACAAGAAGTAAATTGAAGATAATATTTAGTTACAGTGCTGTTCTCAAATTGTCCTGAAACACATCCTCTGGCCTTTGAGGCTGCATGGTTTTTAAAATGAAGACAATGGGAAGAAACTGGTGGCTGAAACAATATAGCCATTTTATTTTACGACGACTAGTAATGTGAACTTCTTGGAAGACATCTTCTTTCAGCACTTTATTGCAATGGAGTACATTCAGTGCCTATGAATCAGAATGATCTTCATGCCAAGCTGTCTTGGACCTTAACCTACAAGATGCTGGCAATAGTTGGGGATGAACAGCATTCATTCCTTTTTATGTACACTTCATAACAAAACAGCTCTACATTCCCAGCTCTACACTGGAAATGTGTCAGAGAAAAAAGTTTTCTGTGAGGAAGAGAAAACGTCTAGAAAGCAATTAGCTTGTTTTTGTCAGTAGTTAATGTGCATTGCTGCACAAATTGTATCGATTTGATTGTTATGCAATGTACACATTCACTTTGTCTTGCATTTTAGATGTTACAGATCAGTGGTAGAATATTAATTATCCATCATTTTTCAGCTTTGCTGCATAGGATGTCTATTTTATCATGCTAGTTCCTAAAGTATATTATAAGAATTCCTGCTTTTAATTTCTGTCACCATATCTGAACATTTTTAAAAGCATATCAATATTTTTTCATGAATTTTTCCAAGAGCCAATAATTATCACTATTTTAAAGGAAGGGAAGTTATATTTTCTCAGGATTACCAGGAAAATTCATGACTGAGTAGATATAATTCTCCTAATTTTAATCCAAGATTATGTACTGAGCACATTTTAAATGATGGTGATGATGGTGACATTCATGATGATGATATTCTGCCTTTTTCCTTCCATGACGGTGGGAGAATGGATTAAGGGTCAGTTCAGCTACCTATTTTCAGGAATTTACTTGGGCAAATACTTCCATATCTCTTTCTGTGTGCATCTTAACAATGATTTTGGAAGAGAAAGAACATAGAATCATAGAATCATAGAATCATAGAAATGTAGAGTTGGAAGAGACCACACGGGCGATCCAGTCCAACCCCCTGCCATGCAGGAACACCCTCAAAGCACTCCCGACAGATGGCCATCCAGCCTCTGCTTAAAAACCTCCAAAGAAGGAGACTCCACCACACTCCGAGGCAGCATATTCCACTGCCGGACAGCCCTGACCGTCAGGAAGATCTTCCTGAGGTTCAGGTGGAATCTCCTTTCCTGCAGCTTGAATCCATTGCTCCTTGTCCTGGTCTCTGGAGCGGCAGAAAACAAGCCCTCTCCCTCCTCTACATGGCATCCCTTCAAATATTTAAACATAGCTATCATGTCCCCTCTTAACCTTCTCTTCTGCAGACTGAACATACCCAGCTCTCTAAGTCTATTCTCATAGGGCTTGGCTTCCAGGCCCTTCACCATTTTGGTCACCCTCCTCTGGACCTGCTCCAGCTTGACCATGTCCTTCTTGAATTGGAGTGCCCAGAACTGGACACAGTATTCAAGATGAGGTCTAACCAAAGCAGAGTAGAGTGGTACCAGTACCTCCCTCGATCTAGACACCATACTCCTATTGATGCAGCCGAGAATTGCATTGGCTTTCTTGGCTGCCGCATCACACTGCTGACTCATGTTCAGCTTGTGGTCTATTAGGACTCCTAGATCCCTTTCACACGTACTGCCATCCAGCCACGTGTCCCCCATCCTATATTTCTGCATTCCATTTTTCCTACCTAAGTGTAGGACCTTACACTTCTCTCTGTTGAATTTCATTTTGTTAGCCTTGGCCCAGCTCTCCAATCTATCCAGGTCATTTTGAATTTTGATCCTGTCCTCTGGCGTATTAGCAACCCCTCCCAATTTGGTGTCATCTGCAAATTTGATGAGCATGCCCTCTATTCCTTCATCCAAGTCATTGATGAAAATATTGAACAGCACTGGGCCCAGGACAGAACCCTGTGGCACCCCGCTAGTCACTTCTCTCCAGGATGAAAAGCAGCCATTGGTGAGCACCCTTTGGGAACGGTCAGTCAACCAGTTACAGATCCACCTGACAGTAGCCCTGTCCAGCCCGCATTTTACTAGCTTCTTTGCAAGAACGTCATGGGGAACTTTGTCAAAGGCCTTACTGAAATCGAGATATGCTACATCCACAGCATTCCCTTCATCTATCAAGCGAGTAACTCTATCATAAAAAGAGATAAGATTAGTCTGGCATGACTTATTTTTGAGAAATCCATGTTGACTTCTCGTGATTACCGCGTTGCTTTCTAAGTGATTAGAAACTGACTGCTTAATGATCTGCTCCAGAATCTTTCCGGGTACCGATGTGAGGTTGACTGGGCGATAATTATTTGGGTCCTCTTTTTTTCCCTTCTTGAAGATGGGGACAACATTTGCCCTCTTCCAGTCTGCTGGAACTTCTCCTGTCCTCCAAGATTTCTCAAAGATTATAGCAAGCGGTTCAGAAATGACCTCTGCCAGTTCTTTTAATATCCTAGGATGCAATTCATCTGGCCCTGGAGACTTGAATTCATCCAGTGTGGCCAGGTATTCCTGTACCACCTCTCTACTTATTATGTGCCTCACTTCCCCTGCGTCCTCACCTGCTCCCCAACCGCCAGGTTGAGTGCTTGTATCCTTCTGGGAAAAAACTGAGGCAAAGAAGGTGTTAAGTAGTTCTGCCTTTTCTCTTCCCCCTGTTAGTAATTCGCCATCTTCTCTGCACAGCGACCCTATCGTCTCCTTCTTTTTCCTTTTGCTGTGGACATATTTAAAAAAGCCCTTTTTATTGTTTTTAATGTCTCTGGCCAGCCTAAGTTCGTTCTGTGCTTTAGCCTTTCTGACCTTCTCCCTACATCTCCTGGCTACTTGCTTAAATTCTTCTTTGGTGGTTTCCCCCCTCTTCCATTTCCTGTACACGTTTCTCTTAACGCTTAGCTCAGCTGAGAGTTCTTTAGTCAACCATTCTAGTTTCTTCAGATGCCTTCCATTTTTCCTCCTTATTGGTACAGTTTTAGACTGTGCCTTCAGTATCTCCCTTTTAAGGAACTCCCATGCCTCCTGAACTCCTTTCTTTTTCACTATTCTAGACCACGGAATTTCAGCCAGCAGCTCCTTAAGTTTACAGAAGTCCGCTTTTTTAAAATCTAAGACAAGTGTCTGGCTACACTTATCTTCTCCTTCCCACTGACTGCCAAATTCCAATAGGGCATGGTCACTCCCCCCTAAAGATCCAACCACTTCTACCTCATTAACAAGGTCATCCCTATTGGTCAGGATCAGATCTAGAATATTTGATCCCCTCGTGGCCTCTTCCACCTTCTGGACCATGAAATTGTCTGCAAGACAAGCAAGAAACTTGCTGGACCTTGCTGTCTTGGCAGAGTTTGACTGCCAGCATATATCCGGGTAATTGAAATCTCCTATTATTACTGTATCTCTCCTTTTTGAATGCGCGGTCATTTGGTTGAGGAAGGCGTCATCAAGGTCCTCAGTCTGGGTTGGAGGTCTGTAGTAAACCCCCACCAGAATATCCCTATTGTTTCTCGCTCCCTTAATTCTTACCCAGATGCTCTCGACCTGGCTTTCTGCGTTTAAGTCACGGATCTCTTCACAGGTGAAAACATCCTTGACATACAAGGCTACTCCTCCTCCTTTCTTGTTTGGTCTATTTCTACAAAATAGGCTATACCCCTCTATTCCTACATTCCAATCCTGAGACTCATCCCACCAGGTCTCAGTGATGCCTATCAAATCGTATTTATTTTGTTGTACTAGGAGTTCAAGTTCATCTTGCTTGTTTCCCATACTCTGTGCGTTAGTGTAGAGACACTTAAATCCCCGGGCCCTTCCTGCAAGTCCTGTACTATAGTTTCTATTCCTCCCACCATTGGACGCTTGTACTACTTGGTCAATATCTTTTGGGCCTTTACCCCCTGCACTCGCCGAGTCTTTGCCCTGAATAATATTGTCTCCCTCCCCAGCAGAACTTAGTTTAAAGACCTCTTAATCCTCCATGCAAGACTGTTTGCAAAAACATTCCTGCCAAGTTTTGTGAGGTGCAGCCCATCCCTTGCAAGAAGCCCACGTTCATGGATTTTCAGTCCGTGTTCCACAAACCCAAACCGTTGCCAGGGGCACCATGTGCGGAGCCAGTTGTTGACCTCTGCTATTGCCCTTTCCCTTGATGAAGATATTGAACAGCACTGGGCCCAGGACAGAACCCTGTGGCACCCCGCTAGTCACTTCTCTCCAGGATGAAAAGCAGCCATTGGTGAGCACCCTTTGGGAACGGTCAGTCAACCAGTTACAGATCCACCTGACAGTAGCCCTGTCCAGCCCACATTTTACTAGTTTCTTTGCAAGAACGTCATGGGGAACTTTGTCAAAGGCCTTACTGAAATCGAGATATGCTACATCCACAGCATTCCCTTCATCTATCAAGCTAGTAACTCTATTATAAAAAGAAATAAGATTAGTCTGGCATGACTTATTTTTGAGAAATCCATGTTGACTTCTCGTGATTACCGCATTGCTTTCTAAGTGATTATACAGTAAACTTCATGGCTTAACTGGGATTCTTTTAGTCCAGTTACTTCATTGTACCCACTGTAGTCTTATGTAGGCACGATCTGACTTTGGAGTTGAAAGAGAACCCTGGGTTTTTCCACCCACAACTATGAGGTCTACCAAATGGAGCCAGGTTCATGGAGCAGAGGAGTCCAATGCAAAATTATGATTCATAGGAGCTGATCCAGTTGCTTACTTCTTGGGGGCAACATTTCCTCGCCAGATACAATCATGGTGCAAGCCACCTTATGCTAGCCACAACAGAAGACCAGCTTGGACCAAACACAACCTGACACGAAATGAATTTCACGTGTGTGTTTATAAAAATACAAATAGAATCTGCTGGCCACGGAGACTGATAATTCTCAAGATCATAGCAATGGGAAAAAGAAACATAACTGATGCTGTTCTTCTACAGCCACTCAGAATCATCTGTTGGAGACAGCTGCCTCTTCCGCCTGATGAAAGGACCGGCCTGTTGTAACAGCTAAGCATAAAAATGCACTTTTATTTTTCCTTAACTTTTTATATTGCAAAAGAAAGAAGGGTGGGCAAGCTCCAGGTCTGGGGTCGATTGCCTACTCCCAGGGCGACTATGGGGCAAACACACATATACCTGCACATACCAAAAGCCAAAAGCAGAAATGATGACATGTTTTGTCGAATAGCAAGCTTGGGTAAGGGGACAAATCAAGGAGGGGTATACCTTTTCTTAGGGGAGACTCCCAACTCCTGAAGGCTTTCACAAGTGGCAATTTTCTTTTTGCGGGGAGAGGCGGTACATTTATGGGGTGTCCAGCATTTTCAAAATGGTTAAAAACCATGTGTGATCCATGAACCCTCATAACAGTAAGACATAGGCCTGATTTGTATTAGTTAGTTCCAACTAGAGTAGACCCATAGAATCAATGGTAACTTGGTAATAAACACTTGTGTAAATTCCATTAATCCCGTGAGTTTACTCCAGTTAGGATTAAGAATGGGTTTCAAGGCATGCCAATATAAAGGCTTAGCTCTGAATCCTGGTATGGTTGCAGCCCTCACATTTATAAAGAGGAACATGTGGATCTATCTACTTGCATTTGAGTATTTTCTTGCCAAAGCTAAAGTACTGACTACTCAACATTAAAATGATAGGGCACTTATTTCCTGAGAAAAGGTAAGTCCTACTCAGTATAATTTGCTATAGTTTTACCGGGAGTAAGATGCATAGACCTCAGAGAGACTGACTTCTACATCAAGTAGGGAAGTGCTGGGTAATATGGCTTGTATATCTGCAGTCTCAGTATGTTTACCTAGAAATGGACTCTTTGAACTCAGTGGGTCTTCTAGAAAAACATGTCTCAGATTGCATTGTATATTTGCAATCCTCTATGCACTTACTTGGGAGTAAGTCTCACTGAATTTGCTTAATTGAAGTGTGGTTGGCCTTACATTTATAAATCATGCTGCCTGGGTATGAAAATTGAAACCTTTTTGTATTAATGTAGGCCCAACTGGTAAAGATGGCACATGTTTTTGTTTGTACACTTTGCTAAGCAGAACAGATGCTATTTCTTGAGCCAAAGGAAGCTTTCAGGATGACCTGCTGGATCAGGTAAAGGTAAAATGTGCCGCAATTGAGCAAGCCTACTGTGACCAAAGACAGCTTTGCTGTCATTAGCTGGTGCTGAAGGATTGTCCCCTGGCCAGATGGAGGTGGAAGCTGTCTTCCATGAGTCATTTTGCACTCCCTTTCCTCTCAGTAGCAAGAACGCTTTCAACTTGCATTTACACTTGAAAGGTTGCTCAGTGGGTGATTTACGAGACAAATTATCCTTCTGAAGTCACAGATAAGTTGAAAGAAGCTCTCTTCTCCACCCTTCCAAGTTTTCATTTTAAAGTACTTCCACACACACACACACACACACACACACACACACATATATATATATATATGGTGTAAAAGTTATTAGATTGTGCTTCTTGAGGGTCTTTTGCCTCTTTCTTCTAAGAGATCTCTTTCAAAGTAGAGTTACTGGTTTTGTAAAGGTGAAGAAATCAAAAAGTGGAGGAACATGAAGACATATTTTGTAATTTTGACAATACTGTGATGTTGAGATTTAAAACTGTGGTGAGACCAAGGGTACACATGCAAGTCTTGTGACAAAGGCAGCATTCCCTGGCATTGAGAACTAGGAGGAGGTTTCTGGGTTAGTAGGGTAGTAAATCTGCTCTGGATTTTAGTCCCTGCTTTGAAGATTTTTTCTGGAGTGCTGAACTCGTTAGGGTGGTAGGCTTCCACAGTATGAGTAGCCCTTAAAAATCAGGAATATATTGCCCTTTTTGCATGGTATTTCCAATGCAAAAGGGCCCCTTGAGCATTGCACACATGTGGGGAGCGGTCCACACGAAGCACTCACATTTGCGTGACGCTCAAGGGCCTGATGTGGACTGTGCAAGCATTTTTTCATTTTTGGCTTGAAACTGAAAATGCTGCATGGTTGCGCATCGCTCCCAGGTCCCACGCGCACTTACCCTGGTGTGGAGCCTTGGGAGCTGGGCCGGTTGCACTTCCTGTCTCAGTGCAGCCTGGGAGGTCCCAGGCTGCACTGCAAAAGGAAGAGGTAGGGCTCTCATGCGAGCAGGAAGCTCGGGCAGAGCCAAAGAAGCAGGGAAGCAAGAGCCTCTCTCTGGAGGCTGCTTGCGCGAGCCACGCACCCCAGCACCACGAAAGGTAAGGTGCGAAAAGGGTCATAGAGTGGATCCAAAACCCTACTGATATGAAAGCCACTATCCACCACTGCCAGCACATGACTCCCATCATGCCTTCATTACTAAGGACTCATATTTTACATTGTCCACTTAATTACACATGCCCAGGCAGGGAGAGACAGATGGCTCTTCAGTTGGTGATCAGGGTGAAGGAAGAGGATATTTCTACCTTCCTAACAGCAAGCAAGGCTTCAATGAGGAATTATAACAGGGGTGCTGCTTCTGATTGTCACAGCATCACTCATTGGCCAGAGGAGGTGCAAACATATTCATGCACCCTGATCATCAGCTGAACGAGTGTGGCTGCTGCCTGGTAAATTAGGTTTGAGAGATAATTTGTATGGCAATAGTGCCACAACTATGACTACGTAGTGTTGGTGAATACGGAGCAGTTACAAGTACTTCACTCTAGGTTACAAACCCCTAAATGCAAAATACCAGCCAAGGCTTGTAAGGAGATTCTAAGAATGTTTGGCTCAGTAGAGTCTTGGCCTCATCAGAGTTCCTGATTGCAGAGAAAACTGTAAGTGCCTCTAGCTGAATATCCATACAGCCACCTCTGAAGATCTTCACATATGGATGTTGAGGGCAGGACCTTTGTGACTGCCTTTCTCCCCCAACAAACTTTTAACCTTTCCATGCATGAGATGAACAGCTGCTTAGGTCTATTGAAACAATTTATAGTTTTTTGGTTTTTTTTGAATGGTGGGATGGCTACTTTAGTTAACATTTTAGCCTCCATTTTGGGATAGGACTAGCCCACACTGGTTCAGAATTTCACACAGAAAACCAGAGCTTAGAAAAATATTTTTTTTTTGAAGAAAAAAAAGTTTTAGACCCCCCCCCCCCCCTCTAGCAGGAGGACCATGCTGTCTGAAGAATTTGGGAATTTCAGTCCAAGAAGCAATTTTTCAGAACCAGGGCACCACAGTCACTGGAAAGCCATAGACTACTTATGACAAAAGGAACATCTTGCTTCTTTTCTGCAGCTGGTAGAGCAAACAATCAATGTAATATGTTCCACTCTACCTCTGGGTAGATTTCAGAATGCAGAACGGGTTCAATAATTCAAAGATGGCCATCACTTTCAATAATGTGGAAATCTCTCCTGTTACACTAATCATCTCTACCAGCCTCATAACAATCCCTGGAGATGGCTCAGACTGAAAGAGAATGATTGGCTCAATTTCAACCAATGAGTTGCATGGCCCAGTGTAGACTAGGAATCTCCCAGGCTCCAGCTTAACATTCTAATCACTACACCATGCTGTTTCCTGACTGCAGTCAGTCCCAATGCAGCACTCTAACTACCGTGCAATACTCATTCTCAATTGCAGCTGTAACATTCACTTTAGATAAGACAAACTAGCCACTCAGGATGGCTCCAGGCCTGAGGGTTCTTTCTATAAAATGCCCTTTGGTGGGTCCCATCTTAGGTCTATGTGGTGTTTCCCGCCCCTTCTTCCTGCAATGCCAGAAGCAGTGCTACAATCCGTGCGGGGCAGGTGGGAGACACTATATATTAGAATTGTCCACACTTTCTCAGAATTATATTACTTCAGGAGCACAGTGGGAAATTTAAATAGTGATGAGCTCCAAGGTCAATCTGCCTGGCTTCTGAGCTAGAGGAGGCAGTAGGAGGGGAACCAGCCATAATGTGGTGCCTCCAGCAGCTGCCCATGGATGCTGAATGATGATGCTGGTCCTGCTAGCGAAAGATTCCCTGCACCAGAGCCCAAGTCTATATAACTGGAGCCAGGCAGAGTGGTGTCTTGTATCTTTCTAGCTATTTATTTCAATATTTCAGTATTGTGATGTACATCCAGGATGTTTTTTTTCCTTCTACTGATACATTTTATAATTTTGTTTTAATTTTTTGCGCTTCTACTCATTTTATGATTTAATTGCATCTATTCTATTTTATCGGAAGGCATTCTGAGTTCCGTTTAGGTGAGAAAGATGGGATATAAATTCAGTAAATAAATACTGGACAGGGTACAGGCAACAGAAGCACTGTTAGAACAACTTTAGTCATAAAACAACACAACATAAATTGAAACAAAAGTCAGTGAAACAGAAGACTGCCCTCAATCAAGTTACTGTTGTGTGCCTTCAAGTCATTTCCAACTTATCGTGACCCTAAGGTGAACCTATCATGGG
Organism: Cyclura pinguis; assembly: GCA_030412105.1. NCBI lineage: Eukaryota > Metazoa > Chordata > Lepidosauria > Squamata > Iguanidae > Cyclura > Cyclura pinguis. The sequence continues at coordinate 38,731,088 of CM059599.1, forward strand.
TTTTCTGAGGCTGAGATTGTGATGTGCCCGAGGTCACCTAGTGGGTTTCCATGGCTGAGTGGGGAATCCGAGCCTGGTTTCTGGTGTCGTAGTCCAATGCTCAAACCACTACACCAAGCTGCTTCAATCCAGTTACTACTTCCAACTGCTCGCAACTAAAATAGGCCACTGAATCTTGTATGATCAGATATGTTTCAATTTATGCAGCTTGAAGATGTGGGCAGCATCCTTAGAGAGGTAAGAGCCACAATATGTATACTGGAACTTTGTCTTCCTGGCTACAGAAAGAAGCTAGAGGACTAAGTTAGTGGGTACAGGAAGTGTTGAATGCTTCATTGCAGTAAGAAAAAGTTTCCATCCTGCCTAAAAGAGGCTACAGTCAAGCCATTACTTAAAAAAAAAAAAAAGCCTCCCTGAACTGCACCGTGCTTGAGAATTATAGGCCAATCTCAAATATTTCCTTCTTTTTTTTTTATAATCATTTTATTCAAATTCAAATATGAAACAAACAATTATAACTGTCAACTTATTTGAAATATTTCTGATCTTCCACACTGATCTAGATTTCATTATCAATATTTCTTAACATGCTTAAAATATTGTACTACATTTTAGTGCTATTATTACTTGTTGATTCTTGCATTTCCATCTCCATATTCCCGCTTCATGATATATATCCTGTAGCCCCCTCATAATTTATCTTAAATCATGAATCACAGATTTCCATCTGATGGTACCCAGCAATTACCCATTACAATTTGCCATTCTTTTTGTATCTCTTCTTCTGATTTCCCTTTTCATCTCTGAGAGACCATATCAGCATTTTTGTGTTCAATCAGTGTACCCCACCATTGTTCTAATGTGGGTATTTGCTGAGTTTTCCACATCTTTGCATATTCAATATGAGCTGTTGTTATCATGTACAGTAATATTCTCCAGTACTTCTTTATACCAGTACCTTCTAATACATCAGTCATATTTAACAAGTACAGTTCTGGTAACTTAGCAAACTGTACTTTCATTAATGCACGTATTTTGTTATGTATTTCAGTCCAATATTTCTTAGCTTTAGGACATGTCCACCACATATGATATATCCTGCCGACCTCATTCTGACATTTCCAACATTGTCCAGTACCTGTATTATAAATCTTTTTTAATTTATCTGGTGTCATGTACCATCTATGAAATAGCTTGTAATAGTTCTCTTTCAAATTCTGTGCTACTGTAAATTTCTGTGTTTTTTTCCAGCTCTGCTCCCAAGACTCTAATTGTATTGAATGTCCGATATTTTGTGCCCATGAAATCATTGTTGCCTTTACTGTTTCTTCTTGCCTCTCCTGATGTAGTATTTCTTGATATATTTGGGCAAGTAAATGAGGCGGATTTTCGAACAGCCATTTAATTACTCCAGTTTTCTCTTTATGTTCAATTCCATATGTTTTTATATCCATCTGAAACCTTTCTGCTAACTGTCTGTAAGGTAACCAACTTAATGTTATTCCCTCTTGTTCTAGTTTTTCTCTTATTTTAATCTTAAAGTTGTTGGATGTTGATCTCTCAATTATATCATCATATCGCAACCATTTATCTGTGTTCGTCCATCTGCCAAAAAAAGTCTCTTGCGGTGAGATCCAGGTGGGGAGCTGCCGTATGTTTTAAGTTTTATAATCCTCCCAAATTTTCAGAACCGATTTTCTGATAAAGTGATGTGTGAAGTCTTTATCTATTTTTGCTTTATCATAAAACATATAGGCATGCCACCCCATCCTCAGGTCTGCTCCCTCCAGTGCCAACATTCTCGTGTCTTGTAGGTCTACCCAGTCTTTTATCCATGTAAAAGCCGCGGCCTTATAGTATATTTGAAAGTCTGGTAGTCCCATTCCTCCTCTACTTTTTAAATCTGTCATAGTATTCCATTTTATCCTAGGTTTTTTCTCTTGCCATATAAACTTAGTTAGTTCTCTCTTCCATTGTATGAAAGGTTTCATGTTCGTTATTATAGGAAGATTTTGGAACAAAAAGTTCATTTTTGGCAAAACATTCATCTTTATTGTAGCTATCCTCCCCATCATTGACAAACACATGGAGGTCCAACTTTCCAAGTTTTTTGTTGTTTCTTTCCATTTTTTTCATAATTATTTTGAAATAACTCATTGTTTCTTTTGGCAATCCAAATACCTAGATATTTTACCTTTTTCCCTCTATTGAATCCTGTTTTTTGTACTAATTCCATCTCTTCTCTTTCAGTCATATTTTTGGTTAAGAAGACTGTTTTTTCCTTATTAACTTTAAAACCAGAGAATTCTCCATATTCTTGAGCTGTAGTAATCAATTTTTCAATACAATACAATTTTTCAATCCCTGGGTCATCCAGTAAGAAGACCAGATCATCAGCGAAAGCTTTTAACTTGTAATGATATTTCTTAATTTGGACTCCTCTTATTTCTTTATCTTCTCTTATAGCATTGTTAAGTATTTCCATTGTCATGATAAACAGCAGAGGAGACAGGGGACACCCTTGTCTCGTACCTCTGTGCAGTTCTATCCTTGTCATGAGCCAGGTTGAGCATGCTGCTGACTCAGACGGGGACTCTGAGTTAGACTGGGAACCCCAGCCAGAGGTGGATCCCTGGGAGGCAGAGGGGACTCCTGCAGGGACAAGGGAGGGGCCTGCCAGCGACCCCACAGTGGTCCCCGAGCCAGTACCTGCAGCAGATGAGACCAGTGCTTCGGGCTCGACAGAAGCTGCTGTTCCTGACTCCAGCCCGGAGTTTGCTGCAGACCCTCCCCCCACATTCCTCCAGAGGCGGCTGGAGAAGGAGGCGGGGCGCAGATCGAAGTGGTTGCAAGAGAAGCGTCTGAAGTCTGAGGGCCTGCAGCTGTGAGCTGGGCCAACGGACGTTTGACCAGCCCCAGCTGGGCTAAAGACTATGTACTTAAGACAGACGCTGGGGGGAGTTGGGCATGGGGCAACAACTGTCTTCCATCCGGGAAATCTGCATTCTGTGCTTTCTGTTCCAGGCCGATCCTAGCTGTTGAGTTTGCTGCCTCTGTTCGTTTTGGGTGATGTAACCTCTTGTTTACTTTATCACTTTATTACTAAAAGCCATAAAACTCGGCTCCTGCCTCCGTTTTCTGCTTAAGCTGCCGCCTGACATTGACAATCCTTTGTGTTCTTTCACCGTTTATGACCAATTGAGCTTGTTGTTGGCTGTAAATTGCTTCAATCCATGCAACAAATTTTTCTCCTGCCTGCATCTGTTTAACTGCTATCTTCATGAATGGCCAGCTGATCATGTCAAAAGCTTTCTCTGCATCTACAAATATCATGGCCATTTTCCGTTCATTATGCTTTTCATAGTATTCGATTACATTTAAGACCATTCTGATGTTATTTCTCAGAGATTTTTTTGGTAGAAAGCCATTCTGGTCCTCATCAATTATCTCTAACAGCGCTTTTTTGAACCTCGCTGCTAAATATTTCCTTCTTAAGCAAGATCATAGAACATGTGGTGCCTTCTCAGATTGGTGGGTTCCTGAAAGATCTATTTCTGGATGACTTATGCCAGGAACTGGATGGGGAAGTGTGACTCTGTTAATTCTGCTGGACCTCTCATTGCTTTCCACAATGGAGGCCAACACAGAGAAGACTCAATGTAGTATATGGCTCCCAATAGTGACATGCAGGGGAGGATGGCCCACTTCAGGGAGGTTCAAGGAGAACAGCTTCTCAAGTAAAGATGCCATCAACAGATGCATATCCCACAGCAGGAGAGGATTTGCTCACTATTATTATGGAGCCTACTGAGGCCACCAATTTGTTAATTTGCAAAGGTGATGCCGTAAAAAGAAATTGACGACAACTCATCTGCTATAAAACAAATTCAAGCTATCTTAGTTTCAGCATTTATTCAGCTGCAAGCAGATAAATGTATTGGCTGCAAACCACTTGCTGGGCAGCCTCTGCCCCATTATTAACAGATAAGAGAAAAGGAGGGGAATTTGTGACTTAATGTAAGATATGCATCTCATGCCATCAGATTACATCAGGTTCATCAAGTCATGCTTACGTAACTTGATTTTAATTTATGGGTTTTATTGCTAGTAGTTTTCTGAGATTATGATTTGATTGAACGTCTGTTGAATGTCTGTAAAGTATCTGTTAGTTTGTAAATGGACTCTAATGGATTACATTGCTTGAATCTTCCTTCGTGTGACTGTTCACCTTTGCATGGTGTAGTAGAGAAGCTACATCTTGCTGTGATTGCACACAACTCCTGCTTTAATAACCAGATGTCAAAGGCTATTCCGTGAAAATGCTCTCAGAATGTTTTTACTGGGGGTGGGTGGGGGAAAATCAACAGTATTGATGGATTTTAGCATCTAGAGGTATACTAGATTTGTAGTCCTCCAGCTTTTTTTCTCCTATACAATTCATTTGTCCTGTATATTGGATTTTACCCTTTTTTGACTATACTAGAAAGCCAGTGGAATATATGAGACATGCAGGAAGGATGAATCTGTTTTGATCACTGTAAGAATTGCATTTTTTCCCCAAGTACAAGTTCATTCTACCTCATTTGTACACTGATCTGTGATTAAAAACAAACAAACACACAATACTAAATCTGGTGTCAATTTTAGTATGGAGCAAAACTTATGCATTTTTTTAAAAAACATTTCTCGTGAAATATGGCATTTTTGTAACCATTTCTTCTAATATGGTATGATAGCTTTCCTAATGAGTAAAAACTTTTTGTTTTTTGTTTAATGAAAAAATAACATCACACAATATGGAAACATGTTCAGTGATAATTGTGTTGGCCCTGGACCAAAATACAGTAAAATCCCAAATTCATGAAACAGTGATACCTTTATTGTGCCAACTAAATAGCATCATGTACATTATGCAAACTTTTGAAGTTCCACACTGGCTTTGCTCTAACATCATCACTTTTCTTCTCCTCCATGATTGTTCAAATTGTTGCCAGTGAACCTTCAAAAGTTTGCATGATGTATTTTGTACTTCTTAGTTGGCCAGATATCCCTGTTTTGTGGATTTGGGATTTTGTTGTACAAAACATGGAAAAGTGAAAAACCAGACTATAATTGCATTCTGGTCTGCAAATTTAGGCAGATCTTCGGAGAGTTCCTTTTTTGGCCCTTTCTTAATTATTGGCAAAATGTTCCAGCTTTACTGCCACAAGATGGGCATGGGCCATATTAGCTGGCAAGCTCTAGGTTTGAAAATTATAAATTTGGTAAGTTAAATTAATTGATTGATTATCTCTAATAGATATTGGCCTAAGTCTTGTTGTTAACCCAACCTAGGAAAGACCAAATGAATTAGCAGGATTTCCCTATTTACCATTGACTTATCATTCAAAGGTAAGATCTAGTCTTCATGGAACCAACCAAAAGAATTCTAGTCATCATATTGTATGGAGACCTCTATTCAGATTATTGCTAAAACACGAGGAAGTCATATAAACACCAGCAAGTAGTATGCTGGATCAGATGAAAGCTTTCCCTCATACTTCAAATGGGTTGTACTGAATGTGACTTATGTAACTCAGCAGCATTCCATCTTCCCCACTTCTTTAGCTATCCTTACTAAGGTTCTTAACCATCAATCGGTTTAAACTGTTGCCCTTTTTGCACGTTACCTTTTTGCACTGCTGGATTGGGGTTTTCGTGCGAGAAGGTTTAGCAGGAACGCTCTTGCAAGCCTCCTGCTTCGGATCTGCAGCTACTTCCTGATCACGCGAGCGCCCCGCCCGTGCCCCGCCCCTTCCTTCCGCAGTGCAGCCTGGGAGTTAGAGGCTGCTCTGGGGCAGGAAGCGTGACTGGTGCAGCTCAGGAGGCTTTGCATGGTGGGTGAGTGAGTGCGGGGCCCAGGAGCATTGTGCGACAGCGCACCATTTTCGGCTTGAAGCCGAAAATGAAAAGATGCATGCCCGCTCTGCGTCCGGCCCTTGAGCGTCACGTAAATGTGAGTGCGGCATGCAGACAGCTCCTCACATTTACACAACACTCAAGGAGCCTTCTCACTTCCAAAACGCTTTGCGAAAATGACCTGTCACTCTGTGTCTCTAAAGAACACTGTTCTTCTTTAGCTGACATTATTTCCATTCTCTGACTACACATGCATACTACTGCTTAACTGTCATCTGATCTTAACTGCTCTTAACTTCTAAAATATGCCAAGCATGTCTCTAATCTAATGAATTAATTGGTGAATTTAATGTATTTTTAAATTTTTTAGTAAATATTTTCTTTTACATTTTGAATTCTGCTGTCTGCCTTGTCTTTCAAGTCAGCCATCATATATTAAGAAGGCACACTCAAACAGGGAAACGTTTTCTCTGTTACTCTGCTAATACTGAATTCCCACAGGACTCCCAACAGTGAATTCCCAACAGTGCTCTAACAATGTTAGATCTGTTTTCATCCTGTGAAGCTCAATGGTTTATCTTGAACTAATAATTACCCCTCATATTGTCTTGAAGAGAGATAACCACAATATATGCCATCTTGAAATTCTTAAAGGAAAGCCGGGATGTTAATGAATTCTATAAATATAATGCACATCTACAGCTATGCTCTTAGAGTGTGCAGACCTCTGCCCATGAACCAGAATTTTCATCCAAATTAGAATATCAAATATAAAGGAGCACATAGACGTTGGGTTAGGAGATAAATGTTGGGGTTTACCTCCAGCGCTACTAATTGAGAACTGCTCAAGTTAAACCATGGTGCATACTGGGTAACTAAATAAGGGGGAACAATATATGGTGGTTCTGAATTCCAGAGTTTGGAAACTGGACCACAATTTTCAGAATCCCTTGATCAGTTCACAGTGATCCTGTCTTGAAGCAATTCGTAGAATTGCAACAATAATATGAAATGGCTGCATAACAAATAAAGTTTTTTGTTGTTGTGTGCCTTCAAGTTGATTCTGACTTATGGAGACCCTAAGGTGAATCTATCATGAGGTTTTCGGGGACTGAGAGCATGTGGCACTCCCAAGGTCACCTAGTACATTTCCATGGCTGAGCGGAGAATTGAACCCTTATCTCCAGGGTTGTAGTCCAATATTTGAACCACTACAGCATATTGGCTTGAATAAAATAAGGTACCCTTGCTTATATTTATGAGATGGGTACAATGACCAGCAGGACTGTATGCATTCTTCATAGAGTTGGAAACAACTTCAAGGACCATCTAGTCCATCTCCTGCCATGCAGAAATATACAGATAAAATACTTCTGCGAGATAATCATCTGACCTCTGTTTAATTCTCCAACGAAGGAAAATCTACCACTCTGAAGCAGTCTATTTCACTGTCTTATTGTCAGAAAGTTCTTCCTAATGTTTATGTGGAATCTCTTTTTTAGCAGTGTGAATTGATTGGTTCATGTCTGGAGCAGAAGAATACAAGTTTGTTCCCTCTTCTACATGACATTCTTTTGAATATTAAAAGATGGCTGCATATCACTTTTCTATCTTCTCTTCTACAAGGTAATCATATCCAGAATCCCAAGCTGTTCCTCTTAGTGTTTAGTTTCCAGATCCTTTTCCATTAAGAGACTAATTTTGAAAATCATATTTAGAATTTGTTCTCCTTTTCTTCTTTCTCTTCCTCGTATCTAGGCCCCCTCATGCACAGTAATAGATGTGATATACAGTATCATTACAGTCTTGCCATTACTGACCCAAAAGTAGTCTTACTGATTTCAACAGATCTGCTCTGAAGGTAAGCTGGTCAAGGATCGCTTCCTTAGTTGCAAAAGGGGGCAACCTCTGGGTTACCTATTGAGTAAAAAACTCTTGATGTGCTTAAAGTGTGGCTGTTTTTATTATAATTAAGGTTTTACAGCATAAACAGAGACATGTACTTCGAGGACTCACTGTAGATAATTGCTGCTGTTATAAGCACTTGTTTCACACCCGCCAATTACAGTCTCAGGGTTATAAGAATTCCTTCCAGAATAGCTTTGAATAAGGAACATTCCAACACCTGGTAGAATCTTCTCATCATAAAGCCCCTTCTTTATGGCTGTTTGGGGTTTGTTAAGCAGAGTGTTACCCACTTAAAAACTCTCAGTCAATTAAATGTATGAGTTTTAATCAACGAAATGAGTGATTAAATCTGTCATGTCTGCCTATTAGAAAAATAGTGATTCTTTTAAAAAAAAAAGAATAAATTTTGCTCTGCCATTAAATAATACATGCATGGGGACAGTACTGTCTGCGTAAAGCAGAACAGCAAATGTTGGGCCAGTCCTATCATTAGGTAAAGTGAGACAGTTCCTCAGGTTGCAGATGTATGGTGCCATGAAAAGGGCAGAAAAGAAATAGTTACTTTATCATTGTACTTTTACTTCCACATAGAAAGGTAAATGTTCATATCTTTTGTTCTTACATTAAAACATGAATAGTTTCAAATTTTTGTTCCTATTGGATGAGATTGCAAGCATTATTGCATTTCTTTTTTTTTATTTTTACAATTTTCACATTTTGGGACTGCTTTGCAAAACAGCAAAACGGAACCATTATTTCCTTTTTGTACACAAAATGTACTTTGTGCTAACAACAACATTTGGACAAATCATTTTACATAAAATACGTCATTGTCTGTGCAAAAATTGAAGTTTGCTTTTGCCCAAGGCTATAAAGAAGGTCAAGATTCTGATTCTCTTCTGCCGTCTTTCCTGATGAGTAAAGTGAATGCAAACTACGTTTGCACTTTGAGCTCCATTTGCAGAAATAGAAGTAAGCTGAAGATAAAGAGGAAAATGTGAGGATGAGAGAAAAACTGGGACATTTCAAAAACAGCTTTAAAAAGTGGGAGGAAAGATGGTTAATTGGGACTCTATCTGCCAAATCAGCACAACTGAAGAGTGTGCATTTATACTACACTCTTTCTCTGAAAAGCCTGGTGAAACTTCAGAGCCTTTCACTTTCAACCACTTTGCTGTGTGCCTCACATTTGAGAGAAATAAACTTTAAAAAGTAGTATTAGGTTTGTTTGTTTAGTCCATTGGTCATACGACAGTTCTAAATAAATTGAATTCTGTTATTTTAAAGTGATTTTTTTTTTACAAAATCTGTGTTTTCTTTTTATTACTGTTTTATTGTCTGATTTGTTACTAAAATGTAGTATAATTGATTTGACATTGCCTTGAGTGCTTTTAGCAGAAAGGTAATTAACAAATTTATAACTAACCAAATAAATAAATGGCTCCCAGGTAATTTCCCAACAGCCAGGGAGGACTGGGCCCAAAGCGTTCTGCTGCCTGAGGCAGAGTAACAAATGGCACCCTCCCCCCTCCAGTCAAGCTCTATGCTACCCAAGGCTAGTCAAGCTATTGTCAAACCTGAGGCAGAAACTACCACAAGTGTCTTCCATTTCCTGTCGAGGAGAAAATACATTAATAAATTTTAAAAATGAACCATTTACTGTCCTTTCATGATACCCCAAATCAACTGGGTCTCATGCAAGATGATGCCAGGCTTTAATGGTAGGGCCCAAGGGCTTTCAGGGATGTATAGCTTGTCTTCTCCTGTAGAAATGCACAGAGTATCTGACAAACCATATTCTGAGACAGATGGTTCTTGTTATCTTCTGTGACTGCATGGCAGAAGAAAAGTGTTTTGTCAGAAGTCAAAGCTGGGCTACCTAGACCAAATTTGGTTTTATGACGTAAGGGACCAGCAATTATTTTTTTCCAGTGTCCGAGAGATCAATACTATATTTGTGCCTAATGGGTATAATTGTTCCATTTTTTTTCTTGGAAACTAGCTAGTGACCAGAATGAATCCAGAGACCACCACTTGGAGTAGCACTGATTTACAAAATGCTTGCCTGCACCCCCTAAACCAACATAGAAAACATCCTAAAAGGATCCTCTAGAACGATTTCCTCATAATTCACTGTTTGGAGTGAGAGCTAGAGTTGCCTGTATAACAACTAGACACAGTTCCTGTGCCCTTGAAGATTGTGCAGAAAAGGGAATTTCAGCAGGTATTGCTTGCCACCCAGTTTCTTGACAAGCCACAACTGCTGACATTCCTCTTCTATACAACCATTAAAGGCGCAGAAGCTTTCTCCAGTTTTCAGTCTGGCAACCTTAAATTGACAGCCCTGGAACTGTCTTCTACATCCAATGACAGAGAAGGTCATTCTTTTTAGGGATTTTGATTCAGATTTAGTAATACATAACAGGGTAGTAGAATGGGACTTCTCTGTCCACCTACTCCTCTCCATGGTAATGGTGGTAAAGCTATACAGGGGTTCCAACATCCAAACTTAATTTAATGGTTCTGCTGCAGGGTGAGGGAGAGCCCTCAGAATCAAGTGAATGGACTTTCTGTCAGGGGAGTTGTTCCATTGGCAGCAGGCAGTTCCCAAATTCAACTTAGGCAATATTTCATCATCAACATTCATATACAGAACATCTGATAACTTCATATTTATGATATAAGTGGTATTAAATTCCTTAGCCCACTTTTGCAGTCTGAGAAAATAGAGATATTTCATAACTGTGGAAAGATAGCCATGTTGGGCTATGAAGGAAAGCACCATAACCAGCCTTGTGGAAGTTTGCAGACTAACAAAGCTTTCGTAGACTGGGACAGCGGTTCCCAACCCTGGGTCCTCAAGTATTATTAGATTACTGCTTCCAGAATACTGAAACAACAGGGCAAATGGTCAGGGATTTAAGGCACTACATCAGATGCATGATGTGCTAGCCTCAGTCACCAGCTGACACGGGTGGAGAGGGAAAAATATTGTAAACTTACCAGACTAAACCTTTTGAAGTTTGTGTCCTCTGTACTCATGTTTTTAACTTAATGTGAGGCTTTAAGACAAACCCTTAAGGGGTATTTTGCCTTCTTTCATATACATTATCTTAGTAACCTTCACTACAAAACACATTGAGACACATTGAGGCATGGCCAGCGCAAACAACAGAACCAGGCAGGCCACATATTCTCCCACATTGTGGTATGATGAGGTTGGTGCCCTGAAGCTGAGAAATAATGTATTCCTTCCTAAAGATCCCTCATATGTTTATTTACTGTATACTTATGTATAAGTTGGCCTCATGTACAAGTTGAGGTGAGGCTTTGGAGCCAAAATTATGGGTTTTGATGTGACCTATAGATATGTCGAGGGTCATTTCACAGAGATGGGAAAGCACCAGTGCTGCCTCAGGGGGCCAGCTACCCCTGGCTGCCACCACCATTTTCCCACCCAAGCATCCAAAAAGACCTTTCACCACTTTGCGTAGAGAAGGAGATGGTTCTTCTTCCTCTTCCTCCTTCTTCTTGGATAAAAGTTAAGGTACAAGATTAACTTTTGTCAAAAAGGGAAGCATCCCTTTCTCTTTGTAGAGTGGCAAAAGGCAAGAGCTTACTCCATCCTGCGAGAACCTAAAAGAAGCACCAACCCCCTCTACTCTCTTAGGCCATTTCTGCACTAAACAGTTACAGTGCTATTATTCCACTCTCAACATCCTATGGAATCCTGGGGTTTGTAGTTTAGGGAAGGGCATTTAGAATTCTCAGCCAGAGAGCTCTTCGGCCTCAGTAAACTACAAGCCCCAGAATTCCACAGGATGCTGAAAGTAGAATAATAGCACTATGGTCCTTTCCGCACGAGGAAGTTAAGACGGGCCAAGGCGTCCTGTCACGGAGGTGGTCTGCACCTTGGATCGGACTAGGTTTGGACTATTTACCTTAGTTCCATACCTAAGTCCGATCCAAAATGCCCCCAAGTGGTCCTCCAGCATGCTGTGTGAAGACTGGAAAAAAACGGTCTTTCAATTTTCTGGTGCGTGCCATTTCATTCCTGCTCAGTTGTGCAGATGCACAGATTTGCACCAGTGCGAGCTTGCGATCAGTGGAGGGCAGGCTGTGGGCGTGGCCAGCTTCAGCGGTTGGTCCGGACCCACAAACAACCGGAAGCCACCATTTTGTAAGCCTCACCAGTGCGGATCTAAAGACCTCGCACTGCTCCGCATCACCCTGGAACAAACAGAGGAGCCCTGCGGAAGGGCTTAAGGGAAAGTCCGCATTGCTTCAAGCCAAGAAGAACCGGTAAGTAACAGCACAGAGCGATTCACTCGCCTCGTGCAGAAAGGGCCTATAACAGTGTAGGGCTGAAATGGCCTTAGTGCTCCTTTGAGGGGAAGCACCAAATAGTTGCTGCCGATGCCACCATTTTCCCACCCAGGTATTCAGAAAGGCCAGAGGCAATACCATGGCTGAGAAAGTACAGGAGGATCAGTGCTTCTTTTAGGTACTCCTGGGATGGACTAAGTTCTTGCCTTTCACCATTCTACTCAGAGAAGGGGATGGCTCTTCTTTTGATAAGAGTTAAGGTACAGTACTTACCCGTTAATAAGTCAACCCAGCTTTTGGGGGTTCATTTTTAGACTAAAATTTCTAGATGTATACATAAGTATATACAATATGTGTGTATTTATATTTCTACCAATATCATGCCGTTCCAGTGTCAGTGTACTACTAAGAGTATTTACAACACTTTAAAAATAATAAAATACAATAGAGAGAATTTGTTTTGGTTCAAATCAGAAAGTATGGAAGTGGGTGGGTGGATGCAGAGTTCTTCATCCCTCGTTCCCAAATTAGATCCTCTAGCTCTTTCAAAAAACACAAAACCTACTACACAGAAGACCAGGCAATCTGTTGAAGAGGAGGGTAAGCTGAGGCTTACAGGTGGAGGGGACATCTTCAAAATACCTTCCTTGTACATAACCTTGTGTACACAAAAGGCCACTCTGGCTCCAGCTCAATAAATAGACATTGATGGAATGTGATAGAGCAGTATTTCTTAAGCTGTCTGATGTGAAGAACCAGAAGGCTTTTCCCCCAAAAGTGCTAGGAACTTGCACCATATTTTCCGCAATTTCTTTGCTGGAAACTCAGGCCCTTTTTGCACAGCATTTGCCATGCGAAAGAGGGCCTGGAGCGTCATGCGATTGCAAGGAGCGATCTGCACGACACACTCACAATCGCGCAACTCGTCAGGGGCCGGCAGGGGCCGACGGTGCACCTTTTAATTTTCGGCTTGAAGCCGAAAATGGTGTGCAATCACGCATTGCTCCTGGGCCCCGCGTGCACTTACCTGGTGTGTGAAGCCTCTGGAGCCGGGCCAGTCACGCTTCCTGCCCCAGTGCAGCCTGAGAAGGTCCCAGGCTGCACTGCAAAAGGAAGAGGCAGGGCTCTCGCGTGAGCAGGCAGCTCTTGCAGAGCTGAAGCGCAGGGAAGGGAGAGCCTCTCGGCAGAGGCTGTTCGCACAATCCCCGCTCCCCAGCGCTGGAAGAAGGTAAGGTGCAGAAAGGGCCTCAGCATGGACTAGCAGCCAATAGCTTGTAGATCAGCATCAGTCCACAGACCACCATTTTGAGTAGTACTGGAAGGGAAACATCTGCAAATGAAACTGATTCTGTCAGAAAGAAACAGGGAAGAGTTGATATCCCCTCCCCTCCTAAGCTCCCCATTAATCTAAAAACCTGCTCTGAGCAGAAAAGCCCCCCAGAGTTTATTCCCAAGCATCATTGAGGGCTTCAAGGGGAGAGAAAAAGAGAAGAAGTTTCTGCTGCATATGCCAAAGTATTCAGACCAATCAAAATACAAAAACAAAATAAAATAAAACCCAACAACTAAAATGCATTAAAATTTAAGTATAGTTTCATATATTTTCCATAAATGTACAATGTACAAAAAATGTACTGTTCATGACAAAGGTGAGGTGTGAAATTGTCATACAACAATTTGCATACAGAACTGAACTAGACTAGAAGCATCACTGGGAAAAAAAGCTCAGGTTTTCAAAAATAACAAGAGTAAGGGTTACCCATTTGCCTCCCTCCTCAAGTTTGATAGGGAACAGAGCCATAAGCCTGATAAATATTGGGTTAGATCTTGCATCATCAGATGTAACTACAATGATGGAGTCCTGTTGTCATAGCTACATTTGATGATGCCAACCCCCCAATGCCCTGTTTGGGCCATTTCCCGATGCCCTGTTCATGAGGACCTTGTACACTCTTCCACTGGGGTGCTGCCGGGATGAAAAAGGGTTTTGCAGTCATTTTTCTTGTTAAAAGACCATAAATGTGAGAGGGATCCCCTTTGGTACCTTTGTTAAGAAATGGGATCCAGTTATACAACATTTTAGAAGCAAATGGCAAGATTTGTCGATAGCAAGTTTTCTTGATTGAAGAAGGCGATATGGTTAAAATTGATTCTATCTTAATTCATATAACATATGAATGTTCTTATGTAAATATTAATATTAGATTTTAAAGCTTTAAATGTGGTAAAGTAATACCTAAGATCACATTCAAGCTTATATTAGTAGAGTCCTGATGGGTTTAGAGTGAGAAAATAGTTCCTCATTCATTATGGTATTATATTTTCGTAAAGACAATCTGGTCGGAAGCAAAGCCTAGATGTGGAAGATAGGAATGAAGATATAGAGTATGTAGGTAGATTTAGGTTTGTATGCCCACCCATTATACTATTTATATACTGTGTTATTCACAACTATGTTGTTTTATTGAAATGCTTTTTATAATAAAAAAGAAAAAAAAAAGACTATAAACGTGAATCCCAAAGGTTACCAAATCACAACTCTGGTTTACAATCTCGAAACTATGGAACAGAGTATTGGCCAATTTTTTTTAAACAAGAGTCAAAGTGTATGTTGAAAACTGAATGCTGGGGAAGTCATGGAAACAAAAGCTAAGATCTCATTCAAAATAAGAACCTTCCTTCTGTTTCATTAAATGAAAGCCATGTCTGCAGAAGCTATGTCTGATACTGCGCTAGAATGTAAAATTTGCAAATATTTGAATTCTCCATAAAATATTTCTACCCTTCAGAGCTTCACAGATACATGTCAACCTCAAGGAAAGTTGCTGTGAAAAATCTGTCAAAGGGAGTTTCCTAGTAAATCTACATAAAAATAAATATTTCCTAGTCAAGAAACCTGTGGTTTCCTTAAAATCAGTAAGCAGATCCTTCTTTTTAAATAAACAAGTTAATCAATAAATACACTACTTAACACATTTGCTATTACAAATGTTATTTTCAGATACCACCAAAACCCCTGCTTCTGGGAGCCCTCATCAACAAATTCTGCATGATCTTTGCATTCAACACCTTTAACCAGTAATTTTTCGACAGCAAGCAAATGAATCCATCTAATGAGAACCAGAAATGATAATGGCTTTTCACCTGCCCAACAAAGGTGTGACACAAAGCCTCCCAAAGCAGATCTGAATCAAAGCTGGTGTATCTTTATTCAAAATTTTCTTTGCTATTTTTGCACTGTTAGTGTTTTATAGAGTGGAAAGCAATTAGTTTTATAACAGGGGAATAGGTTCAAACCCTGTTTAAAAGTCAATGAGTGGCTAATTGTTCCGTTGCTTGGAAATACCACCCAATCATTGCTGTTTATGAATCTTGCTGTTTCGGCGAAAGCCTACAATTTAGAACCTTTCCACCCTGTGCACTGCCTTTTCTGCAGGCTCTCCCTTCACAAAGCAATATTTTGCCATTGCTGAACTTGCAGAGTAGACAATAGATTCTCCAGGATTCAAAAAAAGGGGGTGGTTGGAACTTTTCACTTGATTAGGCAGCATTAAACAAAATAGGATTACAGATAGGGAGGGACAACACACAAGGAAGGCAGAAAGGGCTGGTTAAACTTGTGCAAAGGCTCACTCAAAGGCTAGAGTGACACATTTCTGAAAGCGATTAATTTATTAATTACCACTGGTGGCCTGTGGACTGACTGGAAGGAGCCTTAACCCACCATTGGACAGAGAGACATATCTTGCTCCAACCACAAGGTGCCCCAGTTTTATTTGAACTGATATCCCACCTTTTGTCCAATAAGCTCAAGACTGTACATTTACAGCATACATTTCTCTCACTTTCTCTTCACAAAACCTTCTGACATAAGTCAGATCCTGGGAGAGCAACTTGGCCAACATCACCTGGTGAATTTCATGGCCATGTGAGGACTTCAGCCTGGACCTCCAAAATTCCAGTTCACGTCTCTGACTAGCACTGGCTCTTGAGTGACTAAGAGACTAAGGAATGAGAAGCTAGAGGGATAAAGAACAGCAGCACATGCTTGCATAGATTAAGTAGGAAGGTAAGAGGAGGAAGGATTTAGCAGCACTTTTGAAACTGATATATTTCAGCATAAATTGTTGTACATGCTGTTGCACTTCCTCAGATGTATAGGCCTATCCTCATTAGCCCATGCACCTGATGGAGTGGACTGGAGTCCATGAAGGCTTATGCTTAAACATATCAGTCTCAAAGGAGCTACTGGTTCTCTCCTCTTGGCTTTCCTTTGTATGCTGAACGCACTAATAAGGCTATCTCCTTGAGGCTTATTTAGACTGGGAATATGTATTTCAATTCTTCCATGTCATTTTTTTAAAGTCCTGCATCTCTATATATGGAAAAAAAAAAGACCTAAAAGAGCATGAAAAGAACAGGGTCAGAACCACTGACACTGATGTTCCATTTTTGCACTTGCAGTGATCTACGTGGTTATTCATTTTGCATGTTTCTTGATGTGAAGAAGCATTTTTAAAAGCCTTCAACATCTTTAATCTGAAGTGATATATACCATTTCACACTATACAACCAGTTGTTGTGGTGGTTGTGTGCCTTCAAGTCTGCTTTTGTGTATGTATGTGTGTGTGTATCTCTATCTATCTATCTATCTATCTATCTATCTATCTATCTATCTACCTACCTACCTACCTACCTACCTACCTACCTACCTATCTAGTTACTTTTATGGTTATCCAGGAGACATTGCTAAATGGTAGGGAAGGAACATCACGTGGCTGGGGTACTATTTTCTGTTGTGCCTTACAGTTCCCCCTCACACTTTTTTATGGGTACCGCAACAATGATTCTGTGGATGGGGGGCAGTGAATTTTGTACCACAAAACAGCCCCTTATAGCATTCAAATTTCTAAGTAAGTTTGGTAGCTGACTCTTTTTTGGGGCCCTGAAACTATAACGGTAACCATTTTGTTTTTTTCTCCAAAAAACAGAATTTCAAGCTCAACATAAAACTCTGCCATCACATTCCTAGTTTCTTGTTCTGTGTTTCTACACCTAGACTGAAGACTTTTTAAATTTTAATGTCCAGCACAAAGCTTGGAAGTTATTTTGTGGACTACAATTCTACAAACCACCCAGTCATGCTGGCGAAGGAATTCAAGGATTTGGAAAACTAACTTTTCTAAATTCTGGTTCAATAGATGTGACTTTATCCTCATTCTTAATCAGTTTTGGATAAGAGTGCCACAACAGGCATGTGACAATTTTGTGTGTTAGTGCTGCCTGCAAGACCAAGAGGGTGTCTGATGGCTCCATCACAAGAATAGGCATATTCTCATCCTGTACTGCATATTGGGAAAGTTTCTTATCTTTCACAGTCTGAAAAGGAATCTGGCAGCATGACAGAGCCACCATGGTTTGGCTTCACCCACAGCCTATGTGCTGCACATTGAACTATCTTGCTTGGCTGCCATGGTGTATATTCATGACTAAACCTCTGAAGAATGGGAGACAAAATCTTTATTTGAAATCCCCTTGGTCATAAACTCTTAAAATTTTAATCTTGGAACAAGGGAAACCATAAATTTGGAACAATAAAAACCACCATCTAAATCTCACAGCATTAGGCATTCAAAGTAAAGTTACTTCTCAGCATTATCTGTACTGAAACAAAGAACGAATGCCAGTCTACAGACAAAAACAGAATCAGATTTTCTTTTCTTGTCATCTTCTTTTTCTCCACCTCATGGACTAAGACGTTTCTTTGCTCATCTTCTGCAAGGACAAACAAAAGCAAAACCAAACCTGAAACAAAAATAGAAAAAAAGAAAGAAATGAAAACAAAAGGGTGAAAAAAAATCAAACGGGCAACAAATAATTTTACCATTACCAGGTAATACGCGTTAATTGCTCAGTTTATATACTCTGAATGACATACCATTAGAGACTGTGTATGCATTGTAACTAGAGCATTAATAAATTTAAAATGTGCCTATTAGGATGACAGCTTTGGAGGTGCAAAGGAATAACAGTTATCACTTGGCAGAAGCAGATCTCACCCCATCTGCCGAGACTTTGCATACATTTTCAGCTTCCTGAGCAATGATTAGGGCTGTCAGAACCTCTTTAACCTTCTAACTGCTGGTCCCAACTGGCCTTAATTAGAGACTAATGAATTCAGAAGATGCAGGCCGTGAGGAAAACTGCCTTGACAGTTTGTGTACAAATTAAGCCCCAATTACTTCATGCATCTTTTGCATTGCTGATACAAGTCTCTGTTATTATTTTTTGAATATGGTCATTTTAGCATAAACCGAGAACTTTGCTAATGTATTTTGTCATTTTTATGGCTCATCATAAGGAGGAGAGGAGGGGGGAAAAGAAATACCAAGAGGGCTATGAATATGTGAAATAAGCTACTATAAAGGATAAAAGAAATTCATTTCCCTCCAGGGAGTATCATCTAACCTTTTTTTAAAATTCCCTCTCTCCCCTTCTTCCTTTCTTTTTTCTTTTTTTGGATAAAAAAAAATAACAACTCGCCCTGATATATTATTATTGTGATTAGGTGCATAATGATTGCAGTGTAAGAAGCAGACATAATCTTGCACTCTGAATATTTTTATTAGCACTGTAAAGGCTGCTATTAACATATAGAGCAAACAAACAAAAGGGAAGTGTTAGACTAGACAAGGCCGTTGCAGGAAACTTTTTTCATTCAGCTGCTTTAGCAGATCAGCCTCGTCATCAGACCTCTTGTTTGTCCTGTTATAGACAAACAAGGCCTCAAAACAGCTCTTTGATGCTGAACTGGAGATTGTCTTGCTGAATGGGCTTTCCCTTCTCACTCTAAGGCATTCTGAAGCCAAGCCTCTCTCCAAATGATCAGACCATCCTAATTTATTTTTAAAGACACACAATTACACAGACACATTCCAGTTTTGAGGGGGGACTTCCAAAGCAAGAAGGTAGCTTTTGCAATGATTTTCTTAGATGTATACAGATGGGGTTCAGAGGGGAAAGCATCATTTGAGCGCTCAGACTGTATGAACAATAGATGTTCTACATCTATTGTGTCCTGAAACCTTCAAGATGTTGGGGTTTTCAGCTCCCACAATTCCTTGTGATTCTCCATGTTAGCAGAGGTTGCTAGGAGTTGTAGTACCAAGGCAATGGGAGGAACTAGGCTGGAGAGAGCTGCCAGAAAAAGCTGCCAAGAGGTGCCTTAGTTTTGCTGTGCCCAGCTTCGCAAGGAGCCACATAGTGTTGAAAAGTGCTTGGTTTTCACACAGCACAGTAAGTGCTTGGGGACATGTTGCTTTTCTCAAGCCTTGGTGAATGGAAAATGCTGGACCAAATTGGTGCTCTTGAGGAGGACAGTAGAAGCGCACATGCTTTGCATGCAGACGGTCAAAGTATCAATCCTTAGCATCTCTAGGTAAAAAGGATTAGGTAGCTGAAGTTATGAAAGACTTCTGCTGGAAATGCGAACCAAGCAAACAGGAGAGAAAGGAAGAAGTCACTGTAAAGACCAACCCTAAATTTACTTCTAGTCCTTTCATGGAGCGGGAAAGGGGGCAGTGTGGAAGTGGATGAAGTCTGGGTACCAGCACTAATCCTCTGACGTCAGTGTTGCAGAATCTGAGAAATATGAGCCTGGGCTCTTCTGGTGGTACGTCAGAGAGCATTATGTGGCCAGCAGCTGTGGATGTTAAATTTTAGTTAATTAAACCCTAATTAATGCCTTGCATTCAAGCCCATCTTTGTGCTTATAATGTCACAGGTGACCTTTTGGATCAACCCTTGTCTCGTGCCTGATCTTTCTTTGCACTACTCTCACGTCCATTTTGTTCAACTATTTTTAAACATCTCTAATGATGATGACTCAACCACCTCACTCAGCATTGTAAGCAGTTGTTTCCCTACTCCTTAATTGCCCTGATCATTAAGCACTGATTTCTTACAGCTTACCTAGAGATTCTTTTCAGTGTTTCATTTTAGACTGGCACAAATCTACCACATAGATGAAAGTTAATGCCCAGGTTCTGTCAGCAAATCACTGGAATTTTGATAGCCAGCCATCTTGCCTAATGCCAACTTCTTTGCTATTATGACCACAATAGCAATTGCAGCTTCTACAGAAACTACTATTGGTCCATTGGATAATATACCAGACTTCTTTGTAGGACAACTGTGGGTTTAGGCCTATCCAGCCAGTCATAGATTTATAGGACAAAACATCATACTCTTGCTCCAATCCCCATTTGTGAAATGGACATATTGTCACCTGTCCACAGTGTTTCTGTAACGATAGATGACATATGGACTAGTTTCATGCATAAATCACTACAACTCATACTGATCTGCATGTGTGAAATAGTAATCACACCACAATTAAGTATTTTTGTTTTTGTGCTTACTGAGGAAAAGGCCTTCCCAGCAGGGACACCCTAGCTATGCCATGCTGTCCCCAGAGTGGCTTGCCTGGAACTAGGTATGAAAATTCTTAGCTAATTTCATTCTCTAAAGAATCAATGAATAATTTTCTTCCCATTCCAAGAAAGTCTTCGGAAAGGACGGTTTTCAAAGGATATTTGCAGTTCAGGACTTATTCTGTGTAAACTTCTTTCATGGCATTTTCTGCTCACATGGCATTCTCTGCACAAGAAACATTTTCTGCATAAAAAGTAATATTTCTGCAAGTAAATACTGTAGGGGAGGACTTACCCTGTGCAAAATTCACACACAGTTGTTTTGCACAAAAAACAGCTTTTCCTATGCAGCGATATTATTTTTTATGCAGCTTTCTGCACAGAAGAAATCTCAAATGACAGACATTCTTCTCAGTCCAGCATTCTCCTCATCATGGTTTCCCAACACTCATGAAGCACATTTTTCAATTTTTTTTTTGAATTTTTAAAAATATTCTTTCTGTCCTTTGACCTGTAACTTATCCTGATATCATTTTGGCACCAGGAAAAGATGTCATTCTTTTTAATCTGCAACAGTTCTGATCAGTCTTATCTCTCCTACTTATTTCAGTGCTGTCTTTACAGGTTTTGTTGATTTCTTTCCCCCTCCCCCCACTGCATCTGTCTTAAGTGAGGTATTATTTCTTTAAGATGCCCTGGAAGCTTGGTTTGAGGGGGTGCATAAATGTTCAAAATAAATAAATGTATCTTCATCATCATCATCATTATCATCATCATCATAGCCTTATGACTGTCACAGCAACACATTTTTGTAGCAAACACCATTACTGAATGTTCTTCATGTTTCAGAAGAACTGTAGAGCCTATCACCCTTCAGATATTGTGAGATTCTATTTCCAGTCAGCCCCTGCCAGCATGACTAATGGGGAGGGATGGTGGCGGTTTCATCAACATGTGATGAAACCCAACTCAACTGTAAGTTCAGTCTTGGTTCTGAAAGTATTAGAATTGCCACAACCAACCAAGTTGGGAAGAAAACATCAGTTGTTTCAATAGTTTGGCCAATTTGCACTGGAAAGGAGTTTAGAAGGCCAAATGCTGTCATCAGAAGTATACAAAAAAGCTTCTTGCCAACTTGTGAGTGAGACAAAAAATATGAGCTGAGCGAGAATTTACATTCCCGCTCCCCATGTGCAAGGGGATTTTGACCAAGAAAGCATTCAGACACATCATTCCCCCTCATCATGTTTGAAGTTGTACAATTATGGAGGCAATGTTCCATATCATTTTCTTTTTTCCCCTCCTTTGCTTACTTTGCAAGATACAGGGTGTAAACCACACATTGTCAGTATGTTGTCTCTAGTGTATGGATTTATAATGCCCAGTGAGCCAGACCTTATTTACTATTTTTCCATTCTGAGGTTGCCTCAGCAATAAATTACTCATGATTTCATCTATTTTACTCTCACCTTCGGTTCACCTGTATCAACCCTTATAACCACATTCATACAAAACTACTTACAGAAGGACTATGTCACATTCTAATAGCAAAATTTGCTTAATACAGCTTAATAGCTGTATAGTGCTTTCAAGATGTACTCCTTCCAATAACCCTATAAAATAGGCAGGTGCAAGTTTTACAACTGAAGGGGCCCAATTCCCAAGGGGACCAAAATGGAGGTCATTGCCCACCCAAAAGAAGAATTATGCCCCCTCCATGAAAATTTCCTTCTGTTCCCAGTCTCTAGCATTAAACTAACTTAAAACTTTGGTTGAACATTTAGAAATACAGTTTAAGTGCCCAAAGAAAAAGGGCAGACAAAGCTGCCAAGAGAACGCTAACATGGCAAATATAAGAATGTGAACAATTTTCAGTGTCTTGCTCTCTGCAATGCTAGCAATTCGGAGACTGAAGGAAAATTTCATCAGGGAATTCTTATTCGTGTGGGCAGTTTCCTCATTTTGAGTCCCCTCCTAGCTACACCTGCCTCAGGCTGCTACCACTGCATGTTGTAGTAGGGGACAATACCTGACATTTCCCTCCTTTTAACAAAACATGTCCAGTGCACATACATTGTGTCCCAGGCTAACACCAGCCCTGAAAACCTCCCAGAAGCAGCGACCAGCCTTTAGAAATGGAAAGAATATTCATCATCATTTGTTTCTAAGCTAAGAAAGAGATTTTCTGATGTTTGGGAAACCCTGTCAGGAAGAACAGAGGCAGTTGCAAAGTTGCTCTGAAATTATTTGTGTTTCAGTAAATATTCATCTGTACAAAAATACATATGGGCCTAATTTCTATTATTAGTCCTAACTAGAATAGACCAATTCAATCAGTGGGATTTACCTATATGTTGTGTCATCATTTCAGAATGAATTCAGTGGTTCTACATGTGTTAAGACTAATTAAGAGGATTCTCGCCATGGTTTTCTATGGAGAAAATGTGGTTTTGCGCAGAAAAATGGTTTCCTGAGCAAGGAAGAGTTTTTCTTGCACCAGAAATGTGTTTTCTGATCAGAAAAGTCATGTGTATTTCTCTGCAGATCAATACTTAGTGTGAATAATGAGCAGGAACTGGGCAGAGAACTTGATACTAGCAGGAAGAAGATTGTAGGAATTCTCCATTATTGCTGCAAGGACAAAGAATGCAAATCTTTACATCGGTATCAGCCTGGTGAATAAGGTGCTTGCCATCCACACACCTTGCTCCCAGTGACAGTACCATTTCCAGAAGCTCTTTTTGGATCAGAAATAAGGCGGGGGTGGGGTGGGGTGGGGTGGGGTGGGGGAACAAGGTGAATAACACTCCCATGAAGTTTGTAGGGATACCACTGCCCTGAGAAATGAGCCGTGTATACCAAACACATCTTGTTTTTAAAGGAAAAGAAAGGCTGCTTTAGCAGAAGTGTTCAGTAACCTTTGAGAGGACTATGAACACTCTCAACACATGGTCCAAGAGTGGTGCATCATCATCATTACACCATTTTCCAGCCTGAGTTTCAAGGTGGTTTTCAAAAGTTAAAACAGATACACTTTTTTTAAAGAAATTGTTGTTATTGTGTGCCTTCCAGTCATTTCCCACGTATGGCAACCCTAAGATGAACCTGTCACAGGGTTTTCTTGGCAAGATTTGTTCAGAAAGAGTGTGACATACATTGTACAGAGGTTAAAGTATATAATTAAATTAAATATAATTAAATTATCAATAAAATTAAAAGCAGTTAAGGACAGGACCATTTTTAAAAATACACGGCATAACACGTTTTGAAAGGGCTTTCCCTCCTGAGAAGTCAGACCCCAAAGACTTGCCAAAGGATTATGGGTAACAGTCTAACCTCTAGGAAGGCAGTTACAGAACCTAGGAGCAAACACCAAGAAGGCCCTCTCCTATGAGAGTGGTTGGATAGAGAGAAAGGCCTACACAGAATATCTCAAAACATAGATAGGGTCATGTAGAGAGATAACAGTTCTAACTTGCTGTATGAGTAACAATTTCTGGGGAGGGGGGAGCCATACTAGTCTTTTTTTCTCCAAAACAGCAGAATCTCCTGGACTCTGAAAGACATTTCAGACCAGGGCCTCTTTCATGTTACAGAGTTATACTACTTTAATCCTACTTTAACTGCCATGGCTGCATCTAACAACATCTTCAGATGTGTAGTTTAGACAAGCACTAAAGCTCTCCAGTACAGCTTTGTGAATCTACAAATCCCAGGATTCCATAGAATAGAATCATGGTAGTTAAAGTGGTATCAAAGTGCTATAATTGTGTCATGTGGAAAGGAACTAGCACATTTTATTATAGCATCAGTTTTTATGAATGAATGCTAACATCTGATGCCTGCATCTGATCAGCCTGAATCTGATCATGTGGGCTGTCTTCTAAGAAAGCTTAAGCCATAATATTTATTAGGCTGTAAAATAGGATATGTGGAATAGGGAAACACCAAAAACTACCCGATACCAAGACCAGCTTGTAAGTTGAGATGAGATCTAGACCAGAGACTGGCAAATTTGTAGTTTGTATGTCTGTTCCTAAACTGAGTCCAGACATCATTACTTGGAGGTAAGCCCCTTTGAAATTAGTGAGCTATTCTAGCATGTAAACATGGCCACTCCATTGAGTGGCTAAACCCCGAGCATCTCTATAGTATTTCAGGATCAGGTTCCAAAAAATTCCAGCGTGAACCGAGTTCCTTCCATTCTTTATGAGAATAAAGCTGGCTGATAGCTTTGAATCTCTTCTCTGTTTTCAAGCTTTAGTTTTCCATCTGGTCAGACCATTCAGTTAATCTATCCCACCAGGCCAGCTAGAAAGGAGGAGGTGAGGGGGAGGATAAAATAAACAGCAAATTAGAAATCATAGGGCATTTAGTAGCCCTTCTCTCCTATGTCAGATATTTATATTTAACTGCCTTGTATGGCAGCAGAGCATCTCTTCAGAAAAGAAAGCCCTGACATACTTTATGTATAAAAATTTTAAAACCTCATTGATAACCCATCTGGCATACTCCTAATTATGAATCTCATAGAGGCCTAATATTCCCATTAGAAGAAATGCAGAAAATATAACAAGGGAAAGGTGATTATTAATTTTATTTCTGCTTTGACTCTTGGAAGATGTAAATATTTATGTTCAAGAGGGTTTGTTTTTTTTTTAGCACTTGCAGTAGGCATTTCTTTCAAAGCCCCCAAAAGGCATGTTCCTGATTTTAAGACATTCAACTGACTTCAAATGAGTTTGATTTAAAGCAAAATGGATGGCATGCTAACTTAATTTTTCCACCTCTCACTGGAGATTGTCTAATCCTGATTCCAAAGAATACAGCTGCCTTGTAAAATGAATTTAAAAGTGTTTTTAAAAAAAGAAGCAAGCAAACTATTAATTATGCCATGGACAGCAAGTGAGGCAAAGCCAGAATTACTAGCTTTTCTTTGGCTGGACTCCTGTATCTTTCACAGCTGTATGAGAAACTCGACCTTGAAAGCTTTTTATTTTCCCAGCCACAACTTCCAGAATCCTTAAACCATTGTAATCACTCTGCCTGGGGGATTCTAGGAGGTATAATCCAGAAAAGGACTTTTGTCCCCAGAAGTTCTGTGAGAACCATCATTTAACACATTCTCTTTTCTTGATAGCTACCTCTCCAAGATAGGGAAAGCTACACTGGATTAAGACAGCAAGGATGGTATAGTGTTTTTGAGTGGTGGACTAGGACTCTGTAAGTGTGTTCAAGTTGCCTGTTGGCCTTTGGCAATTCCATGAATTAGACCAGAGTTCAAATCCCCAATCAGCCATGGGAACTCACTGGAAGACCTTGGGGAAGTGACAGGCCCTTTCCACAGTGTCCTCCCATCCTGGCATGGGGATGGGAAAGGAGCAGGAGCACGATAATGATTTTCTCCATCAATGACCTGTGATCACACCACCATCCCACACTTACCTGTCCTGCAAAAGAGCAGGAAGCATGATGGTGGCACTTCCTGCCCCAATGTCGTTTGGAAAAGTGCCTGGCTGCATTGTGGAAGGAAGCGGTGTGTCCATCGCACTTTTTTTGGCAGGGAGACAGTCCGGTGCAGAGGAAAGTGCTCTCGCCTCACTCCCTTCCCAGAAGAGCCACTGTCGGGATTGCTACCAGAGGACCACGCAAGAAGGTAGGGTGCAGAAAAGGCCACACTCTCTCATCCTTAGAGAAGGTGGCAATGGCAAACCTCCTCTGAATGAATCTCTTCAAGAAAATCTTTGGGTAGGGTTGTCAGAGTCTACTTGAATGCACATAACAACAACAAATGCAGTTGTTAAAGGACCCCTGGCAGAGGGAACCACTGTAACCCTTGCCTCTTCTTCTGACCATATATGGTTTGCTACAAACCAGGTTCAGACACTAACACATGGTACACGGGTAGGAGCACCTTGTTTTAGAGTATGGTGTGGAAGGAGGTGAGATATAGTGGGGTTTGTTTACCAGTTGCTTATTGATTCCAAGGTGTTTTCTTTCTCAAAAAAAAAAAAAAAAAAAAAAAGGTTATGGAAAATAATGAAACACTCACGAGCAGTGCAACATGTACTGTACCATGACAAGTTAGCTTCCCAATATTGCAACAAGAACTATAATGGTATTAGGTTACTTCTCAAACACTATAATAACAGAAATGAATTCATTCTAAAAAGTGAATTTTCCAACCCTCCTTCCATGGAAATCTAGAAAGTGAGAAAGAATTACAGAAAGACAAAGCAATCATGTAAATGTAAGGATATCAGTGTTGGATTCCCATGGCCAGAAAATCAAATGGACAATTTAATTTTGAGGAACTGGATTAATATTTGATTTTCTTGGAAGAGCAATTAAACTCTGAGGTATGAACTGGGGTTCAGTTCAAGTTTATCCTTCACTGCCTTACTCATAAGTAGCAAAATGGAAGTGCTTTTTGTAAAAGTGTTGGGGAGGGATGAGGGTAAATTTAAAGTTTTAGGATGAAGAGGGCTACAGCTTCTTTTTGCCACATTAATTCTGGGGTGTGGATTTTGGCGACCAGGGTGGAGGCCTTTGTTTTGCATTATTTTTGCATTAGTTGTAACTGCCTCAGTAACTAGTTACAAACGCTGGCTGCCATTTTGAAATGTGGGGTAGTAGGGATGTTTCCCATTCTTCACTGGAGCTTTATAGAGTGCACTCTGTAAACACTGGGCCTTTTTTGCACAACACTGTTATAGTGCTGTTATTCCACTTGTAACTTCCTGTGGAATCCTGGGGTTTGCAGTTTAGGGAGGGGGATTTAGAATTCTCAGCCAGAGAGCTCTTGGGCCTCAGTAAATTACAAACCCCAGCATTCCACAGGATGTTGAAAGTGGAATAATAGCACTATAACAGTGTAGTATGGAAAGGTCCACTGAGTTCCGTGCTTTTATTACAAAGTGTGCAATGCTGCTTCTTGATCACTGTTCTTTTCTTAGGCAATAAAGACATCAATTACAACAGATTTGGCTGAATGCCAATCTGGACCAGATCTGAATCAGATTGGATCTATCTAAATAAAACCTGAATCATATCTGAATCATTTTGGACTGGTTTGGTGGTCTGGATTTTAAAAAAATAAACCTAGATGATATTTCTCCCAAATGTTGCAAAACAATGCTACAAAAGAAAAGTGCCAGAGTGATGGAAAAAGATAGGGTCTGGATTTTGCTCACTGATTTTTCCAAGCTTCCAGTGTGGGACAGAAATCTCAGCTGCACTCTGCTATTATGGTACTTGTGGGAGGAATTCTTTTGCCTTTTTTGCTGGTTCAAGCTAAGGCCACTTCAACCAGTTTTGAAAGAACTCTGTTGAAACTTAGCAGCGGTTTTATTTTTAAGGTATTTTCAATTCCTTCCTTCTACAGGTACCAGCTTCAGTTCTTTTTTCTACATCCTTTCTCATTCCAGGACAATCTTTCCTATTCTATATCTGTTGCCTATTTCACAGAAGCCATTTCTTCACTACACTGTTATAGTACTATTATTATACTTTCAACAGCCTGTGGAATTCTGGGGTTTGTAGTTTACTGAGGCCAAAGAGCTTTCTGGCCAAGAATTCTAAATGCCTCTCCTTCAGAATTCCATAGGAAATTGAAAGTGGAATAATAGCACTACAACAGTATAGTGTGGAAATGGCCAGAGTCTCTTTCTTGGTCTCATTATTATTTTAGTAATGGTTTTATTAGACAAGTTCTCAAGCCTTTATTCCTTACCTGAAATTGGTTTGAACTGAGTCAGGCCGCAATCTGAATTGTCAAGTCAGACCTGGAACTAAATTGCGGACTCTTGCATAGCCTTACTAGCAATTGCTGCTACTGATAGTGGGTATACGTTGGGCTGTGCACAGCATCCCTGTTTCAATGATTCAGATTTTGGACCAATTTATATCAAATCAATCCAGACCCTACATTCATAAGATCTGGGTGTCCAGATTACCAGTCCTTCCTACTAGTTTTAATTGCAGCCTAGACTAGTGGTGCTGAAAATTTCTTAGTATCTCACCATTTGCTGGTGGCTTTTTTTTTCCAGTAGTGTCCCTGCTCATTTGCTGCTTACAATGAAGGCAGATAGAGATCCTGTGATCTGCTCCCACCTAAAAAGAGGTCTCAGAAAGGCTGTGCTAAAGTGACTCGGATTGCCTGGCTTCCATTTAATAACAAATAACTGCTGCTGCTGCTGCAAATACTACTTTTGGTAAAACTACTATTAGGGGCAATTTAGGCAGAGCAGTACAGAATAATTTTCACTATCTAAAGCAAACAGGGAGTCATTAAACAGATAAATTAACAAGAAAAGCAAACAGAGGATTAATCTAGGCTATTCATATGGCAGTGGCCTAAATACCCTAAAGATACCAAATCTTGTCTGATCTTGGAAGCTAAGTGGGGTCAGCTCTGGTTAGTACTTGGAGAGTGCCAAAAAATACCAGGTACTATAGACTATATGTCAGAGGAAAGAACTGGCAAAACTGCCTCTGAGTATTTCTTGCCTAAGGAAACTCTGTGAAATTCATGAAATAGCCAAAAGTCGACAGGCAGTCTGAAGGTGAACACACACACACATTCAGATGGCAATAAACAACTGCCTACCTCTCACCACAGCTTTTGTATGAGCTGCTACTAACATGGAATGAAGAGATGCCAGAGATGCCATTATATGATCTCATATAATCCCACCACATAAATACTATGGTTGCTGAGTGATGGTGCAGTTCTTGCCCCAGACTCCATGACAGAACTTGCTCGAGATTTGCATAGAAAAGCCCAGTTTCTCCTCCGCCCCTCTGCATTGCATCACCTAGTGGTTTCCTTATATGAACACACTGGGTATAAAGTATCCAAGTTTTTCTCTATCCTCACTAATTTTATGGACCAGATCTTCAGGCTGGTTGGAAGCATTTTGGACTGTACCAAATTGTACCAAATGGTTCTGAACCAGACCTCATTAAAAATCAGCCGAATTTGCTTCATTATTCATGATTTGGCTAAAGCTGTTGCATAGCCCTGCTATATATTTTATTTAACCTCCACTATTGGGGCAGTATACCTCTGAATAGGGATGGATGAATCTGCCAGTTTCATTTTCTCCTGTATTTAATTTTTTAAAAATTCATTTCATTGAATTTCTTGAAGAAATGTGAATTTGGTGAGTCCTTATCAAAAACTAACTGAACGAAGTTCTTAACTATTTATACTGACAAAATTAAATGGAAGCAGCTAAAATTGAGGTATCTGTCAGGGGAAAAAAGGTAGAAAGAAATGAAATTCTCAACAATTTGAAGAGTACCACTTGCTAGATGATTTAGTATTGTTTTCAGAACTTGGGAGGGTTTTGGGGGAAGGAGGGTAATTAAAAAAAACCTATAACTCCCAGAATCCCCAACCAGCAAGGCAATGCATGCTGGTAGTTGTTACTACTCTACCCCATCCCCAAGACTCTTCCAAATTCCAGTACTAATATGCTTATGTCCTCCTTTCCAGTGATATCTGATTTGCACTGTGGGATCAGAATGTCAGAATAAATAGGCTTTTTGTCTGACCGTGCACAGCTCTTTTGTTTGTGGACTCACTGGATGTTTGGTCTGACCCCCAAAAGGTCTGCTATGATCTTAAAATGTATTCTTTACATTCTCAGAAATATGATTGCTTTTATTATGGTTTCACAGGTTCCAGCTGACTTTTTTGAAAATAAGGGGAAGGCACTCTGTTGTAACTGATTCCAGTTAAGACCTATTCTGACTTTTTAATACGGGATTGTATATACAAGGTGCTATGTTTTCTTCTGTTCCTACACACACAGACACACACACAACAAGCAGAAATCTTATCGTCCACCTCTGCAAGTTCCCCTCTTCCCTCCCTCCCCCTGCTCTTCTCTGAATTTGATAGCTCAACAGACTGAGCTGCTCAATATTGATTACCAGCTTTAAGAAATCTTTTCAGTTCAGTCGTAGGCTTATCTGCTTTGGTTGTCACATGGTTAGGGATGATGGCATCAATACAGATTATGAATCCGTCTCTGTGTCCTATAAATCTGCAAGTTTCCTCGGCTTCAACCTTAGTACATCCTAAACCGTCTTAATAAGTTCAGCTGGGAAGTGAGAAAGGTTCAATGTGTGCTAAATAGTCATAATTTAGAAATGTACAAAAGGTGAGGAATGACATAAATCTAAAAGGGCTTTAGTGGTACAACTGGCTCAGACATCTGCTCCTCACAAGGGCATCTAGGGACCTGGTGCATTGCCTCCCCAACCCCTCCCTTCTTAAAGATAATCATCGGGCACGTTGCAACAAATAAAAATGTAAAATGCTATGACAGCCGAGCAAGCCATGAAATACTAAATCTCCAAGGCACTCAGGCTCCCCTCTTGCAGCTCCAACTGAAAGCTCTAAGACAACTTGGCAAAGGAATGGAGCATTTCCAACATGCCCTCTCATTCATCCTCGCCAAAGAGGAAGCTTCTGGCAAACAGAATAATAATAAGAGTTTGATTTACCCCTTCCTTGCGAGCATCATGGGATCAGCCAGGTCCAATGTTCAGACATTCCATCCAACCTTCATCCTGACTACAACTCTCAAAAGGAACTTCTTGAGCACTGATGCCAGGTCAGACTGTTTGTCCATCCCCCCCCCCCCCGGCTTTCTACCATGCATGATGACAATTCTCAGCAGACATCTTTGCCATCATCCGTCATCTTTTGACTTGGAACTTTATCCACAGAAATCATGTGCTCTGTCACCAACCTATGGTTCTTCTTCTCCTGCTCCTATTTCCAGTCTCATTCTGGTTTAGGAAGCCAGGAAGAACTTCTGTAATGGATGCTAGGAGAGTATATACACTGCATAAGTCTCTTCACACAATTGTAACACTGCAGACTAATTTTATTTAGTCCCAACTAAATTGTGTCCATTTTATCTATGAGATTTATCTGTTGACTAACCATGAAACGATTGAATTGGACTACTTTAACTAATGAGATGCCAGACTTTGGTTTCACTTTAGCTACCATTTCTGTGGAGTCTTGGGATTTGTAGTTTGGTCAGGCACTAGAGCATTCTGACAGAGAATTCTAAATACCTTGTGAAACTACAGATCCCAGGATCCTGCTGTGATGACTAATGTAGAATGAAACTGCTAAAACTGTGCAGTGTGAAATACAGCAATTATAACTGTTCGATATCACTTTAACTCCCATGGCTGCATCCCGTGGAATGCTGAGACTTGTCGTTTGGTGAGGTACTGTAAATAGTCCACTAGAGATATGTAGTGCACTAGTGCACAGAGTGGTATGAAAGAGATATACTTGTGTAGTGTAGATACACAGAAGAGAGTTTTGAGCTCGTGGTTATATCTGTTGTAGAACTTCTCACTCAGTTATAATCTTGCTGGTCTGGATCTGGATGCAGCCTCCTAACTTTGTGGTTGAATGCAAAGGGTGAATAGCTTGCAAAGGAAAAACAACAAAAATCACCTCCTTTTGTCTTCTGTTAGTGATGAATTGGTACACTGATTATCTATAGCCTTTCAATACATAAAAAAAGACTCCCTTAATGCCCCCTACTCTTTCGTTTGTTGTTGCCTTGAGTGTGGAATGAGGGAAATGCTACACAGGCTGAATTAGGTTAAGTCATGCTTGATGTGGAACAGCCAATGTGGTGTAGTGATTTAAGGACTGGACTATGGGAAACCAAGGATCAGATCTTCACTCGGCCATGAAAACCCACCGGGTGACTTTGGGCAAGTTGCACTGTTTAACCCATACATCAAAACAATGGCAAACTTTATCTCAATAAATCAAAGTTGATCTTAATAACAGCAACATCAACGTGTTTATTGGCAGAAACAGATCTTGGGTTGCATTAAGCTTGAGTTAGTTCCTTTGTTTAATGATTAGCCTGTCTAATATCCCTGAGTTCCAGTAAAATCAGTCACATAGGGATGGGGGGGGGGCAATGAGGGTCGGGTGCCCCTGGTGGCAATTTTTTTGGGGCGCCGCCACTCCTTGCCTGTCCTCCCTCACGCACTGTAGCCCCACCATGTGTGATGTAGCCCCGCCCCACATGATGTAATCCTGCCCCACGTGATGTAGTCCCGCCCCACATGATGTAGTCCCTCCCCCATGTGAGGTAGCCCTGCCCCCATGCCTCTGCCCACCCCATCCCCGCTCCTCCTTCGCACACTCCAAGCTATACCACTGAGTAAAATGTTTGGTATATTTAACTGCTTTGAAAATGTCTTAATTTCTAACTCTAAATGTTGGCTTGAGGAGTGAATGAAGTTAGTTAAAAAGTAATTGAAACTACGATAATCATTTCAACTACTCTTACTAAAATCTACTTACCCAGTGGAATTACTTTTAAGTAGTAGTTAGCAAATATAACAGAGCCCACATGGTTGCAGTCATTTCAGTGTTGAACTAGGACTCTGGGAGATCAGCATTTGAATCCCTGCTCGGCCATGGGAATACAGTGGGTGACACTGGGCAAGTCATAATCTCTCAGCCTCAAAGGAAGGCAATGGCAAACCCCTCTGAAGAAATCTTGCCAAGAAAATCCCAGGATAGGTATGTCTTAGGGTCACCAGAAGTCAGAAACAACTTGAAGGCACACAAGAACAAGAAGAAGCAATTATAGTTAAACTAGCTTTAAAGTACTTACTGCTCAGCTACAGAGAATATAAATGGCTTGTTCATTGATATAGGTGTCCATTTTAAAAAGGTGGAGACATCAGTTTCAGAGTTTTTAGAGGCGATGGGGGAAAGAAACAAAATTCATAGCAAGTAAATGCCCAAGTGATTCCCCCTTTTTGTTTTATATTTATAAAGATAATGGAATTCATTAATGCAACAAACACAGAAATATTTACAATATAATTACATCAGCTCTCATTGTCTTCCAGTATTATTTTTAAGGGCTTTTTGGCACGGAAGAGAGATTTCCTTTGAAAACCGTGACCTAATGTCAGGCTGAGAACAGACCTAAGTCTCTTAATCTAATGGCTGTTACCGAGGGTGACTACTTTAGCAATGCTCGGTTGGAAAAAATGAACTTTGCAATAAGCGACCTTCAGAGGAGAAGACTATTCATGTTAATTAGGAGCTCTTTTCAAAAAGAATTCATCTATGCATTAGGCCATGTCATTTGTGAACAATGCCATCATTGTAGTAAACATTAAGACATGACTCAAGTGTAGTTATCAAAATTTTTAGAAAACTCTTATTTGATTCCCTCCCCCTCCCCAAGATTATGAGTTACTCCTCCTGATGCATCGCACAATTGTATCTCTCCTAATGGCTTTTTAGCTTTTGTCACTGCCAACTTTTATATTTAAAATCCATACAATTATGGACAATTTATGAGCATTATGAGGCTTGCCTTTTTTTTCCCCCTGCCCTGAATCTTAGACATTGAAGGCTGCTTTTATATCCAGCAAATGCATTTTACTTACAAACCTACATTCATCTGCCCTGAATCCCACTTTATTCTTATTATTGGTATGACTTATTATGCATTTTTAATTTAAGAATGCATTTTCTCCATTAAAAAATTAGAATATTTTCAAGTACCAGAAAGTGATTATTTGTGTTAGTTTTCTTTAATTAACCATTACGGGGTGAATATGTTCTTTCCAAAGTGCCAGAACAAAGAAAACTAGAAAATAAGAGAGGATGGGTGGGCGCTTCGGGTGGAATTCTCACAGAAGACTGGCAAGAAATAAAGAGAGAAGGGGTGGGGGGAATCCTTTGCCAAAGTGCATTATCATTATAGATCTCATGACAACATGCACTGCCCCTCTGCTACTCCTCCTCTATTACTACTTCTCTTATCCTGCTGCAGCTAGTACTGCAATTCAGCATTGACTTAGCGTTTGTACTGTACAGATGTTTTCTGTCAGACACTTTCTGTTCATAGGATCTTACAATATATTCATTTGTTCATTTACTTAAAATCATAGAATCACTGAGTTGGAAGAGACCATAGGGTCCATCCAGTCCAACCCCCTGCCATGCAGGAACACACATCAAAGCATTCCAAACAGATGACCATCCTGCCTCTGCTTAAGAACATCCGAAGAAGAATGCCTTTTTCGCACCTTACCTTGTTCACGGTGGCATAGCATGGGGATTGTGCAAAAAGCCCGTTGTGAGAGGGAATTGCGTCCCCTGCGCTTCCCTCCGCACCAGCTCCATGCTGGATGGAAGGAAGCGTGATAGCTCCGCCCCTTCCTTCGGTAGCACAGCCGGGTACTTTCCCAGGCTGTGCTGGGGAAGCATGACCATCGCGCTTCCTGAGGTTCCGCATGCCAGGTAAGTGTGGGAGGGACACGGGAGGAATGTGCAATCACAGGTCATTTTCAGCAAAGAGCCGAAAATGATATAATCCATGATTGCTGTGGATTGCTACGGGAGTGCCGCACGATCGCAAGAACATCATGCAGAACCGTCCTCGCGATTCTGTGTTGCTCCCATGGGCATTTCGCGTTCAAAGTCGTGTGCGAAAAGGGCCGAAGACTCCACCACACTCCAAGGCAGCATGTTCCACTGACGGACAGCTCTGACCGTTAGGAAGTTCTTCCTGAGGCTTAGATGGAATCTCCTTTCCTGCAGCTTGAATCCATTGCTCCTTATCCTAGTCTCTGGAGCAGTGGAAAACAAGCCCACTCCCTCCTCAACATGATATCCCTTCAAATGTTTAAACATGGCAATCATGTCCCCTCTTAACCTTCTCTTCTGCAGACTAGTCTTCCATCTTTCTCCCAGTATAGAACAGTACAAGGATATAGAATGAGGGGGAGGCAAGAATTATACAGTCTGTTCTCCACATTTGTGGGTTTCACTTTTGTGGATCTAAGTATTCATAGATTATGTCACAACTGCTACTTCCCTATGCCATTTTCAATAGGGACAGAAAGCCTTATGAGACTGAGAAATTGCAAACGAGGCTTGTAAGTCCCTATAAAAAATGGTGCTGGGCAGCAGTGGAGGTGGCAGTAAGCCCCGCCAGCCACTCAATTCTGCCTTGTGAAGGAACCCTGAGGCCTCAAAGGAATCCACAGTGGGTTGAATATGGTGATTATATTTTTTTTGTGTGTTATATATGGTTTGGGAGGGCCTAGAGTTATTCACGGTTTTTCCACTTTCATGGGGGTCCTGTGCCCCTAACGCTAGTGAATGTGGAGGGATGACTGTATTTGAAAGACACAGACCTCCAGCTCAAATGAAGATGAACTATTTACTTTGAAGTTGTTGTTTTGTGCCTTCAAGTTGTTTATGACTTACGATGACCCTAAGGTGAACCTATTGCTGGATTTTGCTGGCAAGATTTCTTCATAGGTGGTTTGCTATTGCTTTTCTCTGTGGCTGAAGAATGTTACTCACCCAAGATCACCCAGTGGGTTTCCATGGCAGAGCAAGGACGTGAACCATGATCTCCAGATTCCTAGTCCAACACTCAAACCACTTCAACATGCTTGTTCTCTTTCCTTTGAATATTGACAATAAATCCAAATAATTACTTTAATCTGTTTGTTTGATTACTGATGTTACTCCTTTATAGCAGATTTAAAAAAATAATAATTTACTTTTGGATGCTGGATCCAAAGATGTTTATTTCCTTTTCAGCAAAGGGTCTAATACACTGGAACATCCCATCTTAAATGGATAGGTTTTGAGAGATGCATTTAATTAAGGCTGATCAAAACAACTCCAATAGGCCCTTCTCAGATTTGCTGCTCAGTTATGGTTATTGTTGTATATTGTTCATCTGTTAATGTTCTACTATTATTATTATTTTTAAAAAACCTGAAGATGAATTATATCCTATTAAGTGACTATAAATTTACAAGGGTTCTGATCCATTGGAGACAAGTGAGACATAAAATAAGTATCCGTACCTGTATCCATGCTTCTAGTGACAGCTAGTCATTCATGCCCTCTTCCAGAATACTCCATTTCTTTTCCTCCACTTCAGTTTTACATTATCTTCACAAGTGACAATCAGTACTCAGTGGCAGCTGAACATATTCAGTGTTGACTAACCTGGGTGTTGTTTTGTTCTTGGTTTTTCGTTTGTTGGATTTTACTTTTTTTGCTTTGTTTGCTTTTTGGACGGATGGGTGTTCCCACAGGTTTTAGATTTTATTCTTTTTGTTGTTTGTTTGTTTACTTTTACAGACCTAAGATTCCCTTGTAGGCTGTACGTTTCTGCTTCTGATCACACCATTTTATGTGCAAGTGACCCAACTATGTATATATGTAGCAGCTTAAAACATTCCTAAACCTATCCTTAGCTATCAGAAGCTCCAGAACAGAACTGGTTCTGCTAAGTTGCAATAGTTGCAGCTAAGGTTTTATATCTGAAATGGGTTTTAAACTGGAAGTAGGAGAGTATAAATTTTGCAGCAAGCTAGGATACACAGGTCCATTTTGTTCATCTTTTTTAAAAATATAAGGAAAGCTGCATATACTTTTTTTTGTGATTCTTTCAGTGGGTATTTTAATAGATATATGGCTTCAATGAAAAAGTGTGTTTATGTGTAATGTATTTTGTACAACTTTCAAATATAGGCATATAGTCAAACACATGAACTGTCACAAACTTACAAAGTTATGACCACAAATTATGTCAGATTCTGTATTTAGTCTGGGAGTTGCAGAATCTAGCACAAATGAATTTTCAAAACTCGATGGAGTTAATTTCTCAAACATTCCAAGTAGAAAGCTGTGGTGACCTTTTTGTATGTTCAACAAACGTATCAAGTCTGGGATCAAACATTTGTACAATTATTTCTCTTCCTATATAAAAATATATATATACTCCAAATGATCAGAACTTGGGAAAGTTTTTTTTTTTTTGGAT
The DNA here is from genome assembly GCA_030412105.1 of Cyclura pinguis. NCBI lineage: Eukaryota > Metazoa > Chordata > Lepidosauria > Squamata > Iguanidae > Cyclura > Cyclura pinguis. The sequence continues at coordinate 38,768,529 of CM059599.1, forward strand.
TTGTAATTCCAAGAAGGCCCCAGTCAGTCACTATGGTGGCCATGTTGGCTCAGGGATTCTGCAAGTTGTTTCTGCTGTTCACTGCTGCCAAGTTGACTTTGATGGATGTATCACGGATGTGGATTCAATAGATGTGGATATGGATGAGAGATCTCCAAGTCATCCTGTCTGCAACGACCTTGGTCGGGTCTTGCAGATTCAGGGGATGTCTTCCTTGATTGAGTCTATCCATCCGTCACTGCCTTCCTCAGAGGCTGAGAGAGTGTAGCTTGCTCAAGGTCACCCGGTGTTTTTCTGTGGCTGCACAAGGATTCAAACCCTGGTCCCCCAGAGTCCTAGTTCATCGTGCTATCTATGCTGACTAGTTTTCTTGTTATCACATTTATAGCTCACATTTCCTGCAAGGAGCTTAAAGCTGCCTACATGATTCTTTGCTATGTTTTATCTTAACAACAACCTCGCGAGTTAGGTTAGCCTGATAGAGAGTGACTGGTCCAAGGTCACTCTTCGTAACTCTGGGGATTTGAACCTGACTCTCTTTGAGTCTTAATTCAACACCTTGTTCAATATATCGCATTGACTATGTGTCCACCTGAGAAAATGAAAAAATAAAACAAAGCCTTTTCTTATACAGCATTCTGTTCATTTTCAATATCCTTGCAGATATGAACGGTTTGTTTTTCATTCTCAGCTGCTTTTTTAATGAGGCACAGCAAAGTTTGATCGGAATAACCAAACAAAAGAGCAACAGAAAGAAAAAACAACCAAAATCTTATACATGAACCTTTGGCATGGTTTAGGAATCCTTATGCTTTTATGATGAAGTGAAGCATCAAATTGGGTCTGTAATGAAGAAAACCAGCTGGTGTATAGTTATGGCACAAACAGTTGTCCCCCCCCCTAAAAAAAAAAGAGATTAGGGGTAGAAAATATTTCAGAATTGAAGTTCTGAGCTTTGCATAGATATCAACTGGGCTCTTTTTCTCTTCCCAAGAAAGCTGTTAGAAAGTAAACGTTGCTGTAGGGTTTAAAACATATGTGTAAGTAGGATTTCTGTTGTTGTTGTTATTCCATTTGACACAAATATGCAGAAAAAGCAGAGAATGAGCCTATCTCTATTTACTCGGAAATAAGTCCCACTGAGTTCAGCAAGGCTTTGTCCCAAGTCAGTGTGGACAGGACTCTTGCTTAAAGGGTTCATGTACTAGCTGTCAAAAAAGATTGTTTTCTAAATAAAGTTTAAACTTTATGTGGAAAAAAAATCTAGCTTTAACTAAGATTAATAAAAAAAACAAACCATAATCCTTATAGAACAATTATCCTGGAGATGGCCAGCCTATTTGGCAGTGCAGATGTACAATAAGAAATATACTTGCTCTTTTTTTTTAAAATCTATTAACTATTTAGAGCTATTTTCATCATCTCTAAATGCCCACGTCCAAATTCTGATAGAAGCTGCAGGCCTCTCTTATCACTTAGCTTGTGCTTCCATACTACATACTTTGCTTATCCTTTGTAAGAAAAATCGGGTTTTTCTTTAATATTTGATATGAAGTGAAAGAATGTCCACAGGTCAAAGCAGGATTGATTTGAAGGAGTTAGATTTTAAAATCCCATTAAAAAACAGCAGGACAAAGGATAGCCTGTTATTAAAATAAAATGCTTTAAAAAATGAAAAGTATTATGTATGCCACACAGTAGAAGATCAGATTTTTATTAATGCAAGTTTTAAATGCTGATTAATCCTCTTGAGAATCAGTTTTCCCAAAGCTTTGGCCAGCATTCAAGTCTTTTTCAAAGGGGCACATCGCTTCCATTATTCTGAATATTAATTGAGGAACATTATAACTAAGGATACCAAGTAAGATTTAAAACATGATTACAGCTGTCATTGCTTACATCTGCATAAGTCATTGGAAATTCAGGCTGATGGAGGGGTGGAGTGCTGTTGTAAATCTCTGTCGTCTGGTCACTTGTATGTACACACACACTTTGGGTAAGTCAATGTGGCACATACACATAAGGCTAGCTCTTCTTACAGATCAGCTATCTTCTCTGTTCTTGAGACCCCCCACCATCTCCAGACAGTCAACAAGGGACCAAAGTAAAGTGCTAAAGAAAATGGGTACCATCCAGTTTCAGAAATTGTTGGATGACACAGATTGTCTAAATCAGAGAAGGGAAAATGTGGCTTATGAACTGCACGTGATCCCCAAGTTCCCTGCATCCCACCAAAGCCTTTGGGTCACCATCCTTTTTAACATTGCTGATAAATTTTATCTTTATCTCTTTGCCTTCAACCTATCAAACTCTCCAAAATGTGAAAAATCACCACAAATCTTTAAAAAATACTAGACTTCTGGAAACTTCTGGGTTGAATTTTCAGCATGCCAGGGGTGGGATCCATTTGAGTCTGAGATTAGCCCTAAAATGGCTTTGTCTTGTTGGGGAAATGTGAAAAATAGTACCTAAGGATGTGGGCATGATCCCTGGAGAAATAAGAGTCACCACATGTATGATAGGTCCTTGCCCTTCCTGGTTTATTAAACAGGCCAGAGCGTAACTGGCTGAATCGGTTCAGGGGATACTCAGTGTCTCCTAACAACCAGGCAGAGTTCCAACTTGCCCTAGAAGAGTCAGTTGTGAGATCTTGGTTGAAAAAGCCATCCCTGAATCCCTGAATGCAAAAAACAAAAAACAAAAAACAAAAAAAACCCCCCTGCAATAGGTTTTAGGTAGTCCAGGTACTCCCTAGATTGCTCTATGAAAAGAAGAAATTTACAGCAACTGAACTGAACCTTAGTCCATGTCCAGGGAGAACTGAAAGTAAAGGTTTTAACTTAAGGTCTGAAATAGCTCAGAATGCTATTATCTTAAGGGTCACATTCCCCTACATAAGCCTGCCTGTACAAAAGGCCATTTCCACACCTTACTATCTCTGGCGTCATCCCAGCATTGTCCTGGCAGTGAGAGTGTGGATGTGAATGCTCTCCTCTGCACCAGCTGGCTCCCTGTTGAAGGAAGCATGATGGACATGCCTCTTCCTTTTGCAGTGCATCCAGGCACTTTCCCAGGCTGTGCTAGGGCAGGAAGTGCCTCCATTGTGCTTCTGGTGCTTCCACAGGCCAGGTAAGGAGAGGATGGTCTTGCGATCACAGGTCATTGATGGGGAAAACCTATCAATGATTGAATCTGTGATCACGCCACCTGGTGACAGGAGAAGAATGAGATCGTGATGACATCATGCAGAAGCATGGTCTCAGTCCTGCTCCTCTCCTATCCCCATGCCGGGATGGAAGACTCCAGCAGAAAGGGCCGAAGTGTGGCTAGTGGAAAATCAAATTAGAAGTAATTAGAACACCAGAAGCAATTTAAAATCCACTTGAAAACCAACAGAATACATAAAACAATAAAAACCACAGGACTAAATAGCAGCTAGGCCCATAAATCAACTTGTCAGATCTTCAAAGTCCCTCTTATATATTTTTTATTAATTTTATTTTTTAAAAATTTAGTTTCCAAAGGGGTCTCAATATAACAAAAGCAGGAAAATAAAATGTGAAAGGAGAAAAATAACCACATTAGTTGCAAACAGCTGACCAAATGTTCACATATAAGTAAATTTAATCTGTATATCAGTCTTTCAAATGTTGCAGGTGTTGTTAGACCTTCTATCCATTGAATCACAGGTGGATAAAAAATTCTCTTTCTAGCAGTCAAAAGGGTGTAGAAAAACCTACTTCCATTGGCCATTTTCAAACCCAATTTACTCATGTGATTACTTTCTCCTAAAATGTAGTTACTATAGGACAACTCCAAAACACATGAGTTATGGAAGCATTAGCAGTATTACATTTCCAAAAAGGGATTGGCCTTTGCTCAAGTAAGGTGCAACAACAACAAAAATAGGTCCTAACTGGACATTTCCTGTATCTTGGAACACATCTCTGTCTCTGTTCCATTGGTCTTTGACAATGCAATGTACTAGGGATGGAAAGAATATTTAAAAATATTCTAAAAATGGTCAAAAAGCATGTTTCAGAAGTGCCAGGAAACCATGAAATGGAGAGTCTTGAACATATGAGAATCTTGATGGTTTTTTATTTATTCTGCACAAAATTTGTACAGAAAATGCTGCTTTATTTGTGCAAATTTTGTGCAGCTTTTGAAGACTTGCTTACAGTGGAAAGAAAATGTCTAAAATTATGCATTGCTTCCTTTGAGAACACAGTTAGTGAAGAATTGCATCCCTAAACTATACCCATCTTGGACTGTACTATGCACTTCTTGTCCTTCGACCTGACAATCAGTACCTTCTGAAGAATCTAAGGCCCTTTTCACATGTGGGGGGGGGGGGAACGGGCGAAAACACGCTAAAACGGAGCTTACCTGCAACTGGGTAAGTCCGTCGCCACGCGGAGCAGCGCGAGCTCGCTGCTCCACACTCCTCCGGCGTCCCAGATGGCAGCTTCCAGTTGGTGGAGGCCAACCGGAGAAGCTCGCCAGCCGGAAGCCCGCCCCCGGCAGATCTGCAGGCACGCACTTGCGCACGCCTGCAAATCCACTTTAGAGCCGGGCGATGGAGCGGCACGGGGCTGTGCGTTCCGTGCTTTTTAAAAACCTCGAAAAAGAGGTTTTTAAAAAACACGCAGTGCTGCTAGTTCCCGCCGCTCCTGAGTGGATTCTGGTGTGGAACTACGAAAAGTAGTCCACGCCAGTCCACTCTACGGTGTAGAAGACCTCCGTTAGAGGTCGCTCTACACCATTTTAGAAGCTCGGTATGGAAATGGCCTAAAACCTGTCTGCTTGAAGCTTGACGATTTCTGTGAATCCTCTTCGGGTATGAGTTCGGCTCCAGGCTTCCAGTAGACTATCCCATTCATACTTTATATGAAAACATGATTCCATTTAGCTTTGCGAAACTGCTATACTGCTTCAGGGAACACTCATCTTTATGTCTTAAGCTTATTTGACCATCCCAGAAATTAATTAACAAAGCAATATAGAGATTATATGATTATAATGAAGGATAATAGGGAGGGAGGGAAAAGAAATTCACGTTAACTGATTTTATTTTATTTTTATTTTATAAACCTCATGGCCTCTGAGACTATTAACAAAAGCTCTCACATATATTTTGGCTTTCCAGTCATGAGGTTGCTGCCACAAGCACCTGATATTTTGCTTGTTTCAAATTATACACAAGTAAACATGACTAAAAGTAAAAAGATTGGAAGATACATACAGTCACCTCATAGTCAGTGGAGGAAATATATAAAAATATGCCATGAAGAAAAAAAGGCATTAAGATGCATATCATAGGGAAAGTGTATACTAAAATATGAACATATTTCCATGTGAGAATGTGGTGGGGGGAGAAGTCTTGCCGCTAGACTGATTAAGGTTAGAGAATAAAAAAAATACTGCTCATAGAAGGAGCAGGCCTGAATCAAGGATGGCATTCTTACTTATGGTATATCAAGAGACAACCTGAAAAGGAATTTCTTGAACACTCTTTAAGAAAATCCTTATTTGCTATATGGACAAAATGTAAGTAATGATTATGTCTGAAATTGCCTTTATGGATTTCCCCTCAGGACGCTTTGTTTTAGTGATGAGATCCATGTGTCTCAAAAATTCTATAAAGAGCTTCTTAAATTCTAAGATAATAGACCCATTTTTAAGGACCGGGAAGAACTATTGGCAGAAGGGATACAGTGCTCTTGGTTTCAGTTTCGGCAACTTCTTTCAAGATTAAAACAGGATAGCAATGACGAGATGATAAATAACCGAAATACAGAATTTGATAATATTCTAGAATCAGGAAATAGACATATTACTGCAAAAATTTATAAACTTTTATTAAAATGAGACATGGAACAAGAAATAGTTAAAAATTCTATTGTCAAGCGGGCACAAAATATCGGACACCCAATACAATTAGGTAATTGGGAGCAAACATGGAAAAAATTTGGATTTTATGAGCTGCCAATTACTTAGGGAAAATTATTATAAAATGTTTTACTGATGCCACTTGACTCGGTGAAATTGGCAAAGATATACAAAGGAGACAACAAAAAATGCTGGAAGTGCAAAATAGAAAGGGGGACATTTTTCCGTTGTTAGTGGCAATGTAACAAACCAAAATTTATTGGAAAAAAAAAATCACATAGAAATTACTAAAATTATAAAAAAAGGTTCCCCGGAAATTTACTTCTTATATATGGTTGATAACAATTGAGGAATATGTCAGAAAACACAATAAAATCTTGCTTTATATGATGACGAAGGCAAGGTCAATGTATCCTAGGAACTGGAAAAAAGAAGTGCTTGAAACTGGCGACTGGTTACTAGAGATTTAGGATTTTATGCAAATTGATACATTGACAATGTTATTAAAAATAAATTGTTAGATTCAGGAAAGACTGGCACTGCCTGAGTAACTATTTAGAGAGAAAATAGAGGGAATTATCAGTTACTGCTTTGAAAGAATAAAATATGTTAGTACCTTAATGTTATGAAAACGCAAATACTGTTAAGAAAAGATATTGGATTACATGTTGCTTCTTTCTCCTTAAAAAGCATAGGATGTAAGGGATCAACTGCTTCTATGTATTAGATGCTATAACTGTGTGTGATTTTGTGTAATGTATAATTTTGCTTGTCAAAATAAAATAAAATAATTTTTTTTTAAAAAATCTTCCCTCTCATCTTGAGTACCAGAGTAGAAAGTCCAGGCCCTGGGACTGGGGGCCAGATCTGGAGATCTGGAAACCCTAACTGGTGGTCCATAATATTGACTACATGTAAAGTAATACACTTTGGTTTACAACAAAAAGGGTGGTTTCAAATTACAAGTCTTTTCTTCCATTTCCTAGATGCTGAAGATGATATGTTGGAGAGCCAGCATTGTGAAGGGGTTTGAGTGTTGGCCTATGACTCTGGAGACCAGGATTCAAATCCCTGCTCAGCCACTGGAACTTGCTAGGTGACCATGGGCAAATCACTTTCTCTCAGCCTCAGAGGAAGAGAAAGGCAAACTCCTTCTAAACAAATCTTGCCAAGAAAACCCCATGATAGATTTGACTCAGAGTTACTGGAAGTCAGAAATAACTTGAAGGCACACAACAACAAAATGATAACAAACAATAAAAATGATATGTGGGCCTATATTTTCTTTTTAAAAAATTATACCAACTTCCCAACACAAAAATCTACTGAAAGTAGTTAACTACTAATAAAATACAGATAAAAAAATAATATAACACAAATAAATTCAAAGAGCAATTTAAAATATAGCAACAAAAGACAGCCAGCACTGAATCAGTGAAGCCCTTTCTGCAAGACATTGTCATCCTGTCATGGGGATGGCAGAAGGACAGGACCATGATGACAGTTACACATGATGATCATTGCAGGCCCATCCTTTTCCCATCCCCAGACAGCGGAATCATGGAGTAAATCATTGACGGGTTTTCCCCATCAATGATCTGCAATAGCGCCACCATCACAGACTTATCTGGTCTGCGGAGGGTCTGGAAATGCAATGTCTCTGCTTCCTACCCCAGCACAGTCTGAGAAAGTACCCGGCTGTGCTTCGGAAGGAAGAGGCAGGGCCATGGTGCTTCCTTCGTCAAAGAGGCAGCCAGAGTGGAGGGTAGCACTCTTGTCACGATCCCCTCGCAGCAGAGCTGCTTCTGGGATCCCCACAGGAGGACATTGGAAGAGGGTAGGGTGCAGAAAGTGCCTTAGATTTCCCTCAACAGCAGGCCAGTTTATCTGCCCCAGACCTTTCTGTTCTTTCCGTGATGACAGAAGGATAACAGAGACAAAGCAACTTCCTCAGTAGGGTGTTCCATAGCTTAGAAGCAGCCAATGCAAAGGCTTAAGTGCCTTAGGGTGTTGTGGAATCACAGAATTATAGAGATGAAAGGGATTGTAAGTACCATCCATTCCAAAAAACTCCTTGCCATGCAGTCATATACAAATGACTCCTGAGAGATGACCATCTGAGTTCTGTGTAAAGACCTTCAATGAAGGTGAGTCCACCACCTTTTGAAACAATCTATTCCAGTCTTAAAACAGTTGTTGTCATCAGAAAGTTCTTCCTAATGTTAAATGGAATCTCTTTTCTAGCCATGTGGATCCAGCATTGGGTGGGCGATGTGGGCATGCCCAGCTCATCTCTCCCTCAGTGACTCCGATGGTGTGGTAACTTTCTATCACCTCTCCCTATTTTAAATGTCTCCTTTGAGTCAAAACTTTTTATTTTTTTAAAATACATTTTTAAACAGTATAGGGCAAAAGTGTAATAGTGTACTGGCATGTCATGCTGTTATAACATTGCTGTGTTAGTACAGCTTCCAAAAAACACAAAACAAAAAAATCACCACCCAATCAGGGGTGGTGGGGCAGGATGAAGGCAGGACATGCGAGTGGCCAAGGATTCTGTAATGCAGAAGGAACACCGGTGACAATACTGCTACCCACCTGCTTAAGGGGGAAGGGTGTGGAAAAGAGCATCCCTAACCCAACAGCCCTCTCCTGTCCAGTGCTATTACATTGTTGACTAGCTCTTACCATCAGAAAATTCTTCCTAATATTTAGGTGGAATGCTTTTCTTTGTAATTTGAATCCACTAGTTGTGTCCTAGGCCATTTCCGTACTAGCCTGTTATAGTGCTATTATTCTGCTTTCAACATCCTATGGAATCCTGGGGTTTGCAGTGTAGGGGCTCCTCCCTAAACTGCAAACTCCAGGATTCCATAGGATGTTGAAAGTGGAATAATAGCAACATAACAAGCTAGTGAGGAAATGGCCCTAGTCTGTAGAACAGCAGCAACAGCAGCTTGTCAATATTCTTGAACTTCTTGAACTGTGGTGTCCATGACTGTGGTGATAACATGAATTCCTGTCACGTTAAGATTCCAGAATCTTGGTGGTATTCTATTTCCAAGCATATAAACTACTTTTGGAATGATGTACCTTGGGTGAGATGCTGAGCCAGAGTAACATCTCCTGCTGATTAGGCACACTGCATTATGAAAAGACTATTAAAAATGTATAGTCCTTGTTTTACTCAGCTTGTTTGTCAGCCACAGAAGATTGGCTCTTACATAACATTAAAAGAAAAGGGATCCAGTCCTAACGATGAAAAAGAAATCATAAAAAAAAAAAAAAAGATAATGGCACAATCATAACATCTCTCTGAGTTTGTATATCTCAGTCGCTGTTTGGCACGAGGCATAACTGTTTTGTGCCAACCTGGCACCCAACCACAATATGTTCATGAAAAGGGTGGGGGCACAGTTTAAGAGGGAGAACTCGAAGTGTTATCTATACACTGTCTAATTATACAACCTTACTGTCCCAGAATGCGATTTCTCAAACCATTTCTGACATATGGGACGAGGGGAGAACAGCTGGTCATTAAGGTTTTCTCAAGACTATTTAGCAACACACTTGAATGTAATTAAAGTGCTACATTAAATACTGCACTTGTGTACAATGTATTTTTAATCTTTATGGCGTGCTGTAAACGGAAATATATGCAAAGCACTGAAGTTTCTCCCTTCATCCTCTTAGCTTTTAAAAGATAGCAAGTTATTCCCTTCCTGCACTTTCTGGATTGCCTGAAGGAAAATCGGACTCTTTATCCGCATTTTGCCTGGCAATTGTGAATCCCAATACAAGCAATAGAAGATGGCTCTATGTGACTTTATCTGGGTGGCACTGAATTTTTAAAATGAAACCTGGATTAAATTGTAATCTTGCTGTTGTTGCTGTTGTTGTTGTTCTCCGATTTATTGTTGTCTCCAGTGTTGAATTGGGGAAGCCAAATCAACTCCAACAACATGGAGGAATTCCTTCACAATTGTCCATGATTGTAGAGTCCCCAGTATCAGCCCACCCCCCAAAGAATAAGGCCATTCCTTGATAACAATTGCATTAGGATAATTCAGCATTGAAGGAATGTACATGAATAGGAATGTGTATATCAGGATGCGCAACTGAAGTGGAGGGGACAGTTTTCATTTCTGTGCCCTCCTCAGCAAGCCACACATACATTTTGGGCCCGAAATGGCTATAAACCTATCCCTAGGTTTAAATCTAGCTACATAGGTATTTTCAGAGCATAGAAAGTTAACTTAAAGGTAATTAGTTTTACAGTTATTGTCCCAGGATTCCTGGAAAGTATTTTGTTGTAAAATTAAAAAATGTGTGTTAATATATCCACACTTCTTAATTTTGTATTTGCTAAAATTAATGGAATTTGTTCTGTTTAGTTGTTTTTAAGGGAGATAAAACTGACTGTGATACAAAACACACTCTTCTCCTTTCAAACTTGTTATTTCTATAACCAAAACAGAGCACAAGACAACAGAAGGGGGCATACTCATGATATCTTCCACCACAGTTCAGTGAGACCACACTCCCATAATTACAAAAGTTACGGTTAACACCACAAAAAGACTGACATTAGTGTTTGTTCAACTACAACTGTGATCTAATGTAGTTTGTGGTCGCTGTGCACCTTCAAGTAGACTCCCACTCGTAGGAACCCTATTGTAAGGTTTTCTTGAAAAGATTTTGGTCAGAGGCTCAGGCCTAAACTATTTAGAGGATATTTTCCCATACAAGCCTGCCCAAGCTTTCGGTTCTTCAGGGGATGGTGCTTCTATCTATCCCATTGCCTCCATAGGCATGGGTTGTGGGAACATAGACCTTCTCTGTGGCTGTTCCCACATGTTGGATTCACTCCTTATGGAAGTTAGGATGACTCCTTCCTTGTTTTCAGTGGTGGGTTGACACCCTTCTTTTCCAGCAAGACTTTGGGAACTGATATTTAACAAGAAAAGGGCTTTTTATGGTACTTTTAATCTTTGTTTTAAACTGTTATTTTAAATGGTTTTAACTCTGGTAATGTTTAGTACTGTTTTAATCTCACTTTTGTATGTTTAAACTATATGTGTTATTGTAATATAGTTATTGTAATTTTCTGTCTTTTGTGAGCTGCTTTGAGTCTGAGTCCATTTCCGCATGCGACGAGGGAATCGCTCCCTGCCGCTACTCACTGGATCTTCTTTGGGTCCGGTCCGGTCTGGGGTGAGGAGGAGCAGTGCGTGATTGCAGATCTGCACTGCTCCGTTGTCCAAAATGGCGGCTTCTGGTTGGTTGTGGGTCTCGACCAACTGCTGAAGCTCGCCAGCCTAAAGCCCACCTTTCGCAGATCGCAGGCTTGCATTGGTGCGAGCCTGCGAATCTGCATCGGAGAGCAGGCATGCAATGGCGCATGCCGGCATTTTGAAAAACCTGAAAAATCAGGTTTTTCAAAAACATGCTGGAGGACCACTTGGGGTCGCTCCAGAGTGGACTGAGGTGCGGATCTACGGTAAGTAGTCCGGACCCAGTCCGCTCCAAGGTGCAGACATCCTCTGTGGAGAACGTACTGCACCGTTTTTTTTAACCAGTATGGAAATGGCCTAAGTCTGGAAGACAGACGGGATATAAATAGTGATGGATGGATGAATGGTGGTTTGCTGATGTCTTCTTTTCGAGCTGACAGAATGTGACTTGCCCAAAGTCACCCACTGTGTTGCCATGACCAAGCAGGATTTTGAACCCTGTTCTCCAGGAGTCCTAGTCCAACACTCAGACTACACTGGTAGTTACATCTTTTTTTACTGGAAAATTTAGTTAAACCTTTTTTCCTGGGTGGGTTGACTGGAAATAAAGTGCGTTTTGTGCTACAGGCCAGCAGCTTTCTAGAATATTTTGTTTATAAATGGAGCAATAAAAAAACAACTCATGTAGTTTCTTTTGAAAAATGAAATGCTCAGGGTTACTTCTTTTAAACTGTAACAGCATCTAGTACTTTTTGAGCCTTACAACTATAGTTATTAGTTATTATAAGTAATTGGTTATTATTACTTTGGTGTTTATATAGTTAAGAAATGGTAGATTGGTCAGTGCTCACAGGCAAACAATCCACCTATCATTGAGAAGGCCACTGTCAAAAATGTAAACTATGACATCCAGTGAACTACTAGATATTTGGTTTTTCTGCTTTCTAGCAAGGAGAAGAAAAATAGAGCCTTATGTACAAAGGGCAGCATCTCCCATTACATTTCTTATGCAAAAGATGGCTTTCACTAATGTCCCCATAAATGTGCAAAACACTTGCCAGCATAAATAATGCATGCGGCTGGCTCCCCAACAAGGCAACATGGAACGCAATACTGTCTGGTAGCACATCAAGCATATTGCTCATTCAGACAGTTGCACTTACATAAGAGCGTAATCCAGGTACACAAAGGAATATATTAGGGGAGGGCGAATCACATTATGATTTTGTGCTGGGGAGAGGATCACATGTGTTGCTATCTACATGTTATGGTAAGATATGTGTTGTAGGCAGATAGTCCCAGGTACAATCCATGGTAGCTCTCTAGTTAAATGATCTCAGTCAGTTGACAAAGTTCTGTTAGTAGAATTACTTCCCTCCCTATCATGGCAGGCAATGTTATCTATAGCTGCCTTTTCCCCCATGGTATCTAAGTCAACTTTTCTTTCATGGTTTCTTATCTAGACCAAAACCTCTTTAGCTTTAGCAAGATTATGCATACACAGAAAGACATACACCCTTCAGGCTACATTCTTTGGTAGGACTGGGCAGAAAGTGAATCTGAACCTCCTGGTAGGTTCTTCTGTGATTTTCAGTAGAACACTAAATGTTTCTGATTTAACAACAGCAGCAACAAAATGGCTCACCACCACAACTACCATCTTACATTACAGTGGGCCCTCATTATCTGCTAGGGTTTCATTCCATCCCCTGTGGATACCAAAATTTGTGGATGCTTAACTCCCATTATGTACAATGGTGTAGTAAAATGGTGCTCCTTAAATGGCAAAATCAAAGTTTGAGTTTTGGATCTTTTTTTGGGGGGGGGGCATATTTCCAAGCCATGGTTGGTTGAATCTATTGATACGGAATCTGAGGATAAGGAGGACTGGCTGAATGCTGAAATGAAAAGACCTTGGCTGGGGGCATGAATTATCCAAGGGTAGATTTTTATGTGGAAAGCTATGTGCCCTGTTCTGTTGCAGTATTGAAAACAAGCTCTGAAATGTAGAATTCTGACATCCATGGTATATCCCCTTTGCATAGGGTTCCTATTGGTGAATTTTGTGGTTTTAGTAATAAAAATGAGATGTTCACAAGCTTAAAGTGTGCCCATTCTTGTCTCATGTCACAACTAGGCTGTCAGATCTCTCTATTCAAACTTGTCAAGGTCTCTTATACTTGTCTTTTCCTGTCTATAGTAGCTTCTAGAATTCCAATCCTGGTCCCTGTCTTTTTCTGTGACATATCTTATTCACAGGCATGATGTGACAAGAGCCTCTCAGTTGAGGGTCATGAAACCCAGCATTTCATGGGTTTAGGTATTTGACCAAAGCGAAGACTGTTGTTACACTATACTGTTATAACACTTCAATACCATTTCATTTACCATGGCTCCACCATATGGAATTCTATGATCTGTAATCTGGTGAAGAATTATCTGCTTAGATTGCTCTTGTCAGCTCTCTTCAGCTACATCACAAGAAATCTCCAGCACAGAATTTTAAGGACCAAAGTATAAATCCCACAATTTCATTGAAAGGAGACATAGCAGTTAATATGGTATCAAACTGCAATAAGTAGGTAACAGGAATGTATCTATTGGGGGTGGGAATGAAGGCATTGCCCCTAGATGGTCCTTGAAGTTGTTTCCAACTCTTGTGTAAAGAATGCATACAGTCCTGCTGGTCACTGTACTTATTTCATAAATACAAGCAAGGCTACTTTATTTTATTCAAGCCAGTATGGTGTAATGGTTTGAACATTGGACTATGACCGTGGAGATAAAAGTTCAATTCCCTGCTCAACCATGGAAACCTACTGGGTGACCTTGGGCACATCACACTATCTAGCCCTAGAAAACCTCATGCTACGTTTGCTTTAGGGTTGTCATAAGTCAGAAAAGACTTGAAGGCATGCAACAACAACAACAGCAACACTCCAAATTTCTACCGTTGCAGAGAGTGAGACAAGGAAAACTGTTCATACCTAGAAATCTATTTGATATGATTATATTCCCTTTGTAGCTTACTCTGACCATTTTCCTTGAATGCCTGAACTGTATTTCTAAACGTTCAGTTGAAGTTTTCAGTTGTAACAATACTAGAAAATTGTTAACTGAAGGAAAATTTCTGGGGGGGGGGGGACAGAATTCATATATGGGGTGGAAAATGCCCTTATTTTGCCCCATCTAGTAGTTATACCCTTGCTGGGAAGTATGTGAACACTCTTAGTTGTTTAGGAACATGTTCAACTAGTGGGGAAAAACCTTCTAATGAATCTGTAATTTATATTTTCCTTTCTCTGTTCCTCATTTTGGAATGTGGGTGGAAAGGAGGAGATTTCCTTATGACATTCATATTTTAAAGTGTTTAATTGCAGTTTATGCATTTTGTTTTGCTATATTCATATTTTATTTTTAAAAGCCACTTTTTAGATACTTTTAAAAGATAACATTTAAATAAATAAGTACGTAAATAAGATTTTTGTATCTAGCACAAACATCCCTTTAAGAAATGGTTAATGGCCTTTCAGGACTGTAGGCAGGAAGACAGCCAGATCATCCGTAGAACTGAATCAAGCCATACAGAAAACTAAAAAGTGGTACTTCACTCATTGCTTCCAAAACTATCAACATATTTTTGGAGTCCAGCAGAAATCTTGATGGACTTTGTGGAAAATCTTGGGAGTGAGTGACATCTCTAGAATGGACTGTTTCCCACTAAGTACACCTGAGAGCAGCGTATTGCTCCTGAATCTGGTTTCTGGACCAAGGAAAAGAACAGCATTAATGGATCTAAGCTAGAAAATGCCTGTAATTATGACAAACATAAGCTGTATGTCTCGCCCATTTCAGTAAATTACACACTTCTGTTCTTCTGCTTTTTCTTGAGTGACTAATTCCTTTTGTAGCTTCATCACAGCACAGAGTTTCACAGAAGGTTTAGCAATTTCAAGTGAATTAAAGGTAGTGGGATAATTATTTTCCTCTCCCATTTAAACTAGCCAAATACCAAAAATAAGTGAAAATATGCCATATGATACTAATGGGAATAGCTAACTCAGACCTACCCACCCACACAGTGAAATATACTAGTGAAGACAAATGATTTTGCTAATATGAAACAAAACACATAAGTTAAACAGCCACTGCAACATTTTCTTTTCTTATCCAAGAACTCAGTTCTAAAGCAACACCTGTGGAAAGTTATTATTTGTGTGAAATATTTTCCCCTGGTATTTAAACTACTATGAAGCTGCAATGATCATGTTTAAAAAATGGAACTGCTATCACAGTCACTATGACACAGAGCCAAAGAGAAACATTTACACGCACCTTCAACACTGGTTGGTAGTCTGTCTACAAATGTCCCCATAAATGTGCTACATCTAGTACTGGTCAAAGTGGTGCCCCCTGGACCAATCGCAGTTCTTGAACCATTGATTATCAGTCCTGGCAAGTTTCCAGGACAGAAAGAAACAGTTGTACCTAATGGCACAAATATTGTGTCAGTTGCTTGCACACTGAGTAAAAAATAATAGCTGGCCACCAAATCAAGTAGTCTGAGAACCGCTGTACTAATCAACATGGAACTGGGATATAGTTGTTTTGTGCCTTCAAGTTGTTTGGAGAAACAAGTGCCATGGAAATAACTGGGCAGAAACACCAGTTGTTATGGTGGATAAGTGAACTACACCTTCACCTGGGGATATGGTGAAAGTGTGGTTTATTTATCCACCCTAACAATGATGACCCTAAGGCAACCATATCATGGAGTTTTCTGGAGCTGAGAGTCTGTTATGTGCCCGAGGTCACACAGCGCGTTTCCATAGCCCAGCGGGGAATCCAGCCCGGTGTGATAGATGACAGTTCTGAAGTCAATGAGCAGTTGATTGTGCCAGAAACAGAGCCAGCGATAGATCAAACTATCTTGGAAACACCCCCATCAGCTGAAAGACAAACTGAAACTGAGTTGCTACAACCAGTGCCAGTGGGAGAGGGAACCAGCAATGATTTAGAGGAATTAGATTCACCTTTGCCCACCCCTGCCAGCTCTCAATCACAGAGGAGACTGAAACGAGAAGCTCAGAGGGAAGCCATTCGGGCAAGGTTGAGTAAACAGAACAATGATGAGTAGCACCTGTTTTTGTCTGCATGTAAGTTGGTCAGTGTGGCTTGCTGTTTGTTTGTAGCAAATTGCTACTGAAGCCCATGACCCTTGTGTTCCAACTGTCTTGACCCTTTTGGACTGACCTTCAGCATTCTGGACCTTTTGGATTTGACCTTGACTTTGGCTCGGCTCAGTGTTTCTCCTTGATTGTTTGCATTGCACACACCCCACTGCCTCCTCCTCTTGAGCAAGTACTATCACCTTCCTTCCCTTGCTGACAGGAAGGCATGGACAGGGAGTTGAACTCTGACACCCTGGTCATCCTTGCTGGGCTGCAGTAAATATTGTCCCATTCATGTCTGTGTGTTATGGCTCTTGGGGAGGATCCTGTCTGTATTTGCACCTGAGTCTTGGGACTGGGGCATGATATCCAGGTTTGAACTTGAGTCCAGGAGTACACCCAAACTGCAAACCTGTGCCTCCAGAGAGACTGTAAGCCGTCTAGCACAGGTTTAATCCCTATCCCCTGATCTCATTTCAACTGAGCACAAGCGAGTGATTACAACCACTACATGAACAGTACCACTCTAAATGGAACACATTCAGCCATTCACAGGTGAGGAACAAACCATCAGCTAAAGGGGTCCTTTCACTCTATATAACTATAGCACTATGAACCCACTTTAACTGCCATCATTCCATCTGATGAAATCCTGGGATTTGCAGCTCATGGAGGGCTACTTAGAATTTTCAGCCAAAGACCTCTAGAGCTTCACAAACCTTACAAACCTTAGGGTTCCACAGTGCTACCTCACTGGTAAACCCTGTCCCGGGGTCTACAATTTTGATATTAAAATATGATTCATTGTGCCTGAGAGGTCACCCGGATGAGCACGTAGGCAGTAATGGTTGAACCATCGAAAACCAGGTTAGGCCAGTACAATCCCCTGTCACATAGCCCCAGGAGACCTCAAACTGTGCAAACCCACAGTAAACAAAGGGTCCTCAGCCATTGAGGAGCCAACTTGAGGGGATTAGCATCTTTTCCCCAAGTTGAGCACTATTAGCAATAAAGTCCTATCAGGCAAGGACGATCTGCACAAATTCAAACCACAACCCCAAGTAACTGAAGATCCTGAAGCTTTGGCAACAGCTTGTAATCTCATCATGCAAAGGGAGTTGCCATCGTGGAGCTTCTTTTCTGTTGCAACACCCATTGTTCTCCCCGGGAAAGGATTAGCCCTCCAGGTACTTTTTCCCCTACAAATAGTTCCAGTTTTTGAGCGTTTCTTTGGCTCACTCCCAATCATGCCAGCAGACTGTTTCTTCATCCGTTGAGTAATCCCCTCAGCCCTCTCCGTGCTGAACCCTACTTCTTTGCTGTTTTTCCCGGACCACGGACTTCAGGAAAAGGTGCAGTATTGCCCCAGCTACAATCCCTTCAATATTTCCCCTATCCAGTTTCCTCTCTTTTGCTTCTTAATAGGTCTTGAGTGAGTGTGTGAATGATTGCATTGGTGTGTGAGACTTTCATTCAATAAAATCATTTATTAGACACTTTGTTTGGTTTTTGGCTTGGCCTGACCCCCATAAAAACTGGGTAAAAAGACCCCGCTAGGTTACCCTGCATTGCTATTGCTTGTGCTCTGGCTAGTTTCCATTCCCTATAATGTGGAGCACATTAAGGCACCCCCCCAGGGACCCCAGAAATCAGGGTAACAACAGGATACAACCATGGCAGTTAAAATGGACTGATAGTGCTATATATGAGTAGTATGAAAGGGCCTCAAGACGCACAGACTTCTAATCCACACATTAAGGCCATTTCTGCACTATACTGTCATAGTGCTACTATTCCACTTTCAACATCCTATGGAATCCTAGGGTTTGCAGTTTAGGGAGGGACCTGTGATTATATGAGTTCCTTTCTTATACAAATATAGCATGTAGGACCCCCTCACCACTCCAGGAGCAAGGAAACTTTTTCTCTGTCAAGTTCCCACTTCTTTAGTACAGAGATGGGGTAACACATAGCCTGCAGCTGCATGTGGCTCTTAGCCAGTTCTCAATCCTTTCATTGTACTTACTCGTACTAGGAAAAAAAATGGTTTATTTGTTTTATTGAATTCTCCCATTAAAACAAGGAGAATGATGCTCATGGAAATCTGATTATGCTTGTTTTAAACAAGAGAATTAACAGGAAATGAGGACAAGATGCACAGTTTTACTTTAGTGAAAGAGTGCTTTTTCTCTGTCTTATTTTAAAACCAGAAGTGAATTTGTGTTCATTTCTAGTTTGGGGTCTTAAACAGGGTTGTGAATCCACTCTGGATTTTAATCTTTTAAAGTGCTATCCAAGGTGCTGATACTGTGTGGGAGCTAGGGTTCAGCTCTGCTAGATACCTTCTTTAAAGCTCAAACTGAATACCAGGGAAGACGTACCAACCCAGCAACATCAGAGGGAACGGCCTTCACTAGGTGTGGGTATGACCTCTGGCAGTTGCAAAGGATCAAACTTTGGCAACTCCTGACCCATCAAAGTTTTCCTCCTTTGAGTAAAGTTGCTCAAAGTGGCTGAGGGGTAACTTCTATAGGCCACATGTTTGCAGAACCAAAATGAGTTGACTTACCACTTCTCTTTCTGCCTCTCTTCCTTCCAGTTCCTTTATTCTCTGGGTTCCCTGGAAAGGACACATCTCTTTTGCGAGAGGCACAAAGCAGTATGTATGTATGTCTGTTCGTATTGTTTGTCTATTTATTTAATATCATGACTTTCTCTCAACAAGGTATCCAAATCAGCTTACAGTGTAAGTTAAGAACAAAGTACTGCTGAAACAAAGTATAATACAAAAGTTTTAAAAAATAGACAATGCTATAAAAATAAATTTAAACATCTAAAAGCATTTTAAAACATCTAAAAGCATTTAAAAAACATGTTTCAAACATAAAGATTAAAGTCTGGCACACGCCATTAAAAATACCAATTAAAAATCAAAGGACTGTGGAAATAAAAAGGTGTTTGCATGCCAGCTAATAAAGCAGAGAGAGGGCCAGCCGAGCCACCTGTGGGAAGGAATTCCACAGCCTGGGAGCAGCTACTGAGGTAGCTCCCTCCCAAATCTTCACCAAATTCACCTGTGTTGGTAGTTGAACAGAGGGAAAGTTCTAGCCCAAAGATCTAAATATCTACCAAGTTTGTATAGGGAGAGACAACCTCTCCAGTAGCTTTCAGAAAGTTTTTGAAACCAGGTCACAGGTTTGCCATATGATAGACACCATTGCTTCATGAGATTTGGAAATGATTGCTCTCTTTTACTTGCAACATGTCAGGAGATGGTGAATCACTAGGTGAAAGAAAACGTATCTGATTAGCGCCAGCCACATAGTATTAGGATTCATTAGCTAAAGCAGTTTTGAAAATGCTCCATTCTTGCCATCACCTAACAGGTGCTTCTTGTGAAAGTTTAAAGGAGGTAGAAATGCATATGTGCATTTTCATCCTAAGATGTCTCTAGTAAGAACTTTGCACAAGTCTGCCTTGCAGTGCTATAGCAGTTGCACTTTCTTTCATTATTCAAAAGAAATAAAAATTACCAATATTTATGTGTAATAATTAATTAATATGGAAATCCTCAAATGGTAATGAAGACAGCTTCCTATCTTGTGTTGAAATTTTCAGATTTAAGGCAGGTACAATCTCTTGATGATCTTTTTTAAATATTATCTTTGTATTACATAAATATGTCTTATTTATTGATATCATCCTTAACCAAGAGAGCCAAATCAGCTTTTGTAATTAATTAATTTAGTTGAAATGGTATCAAATTAAATATTAATTTAACAACTTCAAATATCAAAGAGCCCTGGCTATTTCATGGGGTTCAAAAAATATCAAGGACATTAATTTGCCTTCCTCTGCAGTGTTTAGTTTGGCTCCCTGACTCAAGCCAGCTGTTTCTATTTGCTCTGGAGGCAACCTCTGTGGACCACTTGCTCTCTGACCGTAGGACTCTGTGGTAGGATTCTTGATTGTGTTGTTTCAAGCTTCATCTCCCAGAAACTTTGACCAATGTTTGTCCAGGAGGGGGCTTCTGAGAGTTGAAGAAAAAAAAAAATTGGAGAGACAAATGTGGAGACTGACTGTGCTATTATTGGAACTAAGAACAAGGGAAACGGTTCATGAGTAGGCTTCTGGAGATTTGCTGGCTGCAGTTCTGCATTACACACACACACATATATATGTATACATATACATATATGTATACACACACACACTTTAAAAAGTGGTGGATGTATTTATTTGTTCATATGTTTGCTTATTTATGTGTATGACAGAATCATACAATTAAGTTTTTCACAGTCCAAACCAAACTTCAGAGGAAGGGGAAGATGGTGAAGCCTGGGATAAACAAGGAAGTAAAATCTCATTTAGCTTGTTTGTTTGATTGAGTTACATCTCACCTTTCTCCCAAGATGGGATCTAAAGTGGCTTATAATTTAAAACTAAATAGCTAAGACAATATTTATTTAGTTGAGTTATACCCCACCTCTCTCCCCAAATGAGAAACCAAGTGGGTTAAATGTGGGACAATTTTTTAAAAATATCAAACCATCAATCAAATTAAAACGGTGATTTAAAACCATCTAAATTGCACTTGCTTAGACAGAGTTGCAGGCAGAGTTATGGAAGAGCATGGGAACTGACATTGCTGCTGAAGGAGTCACTGGCATGTTTTCAGGAGGGATCTGAAGGGTATAAGGGCCAAGCTACACATTACACCTACTGTACAGCAGCGGTGAGCAACTGTGGCGATCTGGGGCATGGTTTTCTCTGGGACTTTCCAGAGATTGACATACTTCCAAAAGTGTCCCATTATTTTTTAAAAAATGAAGTGGCTAAAGTCTGTCTCTGATTTTGAAAAGCTGATGTTTTGGGATGGGGTTAGTATGAAACAGTACAAAGAGTTTGCAGTGTATTCAGAAAGTGAAATGCCACTTTTGGAGGCTATTAAGAGAATCAATTCACCCTTTTGTTCCCCAGAAAAAGGATATTGTAGGAGATCGAGAGAAACTGAGGATCACAAAAGCAACCTAATTTGCCTTTACTTCTATCTTGTTTTAATTTTGTCATAAGCTACCTTGGATCCTGTGTCAGGATTAAAAGGGAAAATAAATATATGAGTGAATGAATGAATGGACCACACTTTGTCAACCTTTGCTATACAAGCATGTAGTTTTTCTCCCCAGTCTGGACTCAAGGTGGGCTTGCAAACATAAAAACAGATACAACTAAAAAGTTACCTCATGCAAAAATTAAAAATATAATTAAATTTTCAATAAAATTAAAAGCAATTAAAAAGAAACCTTTAAAAAGATCTGATATAAATAGAACTAGCTCACAGGTAGTGTGGAAACAGGGTCTTGTGGCAACATTAATGGATTTATTTTTATAATAGTAGGTTATAAAATGATATCCTACAAGAAATTTCAATAAATATCGAATTTATAACAGGACGACCAGCTTGATCTGTTTAGGGACCTGCTGCTCTGTCCGTAAGCCCTGTGGAGAAGCCTAGCGTTTCCAAGGGCAACAGGAGACATGCCTGTTGTTTCCTCTAGATGGCTACAGTTCTGAAATAAATAACTGAATACAGGCATCCTCTATTGATCTGACAGGTTAGGGAGTGG
This sequence comes from Cyclura pinguis, assembly GCA_030412105.1. Lineage (NCBI taxonomy): Eukaryota > Metazoa > Chordata > Lepidosauria > Squamata > Iguanidae > Cyclura > Cyclura pinguis. The sequence continues at coordinate 38,790,453 of CM059599.1, forward strand.
AGCACTGTCAGAAAATGGAACTGGTTGAAAAGTGGAACCCATGTACTCTAGTACAGAGAGCACAAAGGATTTATAGAGACTCACTTGGAACTGACTGCACACTGCTGCTTGCAAAGTGTCTCAACCAGCTTAGCACCTTTTTGACCCTTTGGCTCACTTTGCAAGCAATTTGTATGTGGTGTGTGTAATTCCAAGTGAGCCTCTCTAGGCAGGAACTGATGAAAGAGTAGAGCCACTATCGAATTAATGAAACTTGAGCTTAATTTGGAAGTGTCAAAAGAGTGAGTTGTCAGATAACAGGGTGTCAAAAGGTGGGGGCTTCCTGTAAGATTTTCTCATGACTCTGAGGATTTGGGTTTCTTATGGTGGATGGGTAGATCCTGGTATTGTGGTTTCCAAGCTGTGAATGAAATTTTAGTCATTGAGGGTAATTTTAGTCATTGAAAGTGTTCAGGTCTGTGGACTAGCAAATGTCAGAAACTTGCCTCTCAGTGGTTTTCCACAATTTGGCACATTAGCTTAGGTTCTGCCCATTTTGACAGTGTACTTATTCAATATCTAGGTTGCTGCTGCTGTTCTTTGCGGCTATCTGGTATAATAATCAACAAGCAAAGCTTCATTCTATGTTCCCTAAATATAAGAAGGTGACTTCAAGAAAGTGACTTTTGAGTTCTTTAAGATGCATATGGAGCAACTTAAATGAAGCGATTGTAGAATATCCTCATTCTTTCTGTAGGATGATACCATCTTCCCAGTTTGGTAGGGGGTCATATATTTTCAGGTAACTGACATAGTTTTCTTCTCAAACAGTTGATTTTAAGGTACTCTAGATATTGTGGAAAATTACCAGGGGTTAGATATGCATTCATCCTTGTATTTAAATTATAGATAAAACATCTCCCCAATAGAAACTTTCATATATTGTACTTTCTTTAAATGGAACAACACACTTATAGCTCTCTGGGAAGCAGAATTGTAGTGAGAAATCCATATAACTTTTCTTGTTCATGAATTCCAGATTCACTGTCAGAGGAGGAAACTGTTGGCATTTCCAACCATGGGAACTCTAGTTTTCTGCAGATATTGTAAAAATGTATAATCTTGTTCCTTTATCAGAAAGTCCACTGGTTGCTGCTGGTAGAGCAACGTTTTTACATACCTCACTGTTGACTCACTGGTAGCAACAGAGAATTCTTACTAACCTCTATTTTACCAAACCATTTGATTTGTCTTATTTTCTACAGTTTCTAGAGTGAAATGTACCCCCACATCCTGCTATTGACTTATGGTTGTCTACGGAGAATTCTTGTTAATGTATATTTTATCTGAAGTTTTATTTTCTACAGTCATTAGTGCAAAGTGTTTTTATCTTTCCTCTATTGACTCTGGTGTCTACAAGACAGGCCTGTTAATCTAACCATTGCTTTGATCTTATTTTCTACAGGCACACACAGATAACCTAGTAAAGTAATAATTATCTATTCCTCTTGAAATATTTGTTTGATTCAATCCATAGATAAAAAGAGGTTGTTGGTTTCATATTGATTTTAATACTGTTACTGCTTAATTTGTTTTTTACAAGAACAAATTATACAGTCAATACAACTTCCTGTTTTTTTGGATGACCACGTTTCATTCTGGTTGCTTATAAAATCTATCAGAGTGCATTTTGCTCAGATTAGCCAATTTTAAGGCCACAGGGGTTTCTAATAGTATCTCTGGGCTGTGAGCCAGATTATGGCCATTTCCACACTACACTGTTATAGTGCTATTATTCCACTTTCAACATCCTATAGAATCCTGGGGTTTGCAGTTTAGGGAGGGGCATTTAAAATTCTTAGTTAGAGAGCTCTTTGGCCTCAGTAAACTACAAACCCCAGAATTCCACAGGATGTTGAAAGTGGAATAATAGCACTATAACAGTATAGGGCAGAAACGGCCTTTATTTCAGTCTTGTATGTTAATTTTGATAGTGAGAAGTTATTGCAACTCCTAAAGGGTTTCCTCACCTCATTACTCAATAAGATGATCAGATTTCTCAGCATTGGCCTTTGCTTTCAGGGCCCAGGGATACTAGGACAACACAGGCGATACTAGAATTCACAAAGCATGAGACAACTGATTGTGGGAATGGGGCCAAGTATTGGATAAACAGGAACAACTATCTCCTGACATTCTCAGGATTGTGAAGTACTTGGTCAATCATTTGTGCTTCAGACTGTGCTTCAGGCATCTTTGACTGCCTCTTTTTGGTGCCTTGCCTGTTATTGAGCTGGACATAGTAGTATAAAGGGCAAAGCATTGGAGTTAAAGAATCTTGATATTTCTGGGCAGTGGGCTGTATTAACAATTTGTACCTATAAAACTGATCAGAGGGGGTAGGGGCGAAGGCAATGTTGGGTGTTTGTCACAGCCAGGCCTTGTGCCCTGTTCATGCTCTCGATAGTTACATGCAGATTAGGAGACCTAAGCCAGGTTCTTTATTTTGTCATGCTGATTTTTGACCTCTTACTAAATACTACATCTGTCACTTTCAAAGCCCTACATTTGTTGGGCCTTCAGGGGATTAAATGTAGAACTTATTCATTTTAGATTGGGGTTTCTTCTAAGACTTTTGCCATGGGTCTTGTTGTGGGATCAATCCAGAGTATGGGACACTGGAGTTCCTTTGCATATCAGAGGATGATTGACCTCTCAAGTTTGATTGTTCATATTCGTCTTTCTAACATTTTTATCTTTCTCAGATTTTAGGTTATGTCGGGAGAGGAGTCAGGTCCTGATTTGTGGCCATAGTATAATTGATTAGGTGGCACACCAGGCCCCAAACTGCCATTTTGGATCTCAGCTGGGGGCAGACCAGGCGAAAGGAGGAGCATCCGGGGAAGAGAGGTTTGTTGGCATGGTTTGTTACCACTGTTATTTAGGGAGCACACAGGGCCTCCCCCTCCCCCAATATTTTGGTCATTTGCATGGGTGGGAATGATCCTGGTTTGTTGTAGGGCAAGGTTTTTATTTTTCAGGCTCTGCATGGCCTTTGGATAATTCAGACCAAATGGCCAGGGGTATACTTGTTTGTGGTCAGCCATTTTGCCTTGCCAAATTTGGCACAGTCAGTATAATACACATTGCCTTGATCAAGTCCTTAGAAGCATGAATAAGACAATCTGTATTGCCTTAAACAGAGAGTTGGGCCATTTTCTCACCCATCCACAAATTGTCTTCCAATGGTCTGAGCTCTACAGAGCAGATGGCATGCATTTATCAGAAGAAGTGGTATGTTGTTCCTGGAGGATTTGCAACAGCTGGTTATGTGGGGAAAGGGACTAAGCATTCAGGGAAAGGGACTAAGCAGATACTTGTCTCTTGTCTATGGTAGTTAGTGGAGGAGAAAAGTAGCAGTTACAGTGAACACCTTGATACCATTTTGGTATGGGAAGGGCTCTGGAGTTGCCTCTTAGGTCCTAGGACCTGGAGGTTGGGAAAAGAGACTAGCCTCGGGGCTGCCCTGGGGGCTTTGCCCTTACTTTGAGTTCTATGATTTGGGAGGAGTTTCCTCAGGTCTGCCTTCCAGGAGATGGCCAGATGGAGAGCAACCCAGCTATTGGATTGCCCTCGGGGTTCAGGTGTTTCACCCAGGGGAAGGCCGAGGAGGAGGAGGTCAAGGGTTGATGCCTAACTCAGCTGATCCTAGATTAGGCTGCTCCCCCTTCTTGCCCCTTTCCAGGATCAATGCAATTAAATAGGTTCTAGGTTAAATAAAATGGCCCTTATTCAGCCCTGTTATCTGTGTCTGATCTTGCTATTCCATGGTTGATCAGCAAAGCTTCTTTCCAACCATGTCTCCAGCCTGCACCAAAACAGACTTCATGCTGTCACAATATTGTCAGGTCTACAGATGGCTGACCTGGTTTGTCTACCAGGAATTGCTTGTGTGTGTGTGTGTAGGAGATTTATAATATTTGAAGTGGCAGTAAAGTCTTGGAAATTCTTTGGCCTTTACAGCTACAGAATGCATATGTCATAGACTAAAGGAGAAGGAAAGGAATCAAGCCAGCCCACTGCATTTACAAAGGTAGAAAGGTTATTTCCAAACAAGGCAAAATAATCTAAAGCTGCTTCTCCAAAAGATGACAGGGAAGTACCATTATGGGTGTGTGTGTATGTGTGTGTGTGCGTGCGTGCGAGCGCGTAGTATTTAAAGTCTCCCTCAAAGTCTTCCATTCTCAATATAACAGCATGCAGGCTGGACTTGAAGTACACATATCTTTTTCTGCACTCTATTACCGCATGGCCATTTGCTTGTGGGTAATGAATGCTTGTGTTAGCAGAACATCATGCTGATGCATTTTTCCTGCCATTGTATGTAACATATTTTCTAATTCTTCTGCTCTATTCAGAGTTTGACCCCAACGATAGGGGATTATGGTATTAACTCTCTACACAGCACACATTCTTTACAGACTTTCACTAAATACTGTAAGCCTGCTGCAGAGTGGAATAAAAGTGAAAGCAGACCGTCTGGTCTTAAGCTGTGCACACAGAGGGTCGTGATCCAATTGGAAGAGAAGCAGAATTTTAAAAAGAAAGAGGTTTGACAAAATTTTAATCCTTGTCATTTTCATTTCTCTTACCCTGTGGATTTGGGTGATTTTATTTACACTGTCAGCTTGAGCCTAGGGATTGGAAATCAGGCTTTTATGGAGATTATTAAAAGTACATACAGTACACTAAAGGTTGGACCACTGGTATATGCTACTAAAAATATGAATATGGAATCACTCAGTGTTAAACATTGAAAAGGAGTGAGTTTATTATTTGTTTGTTTGTTTGTTGACCTTTCTGGAAAGCTTGTGCTAATTGCCCATTTTGAAATAAAAGTCCTTTATCTCTGAGGGCCGAAGGGGAATATTTTGTATCTTTTAGATGCAACTTTGATCCTAACTGCCTGAATAAGCTATGATGTTCTCTGCAATCAGAAAGAGCCAGCAACAGAGTTGCTGGCTTATTTCAGGAAGTGTGTGATAGGCAGAAATTCAACAGGTGTTGTTTGTACCTGACTGGAGTGATGAAGAAAATACAGTCAACTATATATTTGTAAATCATGAAACTGTTAAGTAGACCTCCACAACCAACGTCCCTAGAAAGCTTGTGGGTTTTAATGCCATCAACCATTGTATCCTTCTGAACAATTCTGTGAGTTGCAAATGGGTGATATTGTAGTTCTGCTCTGATTGGGTTCCCATGGATTGCCATGGAATTCTTCTGCTCACTCCTCTTGATTGGATTTCCTGAGGGACCTGGAACACATTACATCAGTAAAGAGTCTTCTAAAAGAGGCTGCACAGCTATCTGTTGGGGATACTCTAATTGGAATTCCTGCACAGATGGGGACTCCATGGCCTATGAGGCCTCTTCCAATTCTTTGATATTATGATGACAGACAGCCATCTTTCTCCTTGATAGCTGAGCCAGATGAAACTGTGGAAGTGCTGAACCAGAGTCTTTAAGCAGTGTTGTCCTTGATATGGGCAAATAAACTAAAGCTTAGTCCTAACATGACAAAGCAATGGTGAGTAGATGATTCTTGGACTGAGGAAGATGGCGTTTAACCTGTTGTAGACGTGATGTACTCTTCTAAAAAGAGTTCTCAAGTTGGGGATTCTCCTGGATCCAACTTGTTTACGAAAGACCCAAGTAGCCTCAGTGTCACAGAATGCCTTTTACTAGATTCAGCTGATTCTTTAGTCTGTGGTTCTCCTAGCTATGGTTTTCCCAGATAGAAAGTCTGGGTGAAATTATCCATCCCTGGCAACCTCCAACTGGGTAACAATAATCCATTATATATACAGCTTAGCAATGTTTCTTTTGGGACTACAGCTGCAAGAATTCATATTTATACGGGTGCCTATCACAAAGGAGCAAGTGGAAAAAGCATAGTACTAAAAAAGGTAGCCTCACCCCAAAATATGGCAAGAGCAAAACAATAGCTAATGTTCAAAGGTCAACTAGACCCAAAAAAGGGGGGTTTACCCAATTTTGGAAGACAGACAAGAGAATCATGAAAATGTCTCTTGAAATGGAGTTTCACAGGACTGTGGCTGCTCCAGGTAAGGCCATTCTTCTTATGAATACTAACCTAGTATGCTCATATGATGGGAGAGAGACTTTCTCAGTATGAAGGAATCCAGATCAGGTCATCCAGATGAGCCTTTCAGCCCATTTCCTGGTATGCAAACAATGCTGTTGTACCACACTGCCCCATACACCTAACATGTGGTCAGTGGGAAAAGTAGGTAGATTCACATCTACATGTCCATTACTGTGGTCTCACATGAGCAAAAGCATTTGTGAACAAGCCATCACAGATTATTATGTGCAGTCAAATCATTTCCTGAAATAGGAAACACATGTTATTTGGGTAAACAAGCTAGTATTGTCTACTCTGTCTGGCAGTAGCTGTCTGTGGGCTTGGGCAGAAATCTTTCACATCACTTGTTACTTGATTCTTTAAAATGAAGAAGTTGGAATTTGAACTTGGAAACTTCTGCATGCAAAGCATATGTTCCACACCACTAAGCTGTAGTCCATTCCCAGATGTGATGTTTTTCATTGGAATCAGTTTACAAAATAATCTGAGTCCAGCAAGTGTACAGTAATCTCGAATGGGTTGATTAGCCCAGGGCTGTCAGTGATGATCACCCATTCCATGGGAAAAAAGGGTTGTGAGTATCCTGCTGAAGATATGGTATGCTTATTCAACCATGTCCTTGTCCCATCAGGTCATAACTGCTGATCACAACACAGCGAACAGAGGACTCAGTGAATACAACAGTGGTCCCCAGTAGTTCACCATGATTTGAAAGATCATGTCAGTCCATGAATGAATGGACTAATAAGAATTCAAGCTAGAAAATGTATTTTTCTGATATTCTTATGCTGATTATGAGAAAGCAGTAGGAAACATTTTTGAGGTTGGGTGCAGTGCTAAGAATCCAATGTTTAACACAATACAATAATACTAGAACTCTTGTTTTGCCATGTTCTGAAATGAGGCTCACACATTCAAAGAGCATGTTATTTGGCCCACTTTGACTGGCCACTTCTTCTATGCATTATCGATGCGTAGAATGTGAATGTCGGTAGCCAGAAAGCCTTTGCATGTGCAAGCTATTATGTGTGAAGACTCCACCTGCCTTGAAATGCTGCATGATTGAGGTTTCCAGCTGTGTATTGCCTTCACAGGCACAGTTGGCATACTCAACAGCTTCATGCTGTCTGAATGAACATCAGAGGATGTCCTTGTCACGGTTCCTCTGACCATTCAGTCATTGATTAAATGTGTGAGTGTCATTTCAGAACAGGGCTTTATGTGCTATCAAAGTGAAGTATGCAAAATGGTTGCATTAAGTATACATTTGCAAATCCTTGACCTTATAGGTAGCGTTCAAATAAGAATATTGCTGGTCATTTTCTAATTCAGTTAATAGTCCTTGAATACAATTTTTTCCTTCATGCAAGGAACAAATGAAGATGAATCCTTAAATTTATAAAATGAACATTTTATCAATGTCATTCCTGAACATCTCTAGGATGCTTCTACATCTGTCATGGTTCATGGACCAAGTGGGGGACACTGAACTATGAAAGGACCCTGCCCACTACAACCAGGAGACACTGGCATTGCACGTATCAATTTACTGGGAAAGAGTAGTAGGGAAATGAGAGGGTTCTTCCAGCCTAGTCTATAAAAATGTGAGTTTTCAGACTATTGCTCCTCAGATTTAGCCATATTTCACCAGTTCTTGACTCCTCAACTTTCATTTGTTCCCTTCTTTTAGGGGTCTGTTTGTAGCAATTTCTTGGATTTGTTCTAGGGCTTTCCTAGCAAATTTAAAACAAAACAAAATGTGGAATGGTTTGCTGGGGTAGTTCTATGCTTCAAAGGGCAAATTTTCTCCTCTCTGACTTTTTTAAAAAAATCTTTTTATAGAGTTAAAGGTTTATAGAACAAAAGTGCCATTTCACTATAACACTGTAATTCAAAAATTAAAAATGAGAGAAAAGAGAAGGGAAGGATAGGATTTTTTTCCTTGTTGTTCTCATACATCTTAGAATTTAAAAGAAACTCACTCAAGGGGTAGGAGTAAAACATTGCACTTGGTGCCAGGAATAGCCAGAAAATAGTCCAAGACGACAGAAATATCATTTAGATTTTTTTTTTTTAAAAAAACCCTCTGAAAACTGCAGCAATAAATTCCACACCTCTGACAACCTCTTAACACATTTGATCCAACTGAAGGAGTACGCAAAGTATTACATAAACGTGATCTGTTTACTGATGAAACTAAAAAGGTAGGTGCACTGTTATATGACTCCCCTTGATATGGTGCTAGAGGGTTGGAGTCTAAAAAACCCAGTCTTTTCAGGCTGTAGTGACAATACAGAAGGCTTGATTGCCAAATCAGATCTTCCCAGTCCTAGGCCCTTTCCACATGGCATTTGCCATGCAAAAGGGCGCCTGGAGTGTCACACGATTGTGAGGAGTGATCTGCATTATGCACTCACAATCGCATGACAATCTAGGGGCTGGCAGGCGCCGATCGCACACCTTTTCATTTTTGACTAGAAGCTGAAAATGGTGCATGATCGTGCATTGCTCCCGGGCCCTGCGCGCACTTACCTGGTGTGTGGAGCCTCTGGAGCCAAGCCGGTTGCGCTTCCTGCCCCAGCGCAGCCTGGGAAACTCTTAGGCTGCACTGCAGAAGGAAGAGGCAGGGCTCTCATGTGAGCAGGCAGCTCGTGCAGAGCTGAAGCAGCAAGGACATGAGAGCCTCTCGCCGGAGGCTGCTCGTGCGATCCCTGCACCCCAGCGCCAGAAAAAGGTAAGGTGCGGAAAGGGCCTTAGTTCAGCACAGCATTGACTCTAAAGCCATTTCCACACTACACTGTTATAGTGTTATTATTCCACTGTCAATATCCTATGGAACCATGGGTTTGCAGTTTAGGGAGGGGCATTTAGAATTCTCAGCAAGAGAGCTCTTTGGCCTCAGCAAACTACAAACCCCAGAATTCCACAGGATGTTCAAAGTGGAATAATAGCACTATAACAGTATAGTGCAGAAATGGCCTAAATCACTGAAGCATATGTTTGGGTGCAGTGAACGCCCCCTTTAAACTAACTAACTGAGACAATTCAAGAAAGCATCCACCAACAAGGCTCTTGTGGCCTACAGACCCTCTAATGTACTCCATTCCAAAGAAAGAGTGAGAGAGAGAGAATAAGTGAATGAATTTGGGAAATTTGGCATTTTTCCATTCCTGGAACCTTCAGAATAGGTAGTTTTGAATTTGAACAGGCTTCGGAGCCCTTAAGCCCCTTTCCTAATGATGATGGTGGTGCTGGTGATGGGACAGGAAGTAGACTTCCAGCCGCTTCCTTTTTCTATTTTTCCCCAAGGCATTTACGGACCTGGTGTATGTGTATATAAGAAAAATAGACAATGTGATTTTTTTAAAAAAAGTGTTTCAGGCTGCAGCTCTGTGCACACTTACTTCAGAGTAAGTCCAATGAACTCATTGGTTAAAGATGTCAAGCTGCATAAGATGCACAAGAGAGGGCTGAAGGAGTTTCACCATTTGGTGTATGCCATGATGCTGTAATATTTGAAAATAAACCTTTCATAATTTCCTCTGTATGGTGTTTCTGTGTCAATTACCTTCATTTCTAACATCCTTTACGTGATTTCCCTCCTTCAGCAACTATCATTTCTGATTTTTTTTCCTCTGAAGGTCATTCTCAATAATTCCCATTTCTTAATAGAAGATTCTGATTCTGATAAAATAAAGCTTGTGTATTCCTCCACAGTTCTGTTTCTATCTCACTCTCTCTTTGATAAGGTAATTATTATATTTTTCCACACTTCAATCTTGATGTTATCTCTTGATTCTTTGCTTTCTTTCTCCCCACATATCCAATCAAATTGTTAAAGTTTGTTTCTTCTCTACCTATCAAATTTAAAATATCTATGAAATTTTGCCTTTTTTTCTTTGATGCAACTAAAACTCTCATTCATTCTCTCATTATCCTTTGCAATGACAATTAATTGCAAAAGTGTCGCCCTTCCCTTGAATATTATCCGTTTGCTGTGAATTTTTCAGTTTACTTTATTTGTTCAGTTGTCACTATGACTGTTACAATATTCTGTATCCTATTCTATGTTTTCTATAGTATTCCATATTTTTGTTTTACATGGTGTTAAAGTAGTATGTGGCCCCATGGCTTTTGTAAATTTCTTGGGAAGGCCACCAAACATTACTCCTAAAAACTGGGTTAATGGGGTACAAGCAAATTTCATTTTTTTTCCTAGTCTACATTAAATGCCACATGAGTCTTGCTCTTGTGAGAAGTGGTTCTTTAGCTGCTCCTAGGATAGAATGCTGCTAGGAATTGTGTTACACCATGATGTTACTAGCCCTTTCCGCATGACGTCGTCATCCCATCACAGCCACAGATTGTTCTTGGTCCAGGAGCCGTGCTCCCGCATGACATCATCGCTATCCAACTGCTGCCACATTCCCAAGCATTGCAAAGCAGCTCTATTTCATTTCCAGAAAAAATCTGTTAAGATCCTCCTTTAGCGCTCCAATCCCATCAACTGGGTCAGTGCAGTTCCTTAATAGCACTTGATAGCGCTTCCTGTTGTTGTGGATCCAGGAGTGGGTGGTACGTGGGCATGCCCAGTTTTTCCCTCCCTCAGCTAATCCCATGGTGTGGCAAATTTGGAATCTACCACCTCTCCATGTTTATTTTAAATTTCTCCTTTAATTTTAATTCTTTTTATTTTTTAAAAATACCTTTTTTGGCATTATAGTGCAAAAAGGCTATAGTGTACCAGTATATCATGATGTTACAACATGGCTGTGCTAGTGCAACTTACAAAAAGACCCTGACCAATCAGGAGCTGTGGCGTAGGGAAAAGACAGGGAAAGGGACTGGCCAATGATGCTTGTAGTGCAGAGGGAACACCAGTGGCAATAATGTTACTCATCCACTTAAGGTGAAAGGGTGCAGTAGAGAGTGTTCCTAGCCCCACATCATCATGGAAATGGCAATGCTGGGATTGTAACAGAACAACTCGCTATTGAGGTATGGTGCAGGAAGGGCCACTGAGTATATTCTTATGGCAAATAGATGGATCCTCCTGATGGATCTGTTACTTCTCTTCATATGCTTTTTCAGGAGACAATTCAGCCAATAATTAGTTTTAGTATTCTCTCTATTCTCTCCTTGTTGCTTCTACATATCTAGCTATCCTATCAAAATCTCTTTGTTCTCTCTTTGCTCATCTAGTACATTCATCTTTATTCCATCCTTTCGTTCTTTTCATCTCCTGTAATGAAAACTCTTAACTAGTGATGGAAATAATGCTTTAAAATATTTAAAAAATAATAAAAAAAATATTTCTCAAGTGTCAGAATGAGAAGAAACCTGGATGGACAAGAATTTGAGACTTATTCTGCAGAAAATTTTCATATTTTTTTTCTGCACAGAAAACAGTGTCTTCTGCACAGAGAATCATATTTCCCCACAGGCATATTTCTGGGGGGAAAAAACTGTAAAATTTTTCAACAGAATAAGCCTGAATGTGAATACCCTTTGAGAACTGTCCAGATTTCAGTGAGAAGGAAGTTGCTAAAATTAACTTCTTGTCTGAAAAAAATAAAATTAGCAAAGTATTACACACTTCTTGTGAACCTCCTTCTGGTTATTTCCACTCCTGTGTTTCAAAGTTACCTCTCTAGTGACATTTTCTACTTGACCACACGTTTCTCTTTCTTCTCTCCACTGCTTCCTTTGTGCACCTTGTCTTTCTAATATTGAAAATATGAACCACAGAATCAAAGCATTTATGGTTGGAAGGGACTGCAGAGACCATCTAGTCCAACCACCTGCTCATTGCAGAAATCCTGGAGCTAGCCACCCACTGTTTGCTTTAAAAAAAGCCTTCCAGCAAAGAAAAGCCTAACACCTTCCCCGGCAGTCTGTTCTGCTGTCAAACAGATCTTGCTGTTAGGAAATTCCTTCTAATGTTAAGCCAAAATTTGGTTCCTTATAATTTCAACCCATTTGTTCTACACCTGCCCTCTGAAGCAACAGACAGCCCTTCAGATATTTGAAAAGAGCTATCACATCTCCCCTTAATCTTTTCTCCTCCAGGCTAAGCATATCCAAGTCTTTTGACCATTTCAACTGGGACTTACAACTCTATTTTTTAGTGTAAATCATCTAGTTCTTACAGAGACTCTAGAAATAAATAATGTAGGCATTTGATCTGCCTTAGGTGAATTTATTCAAGATTGCTATCATGGTGCTTGTATCAAACGAAAAATCCTACCCATATCTACTCAGAGGTAAGTATTTTTCAGTTCAGTGGCATTTACTTTCAGGAAAGTTACTACAAGGTTGTTGTGTAAGGCACTGTTTGAAATGGATGAAGTCATGATCAAGCTTAAAATCCTCTCGGGTTACAAAAGGGACATATTAAACTGTATCTGTTGACATCTGTGTACAAAATGATTGTTCATTGTCCAAAATTTTATCATTAATTCTGTGACTTTTGTATCAGATTTTATTGAGATTGAAGGGAACTAATTTTGTTCTTTCACATTCTCATGTCTGATTCTAAGTTCTTCCCCTCCCTCAACACACTCTTTCCTTTGACTGTTTCTTGTCTAGTTCTACGGTTCCAATATATTACATCATATGGGCATATGCAAGAAATCAAATTTTGCAGTATAAATGTGGTAGATAAAGTAATGATGACTTTGTATCCCCCGAGGCTATCTGCCCAATGTTACATGTTTGGGCACAGAAGATACTGTAATTTTTGCCTTGGATGAGAGAGAACAACAAAGAAAGATGCAATGAGTATTGCAAATGAAAGCACTATAATACATCATGAGGCTGTTTGATGCAAACCTGGTCTAATACCAGTATGGTATGCATTTAGGTGCAAAATGGAAATCAGTCTAGATTTGCAGGATCTATAGAAGTACTTTCCACATGCCAGCCTTTAGCTAAGATGTCTAAATTGGCATCTCATAAGAGCTAAGGATGAGGCTATTGTCCTTAATATGGGATTCCCTGATTGCAGGCCTCATTCTACATGGGTGCTGAGGGCTTTCAGCTCCCACAGACCTTATAGGGAATCTTTCTCTCCACTTCCTGGGGGATGCTCGCCATCTCACAGGATTGAACCTTTTGTCCTTAATACTATCTCATTCCCATTATGCTCCTTTTTGCCCACAGATAATCCCACGGCATTATTCTCATTATACCACTTTGCCATTCCCATTATGCTCTTTACCACTGATCTCCCTGTCTTTTCTATTTAATTTCCTTGGTAAAAAGTATATGAATTTTAATATATATTTCTGCAGCAGCTAATGTGCATCTTTGCAAGCCCCTACAACCTACCATTCCCAGTCTTGTAACCATCCATGAGTCCTAAAAAGAAAATCTATAATACTCAGAATAACCATTCTTCCTATTACTAGTAGTCTGATCAAACACTACTTTTAGTTTATACAGTTGGCCTTCCAGATTTACTTGATAGGTGTGCAGGACCCTCACAAAAGTGAAAAAACACAAACACCAAAATGTGTATGTTTGTGTGTGTGTGTCTGTCTGTGGGAAGGGGGTGAAGACGGGGGGAGGGAGCAAGCACCCAGGGTCCAATCATGCCAAGGAAAGGAGAGGGAAGTAGGAGTCAGTATGTTGGTCCTATATTTCCTCTCTCTCACCCAGCTCCTTCCTTGGGTGTGTGTGGGGCCTTTGGGAGAGGATTAGTGGCATTGAGAAATCAGGCTGTGAACTGTCTTTAGTCAGCCAGGCAGCAGCTGGTGGAGGAGGAGAAGAAGGACCAGAGGTGGGTTTTTAAAAGGCTGCATGGTGTGATAGGAGCCACTGAGAAGGACGGTTCACTCAGAAAAGAAGCACCTAAGGTAGGGTGCAAGCAGTGGCGAAGCTTGGAGTGTGTGGGGGGTGAGAGGGAGGGGGCGGGGCTACAGCACAAGGGGTGTGACCACTGTGGGGGTGTGGCCAGGGCACATGGGGGCATGCCCAGGGTGCGTGGGGGTGTGGCTACGGGTCTGGATGTCGCAAAAACATTGCCGCCCGGGGCAAATCGCTCCCTCCACACCTACATCCCTACACAACTGGGTGCAAGGGTTAAAGAAACTCGCAGATAATCTAATCTGTGAAAGTCAAACTCACAAATGTAGGAGCTGAGTAATTTGTACTCAAAAAGGGTTAAAAGCCAGCATGATATTCTGGGAGACTAGGATTCCAAGAGACTATGGTTCAAATCCCACTCATCCATAGAAGCTCAGCAGGTAAGCTTGGTTAAGTCACACCCTCTTAGCCTAAGTGGAAGGCAAAGCAAACCTTATTTGAAAAAAACTTTACCAAGAAAAACCCTAGGATAATGTCTCTACTAGCTGGAGTCAACTTGATGGATTTTAACTATCACAGCAACCACAAACTAGGGGCTGCCCTCATGACAAGACTTGGTTTCTACTCCAATTCAGTGATTCAGAAAACAGTCCAGTTTGGCTGGGACTGATATAGGGATCAGTGGATTTGACTTAAATCTTAATCTTGATCCTGCAATCCAGATCTTCATTCCTATTGATCTTCATTGGAATTCAACAAACAGATTCTTGTGCATAACTGGATTAATTTTCAGGTAGCCCCTTATAATTGGTTAAACCTGACCAAAAGTTCAAAGAAATGAGTACAGTAGGATTTGCACTGTGTACCTTTAAATTTATTTTTTTAAAAAGAGAAATGCTGGTAAGTTTCTTATTTATTGATATAACTAGATGAAATTTCCTGCAATACTTTGCTCCACCAACATGAATCAAGCCCATCAAATTCTAGTTGAATATATGGAGGGAGTTTTGTACAAGAGCAGTATTTAGAGTTTGGGGGTTCCAGAGCAGTTTCCATGGATCCACCTCTGGCGGGGATGGACGAAGGTGGACCCTTCACAGCATTTACCATTTAAGATGGCTATCAAGTAGTTTGTGCACAATTAACTCAGCAGATGGCAAGAGGTGAAGAGGAGCAGAATTTTGCCCTTCCCTATAGGCTCAGGCAAAAGCAAACTGCTGTAGTCTCTTCTAGCTTGTGTGTTCTGTCTCATTAACAAATTTTGCCATTTTGATCACACTCTGATGTTACTTGGTGACACATGTCCTAGTTTTCATTTGTGAAATATTAGAAGGTATGGATTCCGTAGGATGTTGCCATGGCAGATAAAGTGGAATCATAGTGCTGTAACTGTGTAGTGTGAAAGGGCTCCTAGTTTTGAGTTTGATAATTTTACTTATAATTTCAAAGAAACATAAGTCTGAATGGTAGTACCTGCAGTTCTTAAGATTCACTTCCCCTTACCATATATTCACCATAAAACATGGCTGTTCATATTAAAACTAAGGCCATTTCCACACTACATTGTTATAGTACTATTATTCCACTTTCAATATCCTGTGGAATTCTGGGGTTTATAGTTTACTAAGGCCAAAGAGCTCTCTGGCTGAGAATTCTAAATGCCCCTCTCTCAACTGCAAACCCCAGGATTCCATAGGATTTTGAATGTGGAATAATAGCACTATAACAGTGTAGTGCGGAAATGGCTTTTGATACTGACAAGTATATCAAAGACACAGCGTAGTGAGAAAAATATGTAGATGGAAAAATAAGATCTGCAGAAAGAAGAAAATTCTCACATCCCCACATGCAGGACCAGACCCTTAAACTACCCACGTGTCCTTTGGCTGACCATGCAAAGAATAGCATTACTGATAGCTGTACTAGACTTGTGTGCACTTGAGCATCTTTCAGCAGCTTTTCTATGGAGGGTCACTGAGTGGCAGATGTTACATTTTAGTACATAACCTTTTTCATTGTCATTTGCTTTTAAAAATTTTCCTTACCCTCTCTGGAGGATTTGTGGAAAAGTGGGTAACTCATTTGAAAAAAAACACACACACAATTAAGTAAGCTAGATTTGTCTTTCTTTTTATTTTAACCCATGTATTGAAGGAAGTATTTAAGGATTATGTGATACTGCCTGTGAAAACTTGTCTTCTGAAATATGGGGGGGGGGGGAATAAAATAAAATAAGTGCTTTAAAATAATGGAACTGCAGAAAACTCTACACTGAAATGGTTAATGTGGTCTAGAAATGTATTTGCTCCCTCTCTCTCTCTTTTTCTGTATGTCTGTGTGTATGTTTGTATGTGTGTGAGCAGGAACAGAGCTACATGAATTTCATAATTGTTTATGCATATTCTGAGTCAATCCTGCAGCTTCTTTTCGGTTCCCATCATGAAGGGACCACCTTTAGGCCACAGGCTGCCATGAAGGCAGCTTGTGTGTAATATTTGGAGTTTGTTTCAACACTTTCTGGCATCCATGTCATGAGCCCATATGGGCCACTGCTTGCAAAATGTTGCTTTTCATACCAGGAAAGAAAGAGATGATGGTACATTTTGTTGATTTCTTTGGTGCTCTTTGTTTTTGCCAGAGCTCAATCTCCACTGTTCTCCTTCATGGATTGTCTTGTCCAATTTGTTCTGAAGCAGAAATAATATCCAAACTGGTAGTTCCCAAGAAACATCTCCTCAATATTCACAGCAGAGTGATTGACTATATCAGAGGAGGGCACAGTGCAGCTTTCTAGACCTTGCTGAGCTACAGCTCCCATCAGCATTACTCAGTATAGCAAATGGTGAGGAATATTGGGAACTGCAGTTTGGCAGGATCCAGAAGTCTGCGCATGTTTTTTTTTAATCCAGTTCCCAACATTGTGCCTTGCTTTTTGTCTCATTTTACATTTTGTCCCACTTTACCGCAGGCATATCCTGAAGCTTGACTCAGTCAGAAGGAGCTGTCTTGGGCTCTTTTTGTACCTTACCTGGTGCCGCTGGCGTCGTGTGGGGATTGGAGGCACTCATGTCCCCTCTGCCTCCCCTCTGCACCAGCTCCGTGCTGGCTGGAAGGAAGCGTGAGAGTTCTGCTCCTTCCTTCCACAGTGCAGCTGGGTAATTTCTCAGGCTACACTGGGGGCGGAAGCATAATGGCCTTGCGTCCGAAGGCTCTGCACACAAGGTAAGTGAGCGTGGGGCCCGGGAGCGACACGCGATCGCACATCATTTTCAGCAACAAGCCGGAAATGATATAATGCATGATCACCACCTACTGGTCTCGGGAGCGTCACGCAATTGGGGGGACATCATGTGAAATGGTCCTCGCAATGCTGCAGCGCTCCCAAGGCCATTTCGCAACAGGACTGACATGCAAAAAGGGCCTTGGTTCTCAGTGGCATCTGTTGAATTTCATGGGCATACTTGGATTGAGGAAGCTAAAGTGGACAGGAATGGGACATTTTGAGTCAGATAGTTCCACAAGGTTTTGCCCAGGAAATCAAAATCTAAGAATAAACGAGGGGGCATTAGTAGTGAGGAGAGACATAGCAAAAGTGGTCAAATGATATATTACGAAGTCTGACCAAAAAATATCAATAAGACTTCATGTAAAACCCATCAATGTAACCATAATTCAAAGTTATGTTCCAACTATGGAGGCTGAAGAAGAAGAAAAGGAGGAGGAGGAAATTGAAAGATTCTTTGCTATAGTCCAGGAGGAAATTGATTACACAACAAAACAGGACTGCTTGTAATGAAAGGCAATTGGAATGCAAAAGTGGAAAACACAGCGGAATCTAAAATTGTATAAAAATTTGGCCTAGAATCAAGAAATGAAGCAGGAGAGTGACTGATTGAATTTTGCAAGATCAACAGTTTGTTCATTACAAACATCTTTTTCAAGCAACCAAAGATGCAACTGTATACGTGGACATCTCCTGATGGTGAATATAGAAATCAAATAGACTTATATAATCAGAAGCAGAAGGTTGAGAAGCTACATCCTCTCTGAAGAAACAAGACCAGGAGCAGATTGTGGTGCAAATAGAGTGCACCAAAGAATTTCAGAAGAAAATCAGCTGGTGCTTTATAGATTATAGCCTTTGAATATGTAGGTCATGAAAAACTATGGATCGCACTCTAAAAAATGGGTGTGCCACAAAATTTGATTGTCCTCATGTGTAACCTGTACTCAGGACGAGAGACGGCATTCAGGACAGAATATAGAGAAATTGAATAGTTCCCAATTGGCAAGAGGGTCAGGCAAGCCTGCCATTTTATCACCATATCTGTTTAATTTGTATGCAGAACACATACGTAAAGCAGGATTAGACTCAGAGGAAGTAGACGTGAAAACTGAAGAAAGGAAAGGAAAATGTAGGATATGCATATGAAATCATACTACTAGCAGAAAATAGACTTGGAATGATTGCTGAAGAAAGTCAAAGAAAAAGAGCAAAGGCAGGTTACATCTGAGCACTGAGAAAACAAAAAATAATGACCACAGATGATTTGCATAACTTTAAACTAGGTAATGAAGACATTGAAATAGTTCAAGATTTTCCATACTTAGAGCAAATCCTAGAGCAAATCAAGCCTGAACTCTCCCCTAGAAGCCAAGGTGACCAAACTGTGACTCATACTTTGGACATATCATGAGAGGACATGACTCACTAGAAAAAACAGTAATACTTGGTTGAGAGCCAGAGTGGTGTAGTGGTTTGAGCATTGGACTGTGACACTGGAGACCAGGGTTCAGTTACCCACTTCGCCATGGAAACCCACCAGTAGACCCACAAGAACTATGGTCACCCTCTTTTGGTGGAATTCCACATTGTTAAAGCAGGCTAGGTCTTCTTTACAGAAGAGGCTTCTTTCACCAAAAGCAGAGTTAGCCACCTTGGGTTCCAGCTTGAGCTGCCTAATGTTTGAAGTAGCATGTTAACCTGCCATAATGAATCTCAAGTCTGTAGAGTCATCCCAAGTGCGATCTGGAAGCATCTATCACAATGTGACTGAATACTTTCCCCTGTAGCATTTAGCACCAGTCAAAGTTGGGACAGTTCTTTGAATAACTTAAGAAAATGGTATGTTAAGGTGACTAAGGGGGTAACTATTCCCTTGGAATTTTGAAACAGTTTTGATAGGGGACTTGAAAGAGACTATTAAGGAAAATAAATAAGCATAGGATCAAGGGTAACATCTTTGTTACAGATTAAAATATGTGTAAGCTGTGGAAAACAGAGAGTGTTTATGACTGTCTGTTACTCCAGAGTGGTAAGAGGTTAATAACATGGTAACCCAGGAGTCCATATTGGGGTCAGCCAGTTTTCCTGATTTGCTTGTGACCTGGATGATGACACATATGGAAAATTTATGTTGGCTGAAAATATCATCACAGATTCTGTAGTTACTTTCACATCACTGGTATAATAAATAGCTGGACCTCTAAAGAAAATGGAACATTTGTGTCAGAGTTTGAGCAGTGATGACTCCATCTGGACTTAGGCGGATGCTCTATCTGTCTCAAGGTAATAAGGAGTGGTATAGTATGATAGTGAGAGGTCTGGCACACACATCAAAACTATGCCTTTAACATCCGAAAAAGGAGTCTAAGTTGCACTTTTCCTGCAAAATTTGGCAAGATCATAGACACTGCATTTGTCACTTCTGACCTGGTCAGCCTTGCACTGAATGAGAATCAAGATGCTAAGCTTTCAGTTTAGTTGCTATTACTGATGGAATTCAAATGATATTCTTTCCCCAGATCCTCCTTAAATTGAGTGGTGGATCAAACAGAGAGCCCGAGAAACAAAGTGATGAGAACATAGACACTGTCCTAGAGAAGTCACTTGGAAAACTCCAAGGCATTTGCAACCCAGATTGATGATGGTTGTGGGAGGGGGAGGAGGAGGAAGAGGAAAAAAAGCGGAAGCAGTCCATGTACAGGAAGCTACCATAGATCGTTCATCTTCTTGGCTGCCACCAGCATAGGTAGGGTTACCTGACACCTACCTGGAAGCCAAGTAACAAATGTAGGAGCAGATCCGAGCTGCACTTTTATGACATTATGGGGAGGAGAAGATAAATTACTCAGAAGCTCCCTGCTAAGTCAAGGTCTTTGCTCAGCTTTGTCTGTCTCTTGACACCAGCCCTATGCATTACAGTTGGAACACTGTGGCAACCCATCTTTGGCCAATAACATTTCATTAAAGTTAGAAGGACCCCAGCAACCTATGTTAGGTTTTATAAAACAAGCAAAACCAGTGGATATATAACTAAAAGTGAATCGAGGGAGACCAAGTCAAGGGACACTGATGTTCTGTTTTTTACAGGTGCCTTCAAGTCAACTTATGGTACTCTGATCAGAGGGGTTTCTTGAGAGGATTTATTCAGAAAATGTTTGCCATTGCCTTCTCCTAAGGCTGATAGAGGACAACTTGCCCAAGATGATGCAGTCAGTTTCCATGGCTGAGTAAGGATTTGAACCTTGGCCACCCAAACCCCTAGTGTAACCCTCAAACAATTACACCACACTGGCTCTGCAAGTATGTGCCTTCAAGTTTCCTTCTGATTTATTGCAACCCCATAAATTTCATAAAACATCTGAAGGCATGTGTGTATGATGCATTAAGAAGTATATAGAAGTATGTTGTTTGATTATAAAGTTTATGATAAGAAAAAGATTATTGCAAGAATAATCTTACAAGAGAGAGACCAAGGCCATTTCTGCACTCCATTGTTATAGTGCTATTATTCTACTTTCAACTTCCTGTGGAATTCTGAGGTTTGTAGTTTACTGAGGACAAAGAATTCTTTGGCTGAGAATTCTAAATGTCTCTCCCTAAACTACAAACTCCAGAATTCCACAGGATATTGAAAGTGGAATAATAGGACTATAACAGTGGAGTACGGAAATGGCCCAAGAGATAGACGGAGAAGTGAGCTGTTTTATAATGACACTGTACTGGTAACAGTGTTATTGTTTGCTTTTCTTAGCTCTCCTGATTTATTTCTTAATATGTGAGTTGCTGCTGGAACTTTTTACAGCTGAAGAGCAGGACAAAATTAACTGAAATAAACAAAAACAGAAAACAGAAAGAGAGATGAGACAGTGATATCATGCTTTGAAGAGCAAACTATTTAGGACTTTGTAGGGGGAAACCACTACCCTAAATAGCAGTACATCTAGAAAATGATGCAAGGCAAAGGAACTTTCAACATATGGAGTGCATTTTTTCTACCCTTAAGTGAAATATATTAGATCATTTTTATCGTCAAATACATTAATGACATGAAAATTTTCCTGATCTATGGGCAGTCAACAAAGCAGTAAAAAGGCATTCAGTGGCTGCATGTTCTGCAGTTCCCATTTCCATGGAAATGATTGAAAGAGCAGCAGTGTGAAAGCTTAAAATAATATTTTATCTCCAATATAGTGATGGTGACGACAACTATGACAAAACTGGCAATATGGTAAAAGGATTTTGAAGCATTTCCAGAGCACTATTTCATAACAATAATAATGAATTACCTTACACCCATATCACATAAATGCAGAGCAAATTTACATAATCCACTGTGTATTATTGCCCTAAACATCTTCACATGTTACAATATATAAATAACATATAAATATCTTTGTACTTCCCAAGTTTAAGTTAGAGTTATGTGAGCTTTCTAAAACTCTTTGTGGATTAATTTTACATGAGTTCTGAGCCCACCCCAAAAGTCAAGAAATCTCAAGTCATTTTTCTGATCCAGTCTGAAGGCTTAGAAAAATGTGTCCACCTTGGTAGCTTTCACCATCCCCAAAGGCCTCTCAAACAATTCCCCAACCTTCAAATGTAGTTTTCTTTCTCATGTGCTACATACGGCAATAAAAGCAGCAGAGGAATTTAAGAGCCATGCTGGATCAGATCAAAGACCTAGGCTAATCCAGCATTTTATTCACCCATTGGCCAACCAGAAGTCTCCAGGAAGTCAACCATCAGGAAATTAATGCAAACATCACCTCCCATCTCAAGTTCCTTGAAATAACTGGCACACAGAGGCAATCTGCGTCTGTCTAGGATATCGGAGGTTCTACGTATCCATCATGACTATCAGCAACTGATAGCCTTTCCTCTATGAATTGGTCAAATCTGCTTTTAACATTGTCTTGGTTGGTGGGCATCATTATTCCTGGTGGTAGCCAATTCCATTTCAACCGTGCACTATATGAAGCAGTGGCCATACGTGAGAAGAATAGAGAAAGGAGATTTGTCAATGTTTTCCTTTCTTTTCATCTGTTCTTCTGTTACTTGGCATTGCACTGGAGTTTCAATATCCAGGAAGCCATGGGAGATGCAGTTCTCCTGCATTTTCAGCAGTTTTAAGCACTGTTTCCCTTTAGCTTTACATATCAACACACTCCTGCATCATGCATCAGAGTGACAGAGAAGGAATAAGTATAAACCTTAGACTTACTGGTCAATCAAATATATGGTTCAGGATACTGTGGGTATCCTGTGCCATTTCCCCTTTCTGCTTCCCAATCTCTCTTCAAAGAGGCCCAAACTATTCAGATTGGATGGAGCCTTGACCAGGAGCTCACTTTTTAGATAGGACATAAAGCGCAACATTTCATTTCAAATGCCTAAATGTTTCCTCTCCTAGCATGTATCTATATATTTTTAAAATGTGATGCCACTTTAATTACTGTGGCTCCATCCTACAGAATCTTAGGATCTATAGTTTGGAGAAGAACATAGAATTCTTCTCAAAAGAGCTCTAGTGCCATAGTTCTGGTGAATGGGCTACAGCTTCCAAGCACAAAATTGTAATTAAGCCACTGAATTTCAATTCTCAAGATGCCGCAGGATACAGCCAGGGCTGCGGCTATATGGTTGCCGGTGGGTGTGGTGGAATAAGGGCATTGATTCCAATAAGAATTTTCCTTCAATCCTCAAATTTCTCACTCTGCAGGAACTTAACTCGTAACTGGGCACTTAGTTTAGGCATCCAAAGAAAAGGCAGGCAATGAGAATGCCAACAACAGCAAATACATGAGTTCTGGATATGAACACTTTTCCATCTGTTTCTCTCTGCAGTGCTAGAAATTTTGGGATTGAACAACCTGAACTTTTTAAATTGAGTCTGACTGATGAACAGACTGATAAGAAGCTGGGAAGAAATTTTCACTACATGATCACAGTGGCAAGAGTGCTGTATGTAAAGAAATGGAAAAATGTGGCTGTTGAGGGTGCTAGAATTGGCAGAAATGGATAAATTAACTGTTTTAGTTAAGGAAGGCTCTTTGGTTAAATTTTAAAATGATTGGGACAAATTGATTATATATCAAAGAGACTGTTGTGGGGGGAAGTCAATTATTGGTTTTGAAGGTAAAGTTTATAGTTATTAAAAACTAGGCAATAATGTGGTAATGATAGACACACTACAAGAAATATACTTTGTAGGTTATCTTAGAATCAAAAGTTGGTGGGTTGGAAGTCATTTATATGTATTTTTGGCATCTTCTTAATTTACTTTTAATTTAGGTTACTTGGGTGGCTTAGGATAGGTAAGATAGCATTAGGTTGTATGTTAGTTTGTCTGTTTGTTTGTTTACTGTATGTCTTTGTAATCCCTTGTATGTTTTTTTGTATATTCAATATGTGTTAATAAATTTGGGGATTGAAGGGAAACTTCATGGGGGCTGTAAAAATACTTATTTGGGAGGCAGTGCCCTCAGTTTCACCCCCCATATCTACACCCCTAGAAGTTAAATGGCATGAAACTGCTGTAACTATATAGTACAAATAATTGCAAACTGGATTTTTCTTCCTTTTTCAGTCAAGAATCTGCTCAAAGTGAAGAGAGCTACTGTCCAGAATAGAATAAAATATTTATATCATTGTGTACTTAAAAGCAATATTTTTTTACAAACAACAGGAGAGAGAGTATCATTTTGAATGGAAGGGTGATGAGAAGGGGGCAGAAAAGGGTATTTAACTCTCCAAGTGCTTCTCTCCTGCAGGATTCTAGAAAAGTAGCGTGTCAAACTATCCCACCAGAGAAGCAGACCCAGGATTTTTCATGCTTTTGCATGAAAAAAAAATGGTGGAAAGGATTTTGCATTCTTCCTCCCTTGCTATTCCCCTGTTCAAAATTTCAGCCCTTCTCCCAGACAACATTTTTGTCATTGAAAAACTAAAACCATCACAGCTTTGTTATATGTATGTACACACAACATCTAGCTTGCCCCAGAGTTAACAAAAGTCTATATGTGAACTACCTATTGGAAGCCAACAGTTCACCATCTGGTTTATAATGGTTTCCTGTTGCAACCAGCTACTTTATTTTTCTCTTTGAATGCTTGGACTGTTTTCCTCTCTGATATGTATCTCTTCGGTAGAGAAAAAAAACTCATAATATTTTTCACCTGGTGGACATCCAACTTGATGAAAGAAGCAATAAAAACAAATGCGTTCTCTTGGTTACAACTGGTGCTACTTTTTGTGCGATCAAGCCACTGTTGGAAAATTTCAGTCAGATAAAAATCATTAGGAATCTTTCCCCCTCTCTAACGCTTTTGAAATGAACACTGTTGAAAAAGGAAGCCTGCAGTAAGGAGATAGTATGAATGAAAAATAAATATTTCAGATGTTTTCAGGGAAAAAAAGTGTGTGGAAGCAGAAAGGCACCTGTTGAAGCAGGCTTTCAAGTTTGTATTACTTTTGAGCTGTGTTTTGTATTTTGTATTGATGGTTTTATTTAGAATTGAGTGGGATGGGGAGGTGGAACTTGGAGGTGTGGCTGAGTTATATAACAATATTGTTTTCCAGTAAATTTTTGAAGGTGCCTAAAACTTTGATGCTGGTGATGATGATGCTGTTGATAATGACAGTAATTACTACTACTTATTATAGCAGCACCAATGCATTTGCAACTTATCAACAAAGATAGTTCCCTGCTTCAGGAGCTTACAATCTGAATGGTGGATGCTTTCAGATAATGGATTACTACTATTAATTAATTGCATATCCCACCTTTCTCCTAAGAAGGGACATGAGGCAGCTACCACTTAACATTCAAATGGCATAACACAGCTATATCATTTTTAAGGGATTTTTTTTATATCTAAGCTCTGGGAACATTTCACAAGTTGCAGGAAAAGATGGCTGCTTTTATCTCCAGAGCATGTCAGCCACATCCAATTCATATAAGGAGTGTATCAGGAGTCAAGAGGTCAGTCTTTAAATACTCAAATTCTTAAATATACTTCTCCATCCAATGTGCACTTTTGGACCTTTCAGACATTTTCTTCTTCACTTCTGCAAATGTGACACTTGTTTAAGAATACACATTTTAACTTTATTCATAGGCCTTTACCTACATAAACAGACAATGCACATTTGGATTGCATATAATTCATCAAATTTTATTTCTACATTTTACATTTTGAATTTAAATATTGAAATGCACACTTAAATTGGTGTTTATGAATAGATTTTTTTTATAAAAAAGATGCAACGTAAGGTAGACAAAAAACAGAACTATAGGTCAAACCACATGCAGGAAACAGACATTTTTGTTCATTCCTCCTGTGCACCATTCAAAGGAGAAATGTTTTTTAACATGAAGCATGCATTTGATACTCTGATTATCTTTACCCATGAAACCAAAGACATGGCCAAGTACACTGTAGAAGCATCAAAATATTTTCAGTAGACTTATCACTTATCACCTAAGACTGAATCTTACTCCCAAGTAAGTGCACATAGAGCTGTATCTGCATGGTACATCATGTGCATATCTACTCAATAAACTTTGCTGAGGTTAATGCAAGTTACTCCCACTGGAGCAACTGATTCCTCAGGATTATTCACCTTCTAGTAAATCACTTGCCTTTTAAAGACAATTGTGGCTCCACTGTGAACATGTATATTCTCGGTGCAAAAATAAGGCCATTGTGGCTTCTTTCTTTTTACAGAAGGCTTTGCTCCAAAAAGCATTCAGCTCTCTTTCAGAAACAAAGGTGAAAAGGATTGCTAGCATTTTAAAGGACAAGCCTGGTCTGTCTGCACTGCCATCAACATGCTTTCCTATTCCCCGGGGTGGCTGCACAACACCATCAGCCGAACTGTAACTAGTGCCATCGCAAGCCACTCAGACAGCAATAAAGACATTCAAGCAGCCAGCAAAACACTCAGTTGCTTCGACAGGAAAAGTACATTACAGAGCCCGGCATCTGTGTCTTGCAGCTGCCAAGTATCCTCCATGTGTTGTTACAGCTGTTGACTCTATTGCGGAGGAAGGCAGAACAGAAGGATGGGAAAGAAGGAGCATTAAGAATGTTCAGCTCCTGGAGAAGTGTGCCAAGCAGGTAGCCAGATGATCTGCTTGTCCAATCCAGGCCTCTCCTACGCACAAGATCTCCTACTGCTCTTTCTTCATGTTGTAAGGCTGCAAATCATGAGAATACAAAGCCAGACATCAGGCATTTTTCAGCTAATTCAGACACAGGATCAGATGAAGCCTTATAAGGCACGGCCATTCACAGCTTTTGGATATTCTTCCTGCACAAGATGGAGTGGTAGTGGAGGGCCGATGGGGGACAAGATTTGTTAATTCAGACGAAAATAAACATCTGAATAGCAACAAAAAATGGGAAAGCAAAATATATAATACTCATTTTAAAAGGGAATATTTACAGGATTCATTTTTAAGTACTTAACCAGTCTAGGTGCTTTGTTTTTTTTCTGTCATTGAAGAAACAAAAAAGATATGGTGTTGCTTGGGAAACTGGTTATCTCTGGGTTCAAGATTTCTGGTGGAAATTATATTCTGTTCTTTCTTAGCCTGCATCTATGCAATGATGAGGATGAGGACGAAGATGATATTTATTTTTATCCTGCTTTTTCCCAGTCTAGGACTTAAGGCAGAATACAAAGGTTAAAACAGATACAGCTTTAAAATTCCTATCATAAAAAATTAAATTAACGATAGGGTTAAAAGCCATTAAAAGCAAGACCAGAAAAAGAAAACAACAGATGCACAGTACAACACATTCTGGAAGGCCCTTTCCTTCCCAAGCAAACAGCCATCAAAGGTCTGTCGAAGCAAAAAAGGTCGTCAGCTGCCTAGATAAGGATAGTAAAGAGGATGCTGTTCTAACTTCTCTAGGAAGGGAGTTCCAGAGTCTGGGAGAGTACAGAGAAGGCCCTCTCCTTTCTTCCCACTATATATAGCTCTGAGAGTGGTGGGACAGAAGAAGGGCTTCTCCAGAAGATCCCAAAACATAGGCAGGCACATATGAGATAATATAGTCCTTGAAATAACCTTGACCTGAGCAGTTTAGGGCTTTATAGGTCATAAGCAGTACTTTGACTTGTTCCCAGGAACACAGCAGTAGCCAGGGGAGCTTTTTTAATTATAGGGAGTTGCATGCTCCCTGTAGCCAACCCCACTTAACCACCTGGGTCTATGTGGTTCGAATGTAATGGTCGCAATATATGTTTTTAAAAGTTCTACACAATAAGACATTCGATCAATCAAAAAACAACCAAACACAAAATGCTCAGTTGAGTAAACATGTGGCTTCAGCCACTCTTCACCTCACCCCTGAATCCTTTAGTAATGTTACAGAACATGCATGATAATAGTAGCACCAGTTTAGCAATCCCCTGCTTAATGCAAGCTGCAGAGGATGGTGGAACAGCAACAGGGAAAAACTGGACAACATTGTGTTCTATGTCTGCTACTTAAATGTCAGCAGGAACAATCAGATGCCATCTGGCTCAGCACTAGCGATGCATTTATGGAAAATGTATAGTTTCAGAGTTTGCCACGCCTAAGCGTACTGGAGCCAATGGAATAGATTAGTAGCAACAGTAACCTTATTCTCTCTTGTTTTCAACACAGTTGAGGAGGCAAAAATATGCACTTCATGCAAGGGCAACAAGGTACTAGACTGGCTGGCAAGTTAAAGTCCTTAAGCTGTGAAGCTCACAGACTAACCTTATACTAGGCATAATCTTTTAGTGTAAGCTACCTGTCGATTATGTTGTGAGAAATGAACAAAAAGCACACCACAAATATTTTATTGAGTTATCTATGGACAACCACAAGATTGATTTGGATCCTAATATGGCAAATGACCTGAACTGGCGAAGACCAGTTGAGAGGCCCTCCAACTTGATAAAGGTCCTAAAACCTATGCAGAATATGGAAATCCCAGTGTTCATGCCTCCCAGAGTTTCACACTTTTTCTATAAACTGTTCTAACATTTGTTGTTCAAAGTGAATGAAAATTGCAGGCATATTGGCACTTTGGGAAAAGATTTTGCCAAATTTCAGGTAAATGGTGCTATGTGCCACATGAAGCTTGAATATTTTTTTTTTAAAAAATGGGACTGTCAATACTCCTTTTTTAAAAAAACCTGCTAGTTTGGAAGAAATCTGTAACTATATTTGCTTCCCCTGCAAGAAGTACCGTAAAAATGTAAATATAAAATAACATCCTGAATTCAATTTTTCTTTCCAGTTACAATTGTTCATTTACCATTTAACCACTGTCTCATTGGTTCTACCCTAGATGAGACTTACTAACAGGCCTTAAACCATTGCATTGTCATTAGTTGAAGTAAGACTGACAACTGCAGGAAAAAGTCTAAGAAGGATTGATTAAAAATATTTGAGGGGAAAATGAAAGGATGTAGCATTTATAATGAAACAGAAATTGAAGTTACCATTCTTCAATTCAAGAAAGGAAAAAACTTGCTGCCTAAGAAGTGCACATATGAAGCTGGAAGGGAGTAAAATTTGTGACACAGTTGTTTCCCACAAATGCATTGACAGAAAAGCCTCTAGTACAATGTGCCCTAGGATTAGAAGACAGACTTGTGAGTTATTCAACTACACTCCTCCCTCCCTCCTCTCCCCTATGCTTAGTGTTTTCACAGAACTAACTCTAAAAAGACACAAAATGTCTGCCCTTCCAAAGTCCAAAATGCTAATGAGGGCTGTGCTTTGTGCAGGGTCCAGCTTTGGTTCAGGTCATCTGGGCAAGAAGACTCCTTTACTTAAAGGAGCATAAGAATCATTTTGAAGAGGCTTAACTGAGCTCAGGATTTGGCCAAATCCATTCTGAATAAATAGCACATTGACCCTTTTCCCATTATGAGCAAAAATTAACCTCTGGCTCGTGCCTAAATAAATAATAAAAGGACATTTTTATGGAATTTTGGTTAGCTGTCATCAACTACACAACAAATCATCTCTGTATATTACATCCACCATCATCACATCTCAAGCTGTGGGACAATAGACTGTGAACTCTTGACTGATTTTGCTATGTACAAGGTCACTGATCACTGAATGTTCTTGTAAACAGGGACGGACGTATGTAGGGGTTGGGGGATAATTACAATCAATGCATGGCTATAATTCAAAAACAAATTTTTTTAAAAAATCCTGTTTGTGCTAAAAACTAAAAAACACCAATTAAATTTTGCTGGATTGAGGCCTATGTCCGTACATTGAATTTACTCCTTACCAGCTAAAGCATTCTCCCTCGGCCTGGGACATCAGCTTTGAGAAGGCCAAAGTATATAGCAAATTTTAAAAACATAGGTATATGCTGGCTTTACTGTAGAGGAATATTACAAAGAATCACAGCCTATCTCTGCCATCTCTGTTAAGGAAACCGCAGGGACTGTGGGGGGAAAAAATCGTTATGCTAGTCTGAAGCTCAAAATGTTCTCCGAGCTGGACTAAATGAGCCATATAAATTTTATTCACTGTAAGAAACTCTGTTTTTACAAATTATTTTATCCAGTGACATCCCCAGATTGAGATATATGAAGACAGCAGAATCTCAATGCATCTATATCAGAATAAGATGTAAGTGAATTGTCTCCTAAATGTCTAAGTTGATGCCATAAAGTTAAATGGGGAAAATCTTTTTTTCCCCTGAAGCAGAGTTTGGATCATAAGCAGGATTTGCGATGCATACCTAATTGTAGGCAAAAGTAACTGCTGAAGTTGTAACTATGAGCGGTAGGCTAAAAAGCATGTTTACCTTTGCCAAATCCC
This sequence comes from Cyclura pinguis, assembly GCA_030412105.1. Taxonomy (NCBI): domain Eukaryota; kingdom Metazoa; phylum Chordata; class Lepidosauria; order Squamata; family Iguanidae; genus Cyclura; species Cyclura pinguis. Next base: position 38,820,522 of record CM059599.1, read on the forward strand.
ATTCTGTGGCTTTTAAACTGAAAAAAAAAATGCATCATGGTACCTGAAACCTTCCCTAAAAGGAATTCAGAGCCAAAGAGTCATAATGTATAGCCTGGTAAAGATATAGGCCCCATTTTCATCTCATACCATGCCTAGTCATCCCTCTTGTGCTGTGTTAGGTCCTTGCATGCTTCTATATATATGACGTTGGCTCATCTATTATGTGACAGAAAAATAGCCTGCTGCAGGGCTGCCCTTGGCAAATGGCCAGTTGGTTCCCTTGTCTACTATGATGGAAAGTCCCTAGGCAGCAGCTGCTGCTAGCAGTACTAGAGGTCTGGGCAGCACAGTATTAACATTGACTCCAACAATGTTGTTCTAATGTACTGTGGAAAATTAAATGGTAGCCTACTAAGCGAATGGGGAGGCACCTAGCAGCTACCAAAGGACAGTAAGCACTGAAACTGGACTTATTGCATGGTAGGTTCATTTTCCTGTAATCTAGCTCCACATTTTTTTGGTAATGAATGGCAACACATCACTCATACCTTCCAACATGTCACAGAGTGTGGTTAAAATGGCAAAAGTGGGCCAACGGATTATTTGGGAGTGCCCTTGCCAAATCAGGACAGATGGAGGGTTTGATCATTGTTTCTCCATTCATCTGGTTTATGCAGGTAACGTTGACAACATATGATCTTTGGTCTTAGTGTTTGGCTTGTCAGCCAGTGTGGTGTAATGGTTTGAGCACTGAACTAGAAATCTGGGAGACTTGGGAGATTCCTCTGTAATGGAAACCCCACTTAGTGGAGTCACAGTCTCTCAGCCTCAGAGGCAGACAGTAGCATATCATCTCTGAACAAATCTTGCCTTTTTTTTTAAAAAAAAAAACCCTAATAAGTTCACCTTCCATAAGCTGCAAACTACTTGAAGTGCTAAACAATAAACACGGCTTGAAGTATATGCATCTACAATCTTGCTCAAGTGACACAGATCTAGCTTTGCTTATAAGAGATTGCATGGCAACCCATTGAATGGTTCCTTTGGTTCTATCTTGGAAGAAAGATGGCATACACACATCACAAATAAATACAGCTTATCAGCACATCCACAAACCACCACAAAGTAGGCTGCTTATGCAATTGCTATCTTGGCTTTATGTAAACAACTCTCAGTATTGTTGGTATTAAGCAGATTACAAATAAGTAAATAATATTCCTAGCATTGTATCAGCATTATTTGCTGTTGCAGATGGTGATAGCTCCCAAAGATGGGACTGCACCAAAGAAACCACGTTATTGGAAACCTTATTACACAGATCCTAACTGATATGGGAGGAACCATGCCAGCTGGAATATAAGTGAGTTAAAGATGAGCAAGTCTGAATTTCTCTTTTGCTGAATTTCTTGTTTTTTCCTCATTACAACTTTGTTTTTGGCTCCTTATTACATCAAGCTCCAAATGTAGCAAAGTTCATCCCAAGAACTCTACAAAAAAAAAGTGCATTTTTGAATACAATTTCCCTAACATACATATCCTGTACACGTTTTTTAGTGTGCAGATTTTTGCAATTTTTTTCTCCAATACATGATTTGCATGCAAATTTTCCTGGATGCATACATTTTTACATGTTACTTTTGGCTTGCAAAGCAGATCATAACATTCTGAAAACGACAGATTTGGATTTATCAACGTGTATTCCTGTTTCCACACAGGTTTGGAAAAAATTGCTTCCAAAATTTAGACCTGACAGATATCTTCTACATCCCTAAACTGAATCCAATATAGAATGAACTCCGTGTTCATATATAATTTACTGAGGGACTCATTTCACCTGGGCTCTATTTATTATATGTTTGGTGTAATGGCTAATCCTAACTAGTATTAACAATCATTTTGAAGGATAGAGGATATAGCAGCTATATGGTACAGGCAATAGGAAAGTCATAGTCCCAAATTTTGTCCCAGTACTTTGAAGAGCACTCACACTGCCTTTTTATAGATAGCTGCTTGACACCAATTTGGCATAGATGGCAGTGACTAAAGGCTTCCATTTCTATGCTGCATGGTATGGATATAAGCATTCAAATGGTTTTATGTAAGATATCTGGCGACCAGAGTTTGAATCCCTGCTCAGCCATGGAAACCCACTGAGTGACCTTGGGCAAGTCACCCTCTTCCTCTCAGAGGAAGGCCCTGGCAGAACCCCTCTGAACAAATCTTGCCAGTAAACCCCCCTGATAGGTTCACTGTAGGGCTGCCATAAGTCAGAAACAACAACAACAACAACAACAAATATAATAGCGATGGAATAATGACTAACTGTAGGAATTGGCTCAATAAGGGCTGCTCCCTGTTATGTTGAGGATAACTTTCCTTTTGCCAAAGATGTCCGTAGTAAACATTAGACTACTGGTAGTCATTAAAATGTTTTTCTAATGTTTTCAATTGTTTTAAATGTTTTATTAATGTTTTTAACTTTTTTGGAAGTCACCTTGGGTCCCACTCTGGGAGAAAGGCAGCATATAAATATAATTAATTAATAAATAAGGCAGGAATTATCTTTTCTTTCCAATCTGTGGTTATAGTGTTACAGCATGGCCTCCATCTGAAAGAAGATACTGCCACAAATTTGGGACTCACGCAGTTTGCTCCTGTTGTATGCAGCCTTCTCCTAACCAAATGATACAGCCAAACTCAGCACTGGCGGTCAATTGAACCTTCTCATGAGGTAATGAGAAATACCGAACCAATTGCCTCCATAGTGATTGGCCTGCAGAACATGTAGCCCCGATTGGTTGTTTACATAGTATAAATACTGCAAGCTAGTCAGCATTTGCCTTTTCCACCACAAGGTTCTCTTGACAGTTATTCCCAGCTACTCTGGAGTTATTTTATGTCTTCACTGTTGTCCTGTTCCCCTTTCTGTTATGAGCAGATGCTTATACGATTGCCTTACTTCACTGCATGACTTTTATATTTTTGGCTCCAAAACAACTCATGGTCTCATAATTCAGGGCTATAAGAAGTCCAGTCCTTTTCCCACTTTTGTTGCATAACCTGCCAACATCTCAGTGAGCTGTGACAAATACTAAGTCTATCGGTGTTCCCCAGAAACACTCATCTTTGTTACTTGTACATCAATAAACATGTTTAGGGCACCCTGGAGAAACTGTTTCTGAAAGGTGTAGCATACATTTTAATATAGTTAGAGCAAATATGGTAAGTAAACATGTGTCCCTGTTGGACCAGCTGTGAGACTGGAGAAGTTATTTAACCACCATAATGTCTGCAATGCAAAAGAGATTGCAAAATCATGAAGAGTTATTGACAATTTGTGAACAAGGAGTACATAGAGATACTACAGGCTATGGTACCATGAGTATGTCATCTGAGCAGTCTATTTGAAACAATCATTGGAAGAAGATAAAACTACTAACACAATAATAATCTGAAGTGCCAGAACACAGATTGTGGCTTCTAGCACAGTGGGCAGCAAACTAATAGGCATTAATGTACTGCATTACAGAGCTTTAGGGCATCCACACATTTCTGCAGCTGAATGGACTGGCAGAAACTACCCAGAAACAAAAAGTCACATACATCCCATGTAATTCCTCTCTCTGTCTCCTCCTCTGTCCTGCTCCTATTAAAAACCCTGATCTATAAAATATGTGCACAAATGGGGTGACTTGTGCAATTGTAATCTGGGCTTTTAGGAATCCTCCCTGAAAATTATGATCTTGGGCAGACTAAATATATGCATATGTACACAGACACACACACATAGGCATATATGAACACATAATATTCCTTGCATTGTGCCAGCATTGCTTGTTCTTGCTCCCAAACATATGATATCACTGAAGAAAAAGATGCACAGTGTTACCCTGTGAACTGGGGGTCCTGGGAGGGACACCAAAATGTGCTCAACTAAAGGTGGGGAAAATTAGCTCAGAGCACTGCTTAGCGTTACGAGAGGCAGGGTAACGTAGCGAGATCTTGAACCCTATGTCTACGGGGTCGGGTCGAGTCAAGGAGCACACAGAAGTTGAAATAATAAATGATGTTTATTAAATACAAGCAAAACAGTGTATGCGACACACTCATACAAGATAACTAAAGAAAATAAAGGTTGGAGTGGTATAGAGGGATTTTTAGAGGGGTTGCTGGTTTGGGTGATACTTCACCTGTCCTGAAGCCCAAGAAAATGGAGAGCGAGGCTGGGGTGCGATGTAGCTGAGGGTAAGCTTGGCAAGCAAAGCGGCAGCAAGGCGGGATGAAACTAGGGAGCGTTCCAAGGAAGGTCTCAGAATCAAGGGTTTTTATAAGAAGAATTGTGACTGCAGGCTATGCTGTACTTGGGGGAAAACAATAGATTTGGAGTTGGAGACAAAGCCTCCGAAAGGTCAGAATCTGAATGATTGAGTTATCGTAGCGATTCTCAATAAAGTAGCCAGTATGCAAACGCAGAGTACTTGGGTATTGTATAGTTAACCCATCAAGCTGCCATCGCGGGGCAGAGGCTCTTTTGTAAATGGTGTGCATACTTAATTAGAGTACTTGCCTGGAGGTCTCCTAAAGCAGTGAGTCAGCTATTTCTGGCCTGCCTGTATTGTAGTTCGAATCTTACGGCTATTAACGGCCAAGCTTGTTTATGTGCTTGTCCGGTGGCCTCGCAAGCACATGGAAAGGAATAGAGAAGTGCGGCCGAATTGTGATATCAAGGGATATCTTTTAATATCCCCAAAGCTCGGACTAGCCAGGGCAGTAACAACAGATTGCACCCAGAAACACCAATGTCCTATGACACCTGCAACCATTTAACCATTAACCACACTTTAACATAACCATTATAACCCAGCAATGTGTCGGGGTGTAGCTGGTGGGAGGAGGAGAGCATTGCCCTCACCAGATAAGAATTCTGTCCCTCCAGTGAAATTTTTTCTTGAGTCTCCAAACTTCTAGCATTCCAGAGAGTGTGATACTGAAAAACTGTTCACACACAGAACTTGGATATTTGCTGTGTTCACATTCCCTTGGTACCTTTGCTTGCCCCTTTTCTTTGGTGGTCTAATAATAGAATCATAGAAATGTAGAGTTGGAAGAGACCACAGGGGCTGTCCAGTCCAACCCGCTGCCATGCAGGAACACCCTCAAAGCACTCCCGACAGATAGCCATCCAGCCTCTGCTTAAAAACCTCCAAAGAAGGAGACTCCACTACACTCCGAGGAAGCATATTTCACTGCTGGGCAGCCCTGACTGTCAGGAAGTTCTGAACTGTATTTCTAAATGCTCAATTGATTTTTTTAGTTACAGCAATTCTAGAAATTTGGGGACTGAAAGAAAATTTAATGTGGAGGGATTCTTATTGGAAGGTGGGCAGTGCCTTCATTTCCTTAGCCTTGCAGCTGTACCCCTGAGCATGTGTCTTGCAATGTGATTGTGATTGTGCTTGACTGTGATTGTGACTGGGACTGAAGCATAAGCAACAATTCAGCAGAGACAGCAACCAGCAGAAAAGCAATCCACCGCTCTGAATAGGATTCTAAGAGTTTCAGTTTCAGCCTGGAGTAAAAGGAGGAAAGTAGCCTTGTGTATATGGGGAACTGATAACATCTTTCTCCAGTTTATAGCTAAATTAATGAGTAATCAGTAATTTTATTTCTGAGAACGCCCAAGTAGGGTTTTCTTAAGACTACTCTTTGAAACAAAGGAATTTACACATTAGACCAAGACTTTCAGTATTAGGGATTTTTTTTAATAGTGTTTAGTGATTGAAAGCAAGATACAACAGCTTTATGACAAAGAAGCTTATGATGACAGTCCTCCATAATAGCTTTCGTATTACTGTAAATGACAATGCTTATGGTTTGCTTTTTATTTATGCAAATAAACTGCAAATAGTATGAATTCTGACTATGGCCATTTCCACACTGGACTGTTATAATGCTATGATTCCACTTTCAACATCCTATGGAATCCTGGAGTTTGCAGTTTAGGGAGGGACTGGCTAGCCCATCCCTAAACTGCAAAGCCTAGGATTCCATAGGATGTTGAAAGTGGAATAATAGTGCTATAACAGGCTAGTACAGAAATGGCCTATCATCAGGTCACTCTAAGTAGGTTTCAGCAACATTTGAACATGGCAATGGTACCCCAATGGCAGACCTCATCCTGGGGGGATATAAAATTGATATCAAATGCACCCTCCATGTCAGAGAGGTTGCCTAGGTGGGTGTGTAGACAAATAGGTCGAATGACCGAAGCTAGGTCAAGGCCAGGAAAATCCCTAGTCTCGTTTCCCAAGGAGATCTCAGGCTAGACACATCCACACAAACAAAGGGTCCTCAGCCAAGAATAGCCAACATGAAGGGATTACCGAGTTTTCCCGAAGTTGAGCAACTCTGACTTTGGAAAATCCTACAAGGCAAGGTCTATTTACATGAACCAATCATACAAACTATCAAGTTGCTATTGTGCAGCATTTTTCCTTCTATTTTGGCCGTTGTTCTTCCCAGGAGAGGGCCCACCCTCAAGATACATTCTGCCTATAAGTAGTCCCGGTTTTTAAGGGTCTCTTCGGAGAACTCTCCGCGACGCTAGCAGATTGGCACTTTGTTAGTTGAGTGATCCCCTCAGCCACCTCTCTTCACTGAGCTCCGTTCTCGCCGCTTCCCAAACTGAAGACTTCTGGATAGGTGCAGTATCACCGCCTTTACATCCTCTCTGCTTTATTCCCTATCACTTTTCACATCTTTCCTTTCTCGACAGCCTTTGTGTGCATGAGTGAGTGAGTGTGTTGGTGCGTGAGAGCACATTTATTAATAAAATCCATTTATTGGTAATGATTGTCTGGCTTTTTGCTTGGCCTGACCCTGTAAAAATTGAGTACAAGATTCTGCTGGGTTACCCTGCCCCTCATTTTGCTATAGCCAGTGCGCCACTAATTTCCCCAATCTTAGCATTTTTGGAGTGAATCAAGGTGTTCCTCAGGGGACCCCCAGAAGTCAGAGTAACAGCAATAACTGTAGTATTTCCCCACCTTCATTTCATGTCATGCCATAAGAACAATAGAAGAGAACAGTTTTAAAATTCATATTAGGATGTTCAGAATCTACTTTTTTAAAAAAGCTTTCCATTTTAATTCAGTTGCTTTCTTCACATATGCCAGTAAGGATGCTGTCATAACAGATGGGTAGATATTGGCCCTTTCCACACGAGACAAGGGAATCGCTCCGTGCTGTTACTCACCACTTCCTCTGGGGTCCAAAGCAATGCGGACTGTCCCTGAAGCCCTTCTGCAGGGCTCTTCCTTGGTCCAGGGCAAATCGGAGCAGTGCATGGTCTGTAGATCCGCGCGGCTTCCAGCTTCCAAAATGGTGGCTCTGGCTTCCAAAATGGCGGCTTCTGGCTTCCAAAATGGCGGCTTCCAGCTTCCAAAATGGCGGCTTCCAGTTGGTCGTGGGTCCTGACCAACCACTGAAGCTCGCCACGCCTAAAGCCCGCCCTCCGCAGATGGCAGGCTCACGTTGGTGCGAGCCTGCAAATTTGCACAAGAGAGCAGGAACACAATGGCGCATTCCAGGAAAATAAAGACCTATTTTTTCCGGTCTTTCAAAAAACATGCCGGAGGACCACTTGGGGTCGTCTTGGAGCAGACTGAGGTGCGGATCTCCGGTAAGTAGTCCGCTCCTAGTCCACTCCAAGGTGCAGACGACCTCCGTGCAAGGATGCACTGCCCTGTTCTAATTGCCTGGTGCGGAAAGGTCCATTGGAGAGATATGGTACTAAACATTTCTGAAGCAGCAAATCATTGGTACATTATACCTTACAAAATACTGTGGATTTTGAAAAAAAGGAAAGCCACTTTTTCTTAGGAAGAACAATTGTGACTGGATTCCTTCTACCATTTTTACTGAAAAGCAACCATTGGGAAGGTCAGTTGGAAAGGGAGGCTGGTACAGAGGGGAAAAAGACTAAATGCATCTATCGCCAACATCACAGAGACTGCTTGTTAAACATAGCAACCTTAGCAGGTCTATACGCAGTCATTGCTAGTTTGTACATCTCTCTAATTTAGGTATAGCATATATTCATGTCATTCCCTGTCTAATGGTCTTAGGCACTCCCTGTCTCTTCCTATATCAGTTAGTCTGCAGTTAATCTGAGTTTGTTCATCCTTCATTTCGTAGTCTGTGGTTTTTTCCTTTTCCTGAAGATGTTACAGAGCTCACACCATGACATGTCATGAAACCTTGAGTACTGTAAATAAACCTACTGGATTGGGGTTTTGTGTTTTACAAAAAAAAAAAAAACTTCCTTTCTATGCTAGAGCCTTTGTGGGGTGGAGCGGGACTGGCCATGATGTAGACTTGAGTCAATTGACTCAGGCTCAAGTCAGATCCAAGTTACTTCAGTGATTCGACTTGGACTCAACTTGACAATAAATGACACACTGACTTGACTTGATTTGTGACTTCTATATTTTTAGTGGCTGACTTGCTGCCCTTGGTTCAGTAATGTAACCCATTTATCTAGAAACTTTACGACTTTGAAAATGCTTCCTTGTCCTTTTGCCTATTGGTCACGTGACAATCTGTCTCAAGCCTGAAGCATGGGAGTATTTCTTGGAGGACAACAGCAAACGTGTTAGGCAATAGGCTTGAGGCAGGCTTGAGGTCTGCTTGGCAGCCTGTCCCTGCTGCATATTCTAAAACTTTTCCTAATAGCAGAAGGCAAGACTCACCCCTGGAGCATAGGGAGCATTTCTCAGAGGGAAACAACAAAATGTGTTAGGAAACAGGCTTCAGGAGGAAGGATCCTTCCTTCCAAAGCTTTTGAAGCTTCAGTAATGCAGAGTAAGAAGGTTCCTATTCCCCACTTACAAAAAAGCCTGCAGCTTTGGAAATGGGGAGCAAGAAGGATCCTATTTCCCACTTCCAAAAGCTGCAGATTTTTTTATGCCCATTCACACAAAAGTCTCCAGCTCAGGGAGCAGGGAGTAAGATGGATTCTATTCCCCACTTCCGAAACTGCAGACGCTTGTAAGCCCATTGACCTCCATAAACTCAACACCACCTCTTTCTTTTTTTTTTTTCTGTTAAAGTTGGCTCCCACACTTGAGACTCGAGACTTGACTTGAAAGTACCTTGCAAGGACTTGAGACTTGACTTGAGACTTGAGGGTAGAGACTTGAGACTTGACTTGAGACTTGGAATAAAAAATTTAAATACTTCACTGGGGACTTGGTTGTTGCACTTTCTGCTTACAAATACTAGATGTATTCATATATACACTACTGTCTCTCACATTCCCCAGCAAGACTTCTACCAGCAGAACAGCAAATCCAATAAAATCAGAAGGAGTAATCTTCCTTCCCCAATGAAGCCCTTCCCAAGTACCCCCAAAACCAGTTTTCCAAGGCAAGTTTAAAAAGTGATTGAGATGGCTGTATAGGGGAGGGGAGGGAAAGTACTTGAAAGTGCTATCATTGCAATATTGAATTTAACCCCCATTATTTGATGCTGCAAGTCACACACAAACACATACTCCATCTTCTATTAACTACATGTCCAAAGGTACTCAAATTATGATAACATGTTTTTTTGTCCACTGTTAACAATGACTCTATGGAAGAAGGTAATTAAACTATGGAGCTACCACAACAGAAAGGTTAGCTTTTAGTAAAACCAGCTCCCACCGGCTGCTTTCAGTAAAGGGAAAAGATGTTGGGAGATTCAAGAAGGAGGAGGAAGAGGGGAAACATACAGGAGGCAATGGAAGAAAGAGGAAGAGAATGGCTGAATTAATTGAAAATTTTGCTTCGAGTGAAATTTTGTAACTTCATCTTAGCAAAAAACTTTTCATCTTCCTCAAAATCCTTCCAAAAATTTCCCTGAAGAGTGCTTCCCCTGATTTCTTTTTGCTCTGACAACTTTTCACAAAACAATAATGACCAGAAAAACTATTAAACACTTAAGGCCCTTTCCGCATGGGTTTGCCATTCAAATGGGCACCTGGAGCATCGTGCGATTGTGAGGAGCGATCTGCACGACGCACTCACAATCGCGTGATACTCCAGGGGCTGGCAGGTGCCACTCGCGCACCTTTTCATTTTCGGCTGGAAGCTGGAAATGGTGCATGACCGCGCATTGCTCCCGGGCCCCACGCGCACTTACCTGGCGTGCAGAGCCTCCGGCGCCACGTCGGTCATGCTTCCTGCCCCAGCGCAGCCTGGGAAACTCATGCGATCATGCACCATTTTCGGCTTCCAACCGAAAATGAAAAGGTGTGCGATTGGCGCCTGCTGGCCCCAGGAGCATCAGGCGATTGTGAGTGCATCATGCAGATCGCTCCTCAGAATCGCGCGATACTCCAGGTGCCCTTTGACATGGCAAATGCAGTGCGGAAAGGGCCTAAGTAAGGAAGCCAGTGCCTCTGAACTCTCCAGCAGCCTTCCTGAAGCCAGTAGTGCTTCTCATGAGTAAGGAGTTTAAGGTTTCACACCATCATTACCAAGCACCAGCACAATGGTTTAGAAAGACTGCCAGGCGTTGAAAGGTGTACATTTGCTCATGTGAGAAAATGACCCCACTTCTGGAATCTATTCAGCTGCCAAATCAATTCCTTTATCTGCTTTTGTGTTGTTAGCTAACAATCCTGCTTTTAAACTCTGCTAACTGATCCAGCTTTCATCAAATAGCAAGCCTGAAGAGTCTTATAGTGTAGGTGTTTGGGGAACTTTTTAGAAGAAAGAACGGAAGGAAGAGGCAACAGACTGCAGTTATAAAAGTAAAAAGTAATCATCATCAGGCCCTAGCTTTAAAACATTTGTGCTTACACAAACATTAATTTTTCTTGTCAAATGCCATCTGAAAGGGTAACATATACATCACGGTAAATACAATAATTACCAACCAATTACCAGCCACAGATTCCAGAATCCTGCAGTTATCATGGCCAATGGCCACACATTCTTCTGTTTGATGATGCCATTTATATGATGGACTGTCCAGGTCAAGCCCAATTTAAGGATTTTTTTAAAACAAACAAACAAACAGATAAAAGAGTAGAGAACAGGCCACCTGGCCACAGTTTCTCCCAATATAAGAGATGTATTGCTCTTCCATATAAACCAGGGTTTGAATCCCTACTTGGCCATAGAAACCCATTGGGTGGCCTTGGGCAAATCACACTCTCTCAGCCTTAGATGAAGGCAATGGCAATCCCGTTCTGAACAAATCTTGCCTAGAAAACCCCATGATAGCTTCGCTTTAGGGTTGGCATAAGTTGGAAATGACATGAAGGCACACAACAACAATAACAGACCCTAACTGTATAAAATCCAATAAAATTTGGAGTAAGAATTCCAACAGCAAGTAAAAGGAACTATCCTGACTGCCTTATATGTAGTTAGACACCTAAGAATAAAATATTCTTCTAAATATTTCTGTAACTTATGTATATTTCACTATGTCTCCAAGGAGTTCTGCATCTCATAATTTTTATACAATTAACTTCTTTTATCCTCAGAATCAAAATAGATAAGTAAAGAGAAAAAAAAAACAGTCAGGCAGTATCTTTATTTGGCCAATGAAAATGTCACAAGAGTGAGCAAGCTTTCAATTTCAGAACAATTCATCACTTGAAAGTATACAAAAAGGGTGGCAAAAGAGGGAAAGGACCTGATGTTGCAATCATGCAGTCTGCAATCCCAAGACAGGGCTGCAAACTGAATGAGTCTCTCTTTAGTATGGAGCTATGAAAGTACCCCTAGAAATGGAAACTGGGGGAAGAAGCAATTGCGAGTCTTTATTTTCCAAACAAACAAACAAAACAAAACAAAAACAAGGCTGGCAGTAACTGTACAGCAAGTTAGACTGAGAGGTGTGATCACATCCAACGATCCTTTTGGTTGAGCAGAGTAGGAACAAACTCATGTTGTCGTAGAAATGCAGCATTTGGACTTCTTTAATACGTTTTCTCTTCTAAACAAATACACAGACCTAAGAGACACAGAGCTAAGAATCCTGTCATGTCTGAAGTTTTCACTTTGGAGATTCTATAGACTTCCTTGTGTCAGAAGGAAACATAAAGAAGAAATATTAGGGTGAATGAAGCTCTGGATCCTTACAAACTTGACAATGTCTCTCTTTTGACATTTTATTTTTATGGGTCTCTTAATGGTCCCATTGGAATCTTAATGCTCTTTGGTTCTTTATGTATATATTACTGCAACACACACATACATTTGATGAATATTTTATGACTACCTGGGTTGCCAGGAGCTATAATAAATTTCATGGAGGGCTATTTCTGAGGGCTATTAATGTGAGAAATCCCTGTTGTTGAGGAGTAACATCAATCATTTTATGCATCTACAACCTGCAAGCTGAAAAATGTATTGCTAACACATCTTTAAACACTCATTTCCAATTAACATCTTCCAAGTGTCACACCACTAACATTTTGTAGAATTAGCACTAAGGTGATTCCACTCATGACCAACATGGCCTAGCGGTAATGTAAACATTTCTGTAGTCCTGGCCTACAGTACGTAGGAAACAGACAAGTTGAAATATACCTATACAGCGCCTGTCAGATATCTGAGGCCCTTTCCCCAACTCACCTATTTTCAATGCTGGGGTGCAGTGCTCTTGCGAGCAGCCTCCGGAGAGAGGCTTTCACGTCCGGGGTCCTTCGGCTCCGCACAAGCGTCCTGCTTGCGCGAGAGCCCCACCTCTTCCTTTCGCAGTGCAGCCTGGGACCTTCCCAGGCTGTGCTGTACAAGAAGGTGACCGACCCGGCTCCTGAGGCTCCGCATGCAAGGTAAGTGTGCACGGGGCCCAGAGCCATGTGCGACCATGCACCATTTTCGGCTTAAAGCCGAAAATGAAAAAATGCATGCGCAGTCCCTGTCAGGCCCTGGAGTGTTGTGCAAATGTGAGTGCATTGTGTGGACAGCTCTTCACATGCGCGATGCTCAAGGGGCCCTTTCACATCTAAAATGCCATGCAAAAAGGGCCTGAAACCTCTACTGTGTATACAGTCTCAGGCAAGCAACAGTTATAGAAGTTTTCTTTAGACAGCAGTGAACCTCCACAATAAATAGTGCATTTGGCTTAGTTCAAGGGTAGGGAATGTGCAGTCCTCCAGATGTTGTTAGTCTCCAACTCCTTCATCATTGGCTATTATGGCTAGGGTGGAATGGAGATACTGTACAACAGCATGTTGAAGACCACACAGTCCAACCCTGGATCACATGTTGCTGATTGACCCTTGATTACTGAACCAAAGAGATAGATAAGTGCTGGTAATAAGGCAGGTTCATTAGCTTAGCTATACTCTATTTCATGGCAGGGTTATTTAAGATAACATACAGCAGAGTTTCACCATGTCAAAGAGGAGACACATTGCACTTAAAGAAATGGTGCATGGTTAATTCACTGTGTATGAATGCAACATAGGTCTAGGGACTCTTGAGAAATTTGATCTTTGGGAATTCCAGTACAACCTCATCAAGATCCATATCTCCTCGATGAATGGAATGGATTTAAACTGCATTGTGAATTGTCCTTAGCTCAAAATAACATATGAAGTTTTTTTAAAAGTGTACTTTGAAAGGAAATATATTTACAGATCAACAATCATGCATAATTACTTAGAAGTAAGTTCCACTGTATTTGGATGTTTGCTGCTAGGTAAACACTCAATGTGGTGTAGTGGTTTCAGCTTTAGATTACAAGCCTGGAGACCAGGGTTCAATATCCGCCTGGCCATATTGGATTTCAGCTCCCACTAGCACAGGCAGTGGCAATGGTAGCTTCAGTTTACCAGCATATGAAGGGTCACAGGTTGCCCAACCCTGGTCAAAACTAACTAAGGGCAAACACAATTGAATCCACGAATTGTGGCAAATCCTTCAGTCTTATGAAAGAGGACAATTTTTTTATGTCTCTTTGGGAGATGGGCACAATTTCCTCACATTTTTTTTTCAAAAAGGGAAACAGCAGTTTGCTGATTACTTTAATAAAGCTATGAAGTAGGCAACGGAGGTCGATCTTTTCCCTATTTCTTTTAAATAATGGTTGATGTTTCTCTCCAACACTTAGCAGCTTCTCCTCACTTCCTGTTAGAAGACATAGGCCATTTCCGCACTATTCACATTCAACATCCTGTGGAATTCTGGGCTAGGTAGTTTACTGAGACCAAAGAGCTCCCTGGCTCAGAATTCTAAATGCACCTCTCTAAATGACAAACCCCAGGATTCCATGGGATGTTGAATAATAGCTCTATTACAAGGTAGCGCAGAAATGGCCATAGAAATCATGGTCCCCTTGTTGTGCCAGAAAATGAGACAGAAAAGACACACTACTTGCAGAAGCAAGTATATGAGTGGGCATGTTAGAAGATTCTGAGCCTTTCAGACAGAGGTGGAAAACTGCATAGGAGCCAGAGGCCAATTTTGGCAAGAGCCTCTGAAAAGCCACCACCCCTCACAGGATGCTCAAATAATTCTATTATCCTCTGCACTTCCTCTCAAAACGGCAACAGGAAGTGATGCCACATCACTTTGTGTCACCATTTTGAGACAGGCTGCAAAGAAAAATGGCAGTAGAGGTAATACACTGTACTGGAGTCCTCGTAAAAGAGAAATTGTCATGCATTTTTATGTTTTGGCGGGGGGGGAGGTATGTGTGATTTGGTTGCAAAATTGACCTGAATTTTATGAGGGACTTCTGGAGTTACAGATATGAAGTCCAGAGGCTGCGTTTGCCCCCCCCCCCCAAGCCACATTATGCTGTTACTGGCTAGTCCGAGCTTTGGGGATATTAAAAGATATCCTTTTGATATCACAATTCGGCTTCACTTCTCTATTCTCCTCCACATGCTTGCGAGGCCACCGGACAATCAAGCAAACAAGCTTGGCCGTTAATTGCCGTAATATTCCTGGACAATACAGGCAGGCCAGAAAATAGCTGATTCACTGCTTTAGGAGACCTCCAGGCAAGTACTCTAATTAAGTATGCACACAACCTACAAAAGAGCCTCTGCCCCGCTCTGGCAGCTTGATGGCTTAACTATACAATACCCAACTACTCTGCGTTTGCATACTGGCTACTCTATTGAGAATCGCTACGATAACTCAATCATTCAGATTCTAACCTTTCGGAGGCTTTGTCTCCAACTCCAAATCTATTGTTTTCCCCCAAGTACGGCATAGCCTGCAGTCACATTCTCCTTATAAAAACCCTTGATTCCGAGACCTTCCTCGGAATGCTCCCAAGTTTCATCCTGCCTTGCCGCCGCTTTGCTTGGCGAGCCTCCCCTCAGCTCCACGTGCTGAGCTAGATCGCACCCCAGCTTCGCTCTCTACTTTTCCGGGCTTCAGGACAGGTGAAGTATCACCCAAACCAGCAATCCCTCTACAAATCCCTCTATACCACTCCAACCTTTATTTTCTTTAGTTATCTTGTGTGAATGTGTCACATACACTGTTTTGCTTGTGTTTGTTAATAAAACATCAGTTATTGCTTCAACTTCTGTGTGCTCCTTGACTCGACCTGACCCCGTAGACATAGGGTTCAAGATCTCGCTACGTTACCCTGCCTCTCGTAACGCTAAGCAGTGCTCTGAGCTAATTTTCCCCACCTTGAGTTGAGCACATTTTGGTGTCCCTCCCGGGACCCCCAGTACACAGGGTAACAATGCCTATGCCTGCTCTCTTGGCTGTTTCACCTAGCTTCCAGTGGCTCCCTGGGTGCTCTTGAGGTATCATCCCCTCATAGGCGCTCCAGTTATACATCCAGGTAACTGGAGGTGCCAAAGAATGGTTTAAAGTTGTTGGGGCTTTTAAAAAGATGCAGTCAAGTAGTGCTGGACAAAACTGATATTCCTCCACAATATTTTCCCCATAGTTGAAAGTCTCACAAAGTTCCAGAGGAATTATTTTTCAGAGAATGACACAAGTGGGAATCTTTTTTGGGGGGGATCCTGTTTTCTGTGCATGGAACTCATTCCTGGAAAGAAAACCATTATTTAGGGCAAAAAGTCACATGATTTTCTAGGCACAACACTTCCAAAGCACAACACTTCCGGATGTTCAAACGTGAAGGGAAAAAAATGGCAAAATTCTTGCTGGTCTACTATTCTTCCTAACAGAGTTGCCATACTGCATTTTTCAGCTTGAGCATGAAAAATTATAAATATTCCTTCTATCCCCATCACCTTGTAACATTAATTATCAAGGTGAGTGCATCATCCTGCCCCCAGCCCAACCCAGAAATTTCTCAGCATTTTTCCCTCCACTCTTTCAGAGCAATTTTCTTCCCCTCTCACCCCAACAGGAATGGCTAGACACCAAAACTGAGCTGTAAATACTGTAACATAAATACTCTGGAAAACTATACCATCAATAATTAGCCTGAGATCCTTGGAGCATGAATCTTCTACCAGATCTTCCACCACAGCTTGAGTTATACCACTGCAAACCAGGGCTTGGAAAAAGTAATGTTTCAGATTACAAATCCCATGATTCTTTAATCAGCTACCAGAAAATGTGTCTGGTTTGCATTTTCCTATGAACATATCCATTTCACACTTTCTGGGACAGACAACAGGACAAAGCACATCTTGCCTTGGAAATCCACAGAAAGAAAACAAACATGCAGAAAATCATTCATCCCTATGGAAAATATGTATCTGAAATATATGTACAAGCATGCTTTAGTAAATGGAGAAATTGTATTAAAACACAAATACATCAGTAAAAGCAGTTAAATCTCTGGGCAGAAAGTACACCCCCCCCAAAAAAAAACTCCAAGATTTTACACATGGAAAAGAAAAAAAATTCTCACAGCATGACACATAATTGGGACAACTTGAGAAAGCTGGTAAGATTCTGAGAAATGCAAGAAAAAATAAGAACGACAAATCTTCACTTTCTTAACATTAGTGCATTATAATGGCTAATGTGTTGGACTAGGGCCAGGGACACCAGTTTCAAATCCCTGCTTAGCCGTGAAGGTCACTGAGTGATGCCAGTGTGACCAGTCTGACCTATTTCCCGGTGTCCCAGCAAACAACACTAGGTGTAAACAAATACCCACCTATCTCTTCACTCACTCTGTTATCTCCATTTTCCACACTGTGGACCCAATGGCCAGATCTGGTCAGATCTTCAGAACTCTTTCTCCCCTTCCCCCAACTTTAGTACCATTTAGTCTGATGAAGAGTTCTGCAGAACTTGAAAACATGCGTGCACTTGTAAGATTTTGGCTGGTTCTAATAAAGGTATATCCCAATTCTGATGTTTGTGTAGAGAGGAGAACCCATGCACTCTGTCTTGAGGTCCTTGAAAGAAAGATAGGATCGTAATGAACACTGCAAATGTTGGGAGGAAAGTATTCAAGCAGTACTTTGTCATTATGTGACTCAACTGTGACTTAGGATGACCCTATCATAGTTTTTTCATGCCACAATTCATCCAAAAGGGGTTGGACACTGCCTTCTTCTGAGGCTGTGAAAGTGTGACTTGCCAAAGGTCACTGCCTGGGTTCCATGGCTGAGCCTTGCTCATGGCTGAGCCTTCAAACCCTGCTCTCCCAGAACCCTAGGCCATTTCTGTACTAACCTGTTATAGTGCTATTATTCCACTTTCAACATCCTATGGAATCCTGCGGTTTGCAGTTTAGGGAGGGGCCTCAAAGGCCCCTCCTTAAACTGCAAACCCCAGGATTCCATAGGATGTTTAAAATGGAATAATAGCACTATAACAGGTTAGTGCGGAAATGGCCCTAGTCTACACTATGCTAACTCTTCAAGCAATACTTCGAGGTATAAAATGCGTATCCAATTCTCCTGGCTATGTCTTTGATAGAGTTCCTGAGGAGTTTGAAATCTACTGTTAAGCAACTCACAGCTGATCTATATGACATTTCACCTACCCTTTCCCCACACGTGCCCAGGCAGCTCGACAAACGTAAAAGGATTGCAGGGTTTCCTGAATATTTTCCCAATGGTTTCTTTCAGTCTTCATTTCATTTTAATGCAAGGGCACAAATCCTAGTTTATGTCATAATAGATGGACAACAATAGTGCAGTTTAATGAAAATAAAACGCTAAACAGCGCTACATGTTGACAGAGTCATGATGGATATAATTTGGAGTGCTTTCGGTGGTGTGGATCTTTGAAAAATATCTGGCAAGCCTGCAAAATGACAAATGTATTTAAGGATCTATGCCATTCAAATGATACCACCACATGTCTGTTTTGGAATTTTCCCTATTAAATGTGGGGAATATGGGCAGAAAAGCACTTGCATATTGTGTTCTTTAAACAAAAAAAAAAGTGTTTACGTTGCAGTGGGGGGATGTCTGTCAATAGCACCCAACATTCAACATTCCCAAAGATATGTCTGCATAAAGTGCACAGATTGGCCGGGAGGTGGGGGGAGAAAGAGATGATGGCAAAATGCATCACTAATACATCCATGAATTTTTTTTCCCTGAAAAAAA
The DNA here is from genome assembly GCA_030412105.1 of Cyclura pinguis. NCBI lineage: Eukaryota > Metazoa > Chordata > Lepidosauria > Squamata > Iguanidae > Cyclura > Cyclura pinguis. The sequence goes on from CM059599.1 coordinate 38,839,024, forward strand.
AAATCCTATTTCCATACTAGGGAGTGGCCAGCTCCTGCTCCCCAGCAAAAGTCATGTGAATTTAGCCATGCTACAGGGCAGTTTCTGCTTGTTGCTACAGCGATGTAGAAGGAGTAATTCTCTTTATTTCCACGGCTGGATTCCAAGATGACATTCACTCCCCACCAGCCGATCAGAATGCACCAAACAACACGGCTGTTGTCTCTTTTCCTTTTCTCCATCACCATAAGCGACCTGCTTGGCTGGTTTGTGCCCCGCTCCCCAAATGTTTTTTTTCTGTTCTCCAAGTCCATCTGCTAAAGAAAGTATCCCATCTGAAGGTGACGGCATCATTAGCCACCCTTTTTTCTGCTTAGAGAGAGAAAGGGGCAGTCCCCCTATTTTCACCCAGTTCAGTAGCTCAGTGGATGCACTAATCTTGCTGAACACTTCAGTTTAGATGGTGTATCAATGAGGCATTCAAAACCCAGCAGTTTATACACAAAAAAATTCTGTCTGCTTTGTAAAAGATTATCCTTTTATAAACACTCCGCGGAAAACATAAAAGCAAATAGGGGACAGCGCATAGGACAGGAAAGATGTTAGCAGGGAGATTAATGCTGAATGGGTCGAAATGAATGGTGCTTACCCAAACGAGGTCCAGATACTTTGGCTGCAATGAAACATAAATAATGGGAATGACACATCGTTTATTCGGGATAATGAGTTGATCCGAAGTAGGGGCCTAGAACAAGAGATTAAAGATTAAATATCCATCTCCTGATGAATATCAGTAGCAAACTTTAACCTTTTCCTTCCAAAAGCACAATTTCTTTGAACAAATCATGTCAGCACAACACAATGAAGAAATGCACTGAAGCCAACTTTAAATAGCATTCCAAATTTTTGTCGGTGGGGGGGGGGGGAAGAAACCACATTCAGCATTTTACTCATGTTTTAAGAAAAGTAAGGATAAATATATAAGCATCAAAACATTTTGTACAGATTTCAGAATAATTATGGAATTGCTCAAAGACAGAGCTTCGAGTTCTTCTGTCTTTATGTGAGGGAGAGAAAAAAATTGGCTTTTAATTTGGGTGCTGCCTTTCTAGTCTGCTACAATATAATTGCCGAGAGAACATGCCCACTCGGAACATTTACTTTGGTTGAGAAACAATAACCAAGAGCAGCCTGCTGGAATAAAAAAAAAGGGGGGGGGAGCACACAGCATACCACATGCTAAATCAGACTCTTGCATTCAAGGAGGACTTGGAAGATGTCACAGGCCTCAGATCAACAGGGGTGGGAAACGCAGCTAGACAGGGGCAGGCACGGTCTGTTGGGGATTGGGAACGGGCCATGTTGAAATGCTGGCAGCCTTTCTAGGCTGGTCAATTAGTGGTCCTTCTTGCTCAAGATGCTGTAATGTAACTGAGGCAGAAGACGCAGGACAAGTGGGAATCTGGATAACGGTGGCTTGCCCAGAACTTGGAACACAGCAGCTGCTGAATGTATTCAGCCAGCCAAGACTAGCCTTGTGGTTTTGTTGCTGACGGCTGCCTCTTGAAACATGGATAAAAACACTGAAGCACATGGGGGGGTAGAGCGGAGGAGGAAGGGTGCTCTTTCCAAATTGCATTCAGCAAACAAGAGAGCCGCAGTGGGATGAATCATGTCAGGCAACTTTTCACCTGCTCAGTGGAAATGGGCTAGGGATTGAAATGAGTTTAGTGGCATCGTTATATCCTGTGTGGTGAATTTAGCATAGATGCCAAACCCACATGCATGCGTATTTGGCAGGAAAAGACGGGATTTGCTTGGTAAATATTAGCTTGCAAAAACTCCTATTCCTCTGGGGCTTTGCATGGATTTTTAAGGCAGCAAAAGGGACGGGGCATCTGGTTTGTTTATTTGTTTGTATTTTACTAGTTGCTTCATTTTTTTTTTTTTAAAAATACACCATATGTAGATAGGAGCACTAGCCTGGTCAACCAATTTAAAAGAACCATCGTAAGGGTTTGTACTTGGACAATTAATTGTTTAAAATGTTGCTTCATCATTTTTTTTAAAAAAGTATGTCATATATGCATATGATAGGAAGTTAGTTGCATATGGCCCTTTGGGTCAATTTTAAAAGAGTTTTCTTGGTTCATCCTATGTGTTTTGATCCAGACAACAAAAATGCTGCAAAGATGAAAAGGGTTGGTAAGAGTCACTGTGGTGTGTAAGTCAGTAGAGTATTACCTTGAACAGGACAACTCAAACCCAAATCCCTGCTTTTGCACCAAAGTCAGAATTTGTCAGAGTTGTCATGAGACTAAAGGAAAGGGAGAAAAGTGTTGCATACACTCAAACTCCCTGAGTAGACTAAAAATGTAAGAAATCATGCCAATAATAATCACATTGTTCTAAACGACAAGCTGTATTTGTAAACAGCGATGTAACTACGTGGGGACAAAATGAGGGCACTGCTCCCCCAAATAAGAATTCTTCCTCATGATTAAATTTTCCTTCATTCCCCAAAATGTATCACATTGTTGAGACTGCACATTAAAAATCATTTATATCTGGAACTCTTAACATTTGCTGTGTTCCCTTTCCCTTGATAACTTTGGCTGCCCCTTTTCTTTGGGTGCCTAAACTACTTCAACTGAAATTTTAAGTTACTGCTATAAATCTGGGAACTGAAGGCAAATTTCATTTGGTGTGTCAGAATTCTTACTGAAGGCAATGCCCTCATTTTGGTTCCTTCCTCCTTTAGCTAAAACCCTAATTATAAATCAGAAATGCTTTCATTTCTTTTTCAAAAACTCATATAAGTATCCTTGATAAACCTTGCAAGGGTTTTCAAAGGCCATTTCTGCATGCGGCGAGGGAATCGCTCCCTGCCGCTACTCACTGGATCTTCTGTGGGTCGGGTCCAGTCCGGTCCGGGGTGAGAAGGAGCAGTGCGTGATCGTAGATCCACACTGCTCCAGCATCCAAAATGGCGGCTTCCGGTTGGTCGTGGGTCTCGACCAACCGCTGAAGCTAGCCAGCCTAAAGCCCGCCCTCCGCAGATCGCAGGCTCACATTGGTGCGAGCCTGCGAATCTGCATTGGAAAGCAGGCATGCAATGGCGCACACCAACATTTTGAAAGACCTGAAAAATCAGGTCTTTCAAAAACACGATGGAGGACCACTTGGGGTCGCTCCAGAGCAGACTGAGGTGCGGATCTACAGTAAGTAGTCAGGACCCAGTTCGCTCCAAGGTGCAGACGTCCTCCATGGAGGACGCACTGCACCGTTTTATATACCCCGTGTGGAAATGGCCAAAGGCAAGCAGAACACAACCATCCACCCTAGGCATGGAGTTTGTCCACTCCATCCCTCTTGAAGAGACATACAAGGTATAACTGAATTATATGCTTGGATACACAGTCTTCCTTCTTCTCCATTTACTCAGGATGCCAGCCTACCTCTTTTGGTCAAAAAAGCAGGTCACAGTAGGGGATCTTGGGAAATGTAGTTCTAAGATTAATCTGTAGTATATTTTATTCCTGGAGCAGCTGATGGATCATTACTGTGTGTATGGGAAATCTTTGCCTCATTTTATGGCCAGTCATCTGTGGATCTTTCAAGTTGTATGGGAGCACTCCTGGTTCCAAACCTCTGGATAGGACATGGTCTTCCACTGGAAAAGCTTCTCTACAGCTCAGAGCAGCTGCAGAAGGAACAGCTGTAAAATCAAGAATGGATTTCCTACCCCATTGGCAAGGGAGTTGCTGGCTGCCCCTGTGAAAACCAAAGGTAAAAACAAAACATACAAGAATATATTCCTTCAATTACAGTTCATAACACAGCATGTCTGTCCTGCAAACTGGTGGCAGGGGGAATGACTGTTTAGCTGGTGATACTGTCTATTCAGTTCTGTTTATCAGGACTACATGTCTACTGGGTGAGAGACCAAGCAGCAATCCAAGACTAGATAATATACCATTTTCAGTCTTGGCCTTGAAAGCCACACATTGTAAGTGTACAGAAAGAACAGCAGACCTAGAATGAACTCCATTTCATTAGGAATCCAAGCAGGTGGCAACTGTAGTAGCTGTCAGGGATCCCCTGAAGGTTTATTTTGTATTTTGTTGTACAAAAGTCCAGTGATTGACATGATAGAAAAGGACATTTCAGAGAAAATAGAGATGATGTTGCCCACATGCAGCTGTACCTTGCTGTACACTGACAACTAAAATTGGCTAGGCTGTAAGAGATGACTTATCTGGGAGACCTCTGAGATTCTTTTGACTGCCCTGCAGAGATGAGACAGATTTTTTTTAAAAAAAATCAGATCTCACTGGAGACAAACAGACTGTAAAGCCCAAAGTAAAAGAGAATATGCATGGGGGCTCCCAATTCCACAACAGTACAGTGAAGTTATTTTGGACTCTGACATAGCTATCTCAAATAGCTGCCTCCCAGCTAGCTTCTAGCTCCTGTACTGTAAAGATCTGGGACACAAGTGTCCTTTGCAACACTGGTTTAAGGCTGAAGGTTAAAAATGGGATCTGATCCAAGGTAGGAACAAGGATAAGGAGTAGTAGGAGGGTTATGTGGTCCAAGGAAAAAAGAAACTGAACTGAACTGAAGCAAAGGAATAGACTACCTTGTAAAGTGGTGAGATCTCCTTTGAACAGAGGTTGGATGGCCATCTCTCAGGCATACTTTAGTTGTGGATTTTGGCACCAACAGGGGGCTGGGCTAGTTGAGCACTGACAATTCTCTAAGTCCCAACTAAAGAAGACCCATTCAGTCACCGGGTTTTACATAAGTGTTGATTCATGCAAATTCAACAAGTGATTCAATGCTACTCCAGTCTAGCAACTGGATTTAGCCCCCTCTGTGCTGGTAATGTGACTGAATCTAACATATCTAACCACCAGTTAATTAGGATCAGTTGATATTCTCCAATCCACAGGAAGTACAAACAGCAACAGAGTCTATGGAAGAGCACTTTGACATGGAAATGAAATGTAAAACCATTTCAAAATCTATCAGTATATCAAAGGTGAATTTTAATTCTCAAATTAGACCTAAACAGATATATGAAGACATTTTGCTACCTGAGGCACAGCAACATTTTTATCAGTGACTTAAATGATGAGGTGGAGGGAATCCTTATCAAGTCTGAAGAAGACAAAAAACTGCAAAAGGTGGCTAACACATTGGAAGGTAGGAATAGAATTCAAAAGGACTTAGATAAACTAGAATTGGGCAGAAATTAATAAAATGAAATTCAATACAGACAAATGCAAAATTCTACACTTTAGGCCACAACAACCAAATGCCCAGTTATAGGGTAGAGAATACCTGGCTTACGTGAAAAAGACTATGGGATTATTGTTGATCATAAGTTGAACACAAGCCAGTAGTATGATGCTACAGCAAAAGTGAATGCTATTTTAGCCTGCATTAATAAAAGCATAGCTTCCAAGTTAAGTGAAATAATACTCCCACTGTATTCTCTGCTTGTCAGGCCTCATCTGGAGTACTGCATTCAGTTCTGGGCACCTTATTTTAAGAAGGCTATAGGCCAGTTGGAACAGGTACGGAGAAGGGCAACAAAGATTATAAGAGGTATGGAGAACAAAAAAACATATGAGGAAAGGTTGAAGGAGTTGGGCTTAATCAACCTGGGCTGACATGATTGCACTCTTTGCATGCCTCAATGGCTATTAAAGAGAGGAAAGGGTAAGTTTGTTCTCTGCTGTCCCAGAGGGTGGACCAGGACTGAAGTTACAGGACAGTAAGTTAGAAATGAACATTAGAAGAAACTTATTGACAGTAAGAGCAGTTTGGTATTGGAACCAATTGTTTTGAGAGGTGGTGGAGTCTCTTTCTCTGGATGTCTTCAAAAGATAGGTGGACAGCTACTTGCTTGGGATGCTTTAGTTGGAGATCTTACATTGAGTAGGGGCTTGAACTTGATGGCCCATGAGGCCCCTTCCAACTCTATAATTCTATGGCTCTGTAGCAAAGGTTAAACTCCACCTACACATAGTTAAGGTATCATCATCATCATCATCATCATCATCATCTTAACTTATATCCTTTTTCCCACGACTGGGACTCAAGGAGCATTAGACATTAAAAAGATTACAGTTAAAAACCTATGAAAAAACAATATTAAAACTGAATTAAATTATGAAAAATATTAACAACATGCGCTCTAAAAATATTTAGATTTTTAAAAAGTTAGACAGTACAATTTAAAAACAATGCAGCACTTATAGCCCTTCTATTGAAAGCCTTCAATTCTAAAAACCTGTCTGAATATAAAACTGTTTTTTCTAGATGATGGAAAGAGAGCAAGAAGGGGGCCTTTCTAACCTCCCTAAGAAGGGACTTCCAAAGTCTAGGGGCAGCCAGTGAGAAGGCTCTCTCTTGAGTTCCCACCAGTCCTACCTGAGAAAATTGCAGAACTGAGAGAAGGACCTACCCTTTGAATCTCATGATCTGAGCAGGCTCATATCAGGATATACAGTCTGTTAGCTGAATCTAAACCATAAACAGGACCAAAAGTCATTCATGTTATTTTGGTGTATGGCCAAGGTGGGTGGGTGGGGACCCATGAGCACCTTTCACCATCCCTGCCAGTAAAACTACACCAATATCAAAATAATACCAACACCAATATGATGCCCTTTAATGACTCTCAAAATGGGCCAGCTGGGGCAGCTACCTCCCACTTTCTAATAGGGCCAGCCCTGGACCTCAATATCTGAAGCTCAGTGGAACCTGAATATGTTAGATATTCTTGCCAAACAGCAGTTACTGTCAAATATACACTGCCAAATAGTGAGACAAAATATAACACTCAGATACTGAAGCAATACTCTCAGGGCTCTGAAAAGTATTCTGAAAACATACTTTTCACCAGACAGTTGCTCACTAATTCCTCCCCCTTCTCCCTATTACAGCTTTCAAAAAACCAAAGTCAATCTGACATCATAGGATTTTCCCTTCCTTTTCTAAAAAGTGACTCAAGTCGTCACCTCCAGTGATGAAAGGCTTTGAAGTTCCAACACAGCGTGTTACAAGTATTTTGATACTTCCTCATTAGGGGTAGAACAGGAGCCAAAACAAGCCTCCAGGTGCCAATATTACACCTGACAAAGGAGGCACACGACTGGAAAAGGGTGGGCACTTCCTTGTGGTTAATGGCCATTTCCTCCCTGTTCCATATTAACAGGAAGTAGTTGAAATCAGAGGGAAGGCTCTTCCTTAAGTACCCGCATTATCAAAAGGTCTGGAGTCACCACTTCTTACAAACAAAAATTTGGACGCTGGCTCCAATCCTGTGATTTCAACCTCATTTACAATGACTTCTTTCACCCCCACTGACTGCACAGTGAACAGGATGTTATGATTTATTTAACACTTAAAGCGGGTGGGAGGACAAGGTGGATGGTGCCCTTAGATGTAGTCTTTGAATAATTGATGGCTCCAGAGGCTTAATTTTTCCTCAGGGAAACCTTTAGATGGCAGGCCACTTTGCCCCCTGTTTAAGTGAGATAGATTAAGTTGAAACCATTTACAGTGGAAAAAAGTTAATAACACACCAAACAAGAATACAACTACACTTTACTCAGAACAAGCTTCTGTGAACTGCTCAGCTGAATGAGGCGTACCCGTGTATTTTGGATGTCTGTGGTTGTTTAAGGCCTTTGCTTCTTGACATCAGTTGAAGCAATTTGGTTAAATGTTGTTAAATAAATAAGGAGCCTTGCGGAGATTGCAATAGGATAATACTCATGTAACAACAAAGAAAAACATCTCATGAAAAAATATCACACAACTCCAGTGGAAAGCAGTAACAAAGGCCACAAGCAAATTTTTACAGGCCTTGAAAAAGTTACTGTCTGAGGCCAAAAATTTGAAGGATCAAATGAAGCATGGCTAGGAGCCAGCATGGTGGATTCTGGGATCTGCAATCAAAACATTAGCTTTATTCAAGCTCTGTGAAATTCAGCTAGAAGTATACGTCAGGAATGGAGACAAGGATGAACAGCGCTGCAAGAAATACATTCTAACTGACAGTAAAGGAGCACAGATACTTAACAGTTTCAAAAACCTGCAGTAGTATCTGTTCTGAACATTCCTTTGCTAGCTTGAATGCAAGATAGTTTTTCAGAAAAGTATTTTTTTAGCTCAAATATATTCTGTGAACTAATACAGGGAATTTTTAATTTTTTTTATTTACACATCTGGGCTGATCTGAAAAGTCCCAGATTTCCTATTTTATAGTGGGTTAAAATACACCAGCCTCAGGAGCTGGTATAAAGTCTCTGATCGTAACAGGAGCTGACAAAAAAATATTCTGTGATAAACAAAATGTTTATGGATCTCCAAAATAAAACCAGAAAAACAGGAACAAAATCTGTGACTTTCTGGTCTTCTTAATCAGCCTAGATACACCCCTACACATCAGTATTTCACTTCTGTTTTATATTATACACTCAAAGCCTTTGGTAACTCAAGCAACCATGATCTATTTAGTAATCTTAGCACTTATGGATAATGAAATCTCCTCTCTTATCCACTATTAAAGAGTGATTTCTCTTTTTCTATAATGATGGGAAGTTTTATATGCGTGACTACCTTATGTTTTTTATAAGCAATTGCCATTGGTTTGGAAGATTCACTAACACCCTGCAGGGTTTCAGAAGCCTTCACTCCCTTGCCACACCATTGTTTTCTTTCTCCTATTTTTGATTTTTTTAAAATTCAATATCCTATCTAATTTATTTCTTAGTTTTAAAAGAGTCTCTCCTGGACTCAGTTCAGGAATATTCCAGAACTTGACAAGTTCAGGACCAAACCTGAGATTTGGGTTTCCAGCCCTTAGTGATGTTCCAGCAGTCAATGTTTGGTGATGTCATGGAGAACAGGCCCTAGTGATGTCATTATGCATGATACATTAACCATCAAAATACAGTTGCTCAAAGCATGTCTTTCAAATACAAGCATACACAGCCTAACATATGAGATAGATAGATAGATAGATAGATAGATAGATAGATAGATAGATAGACAGACAGACAGACAGACAGACAGACATTTGGCTAGAAATTAAAATTTTCCAAGTTCTGTTTTTAGGAGTATAGTCAGGGAATGCAGAGAAGAAGGGGAGAAAGGGGATGGGAGAGAAAAGGAAGGGAAGGATAAGATACTTAGCCAGGACTTACAGAGGTGGCAAAAAAGGCAGCAAGAAAGAGGGAGTGAATCAGAAACCCATTACAAAATTGCAAGTAGCTATTTCCCCACACTGGACTCATAACCCTTCCATGTGCTGGTGATGATTTGAAAAACCTTGAGGGGCGAAAGGGGTAGGGTAGGAGGTGGCCAGATAGATTCTTTGGGGAGTCTATAATAGCCTTTCTGAAGCAGCCTGCACCAATGGAAGACTGCTATACATTGTTTTAAAGAACAGCTTTTGTTTTCATGGCAATGTCCTTCCCCTGAGATTTACCCCCTGTCCCCAGCCTGAGGACAGGAGAAGAGCAGCCGTTTCCTGAGACATGGACCCAATCCTTGAGATCTGTTAATCCAGGCCCACAGGGGTCCCCAAAACATGGTGAAATTTTCCATAGGATGTTTTAAGAAAAACAAATCCAAAACATTGGCAGGCTTGAGGAGCTTCAAAAATGAAGGGCTTCATTCATCCCATAGGCTATATTTTCCCCATCCATCAATATGCTACCTTGGATCTTCTATGAAAACATTTATTCTTCCACTGAACTACAGCCATTTCCAAGTACAACTCTCATCTTTCCATTCAAATTGGCTTGTTTAGGATTTGAACTCTCATAATGAAAGAAGGAATCATGTTCAGAAACTGATATCCCTGACTGATCCTTAAAGGGATCATGGGCAGAGCTTGGAAGGAACATGCTAAAAGTAACAATGGCATGTGTTATTTTTACTTTTAGTAACCAGGGCAATACCATCAAATTTGAGTTTCTGTAAAACAATGACATTAGCTCAAGAATTTTTGCACAATGGTTAACATTTATTTGTTACTTCAGAAACATAATTTTGTGGAGATTTGGGCCATTCTGGTTATAGAATCATAGAATGATAGAGTTGGAAGAGATCCCAGGGGCCATCCAATCCAACCCCCTGCCATGCAGGAACACACGTCAAAGCACTCCCGACAGACGGCCCTCCAACTTCTGTTATTTTTATTGATTTTTTTAAAAAAAACATTAAAATGTTGATAGTAGTGCTTTAATATTGTTTTGTTGTTCACTTTTTGTAAGTAATTAGTTGAGAGCCAGCACGGTGTAGTGGTTTGGGCATTGAACTAAGATTCTCGATTCCCCACTTGGCCATGGAAACCCACTGGGTGACCTTTGGAGGCATCACATACTCAGCCAAGTTGGAAATGACTTGAAGGTACATAACATGGTAATCCTAAGGTAAACCCATCATGGAGTTTTCCTGGGCTGAGAGTGTGTGATGCCCCCAAAGGATCACCATAAGTCGGAACTGACTTGAAGGCACACAACAACAACAACAACAACAACAACGACAGGTAATTAGTTAGTTTTGAAAAAACAGCTGATGAATAACATATTGCTTTTTGACAAAGATTCCAAGCTCTACTTTTGAGCATTTTCCATAAATTATCTCAGTAATTCTTCAAAATAGCCAAGTATTCCTATCTTCTTATTGAAGATGGGGGTCTGAGAGTGTAAACCCATTCTGGTATTCCCTTCTCAATCAATGAAAGGGCTTGAAGTAATGCACAGGTCTAAGTCAGTGATACCCTGAGCAATAAAACACTCTTGAGCTGACATACCATCATCTGTCTGAAGGAAGCTATTTTCTGGCATGTAAGATTCTCTACATAAAAATAGGGCATTGATAGGTGAGAGTTTGCACTCCCATGTTGGAAAACCTACACAACAGTGGTCCCCATCATACTCAGCCAACTGAGTTTGGGCTTCTGAATATTGCCAGTAAAGACAAACACTATTTAAAAGGGCAAAGCTGGCGTCCCTTATTCCAAAAGTAATTTTAATATATTCAGAAGTGATCATCTCAAGAGTTTTTATGTGTGTTGTGCTTGTATCTGTGTGGCTGTGTTGCCTATGCTGTCTTTCAATTGAGGTGTTCAGGTAACGCATCTTACATTTAAAGCATGAAGTTATTTTATTTTATTTTATTTTAGTGCAAACTACACATTATTATTTCCACGTGCAATGTGCTAAATGTTGTAAAACTATCCATTCTGTCAAAACCTATCTAAAAGAAAACAAGACACCCTACAATCTTAACATCCAAACTGACTGGTGATTATCAGGAATTAAATGTGTAGGAATTCTGAATCTGAGATGTCTAGATGACTTTTGTTTTTCCATAATTGTATGAGGTTCCTACATAGTATTTAAGAATCAATTATATTGCAATTGATGCAATTAACGCTAATAATCCAGTAAAAGTCAGTTGGAGGTCTATTGAAGACATTAGAAAAGAGGGACTATATGGGTATTATTAACCTATGTTGAATTTTGCTAGACATTTCCTTTCTTGCATGATAAATATACAGTAGTTAGCAAGGCTGTCATTATAATTTTGCAAGAACAATGGCTCATCACTTTCTTTCCTCCGGCGTCCTTAACTAATTCAACATACAGCACATAAGCAAAATGAATCCATGTATCACTCTACCCATCTATCAATCATCTGTTGCTCCCTAGTTATTAAAATCTATGTTTTCAGAGCTGTTAAAGACATTTCTAAAAGAGTAACAGTTGCCAACACACCTTTTCATTCTTTTAATTTCACACACACACACACACACACACACACACACACACCACACACCTCCTGCTGATTTGCTATCTTGGTTATCCCATGTGCTTATTAACAAATTCCCATTTGAAAAAAAAGGTTGCTGAATTTGTTATCACTTTGAAGTTTCATTTATACGTGACAGACTTGGACTCTTGGGCCCTCACTCAGTGGTATGGCACTGAGATAGTTCTTATTGCTCTTATCAACAATCTGTTTTCATATTTGTTTCACAATTGTACTTCACCATACCTTCAATGTGCTTTTGTGAAGTACATTCTCTTATTTCATTTTGTATTCACAACAGCACTGTGTGATAGATTATGCTGAGAGGAAGTCACTTTCTTATCCTTCACTGAAGGTGGGTTCCTTGAATAACAAACCCACTGTATTACATTGCTTTGCCTTACCTAGAAATCAACAGGAGAAGTCAACAAAGACTACAGGTCTTCACGGGGCTAGAAATTTTGTTCCTTGAGGCAGGGGAACAAATGCTGCCCCTACTCACGCAAGTATGGTACATAATACCTCAAAATAGATAATGTATTATTTTGGCACAAGATGCAGATAATTATTTGGCACATGAGGGAGAATAAAAACAAGTTCAATGGTTAACATTTTGCTGCCCTTTCATGATTCCTAATATGCATTGCCTGAGGTGGCTGCCTCACTTCAGCTAATAGTAGGGTGGCCAATGTGTGTGTGTGTGTGTGTGTGTGTGTGTGTGTGTGTGTTGGGTGCCATCCCTGAGGAATTTATAACATTGTCTCTTTCTCTCATTCCTGAGGATTCACAACCTTGTCTCTGACTTGTTGGTATGACTCTAGGTCCCCTCTGATTGTTGCCTACAGATTAGCCCTGACACTGTCGTGCTTACTTGGACATGCACATCCTTTGGATACATAGGTTGGAAGGCACTTTTTGGGGATTCAGTCATAGACTCTGGAACAAGAGGGGCAGGTGGACTAAAACTAGCTGGACAGCTGAGCCTGCCTGAAATGATCAGGCTAATAGGACTACCCAGGCTCCTATGTAGTTATGCCCCCTCAAGAATTATCCATCAGAAGTATACTTGCACCATTTCTGCACTAGACTGTTATAGTGCTATTATTCCACTTTCAACATCCTGGGGTTGGCAGTTTAGGGAGGGGCCTTTGAGGACCTTCCCTAAACTGCCAACCCCAGTATTCCATAGCATGTTGAAAGTGGAATAATAGCACTATAACAGTCTAGTGCGGAAATGGTTTTTAGATTTTTAGCAGTCAACATAGATAAAGAGTTGGAGATTTTTCAATACTGTTTAAGCAATGTTATGTCACAACAGAGTTTTTTCTTAAGATGCATAATGAGACATGATTTCACAGATAGAGAAGAATGGCTACTGACATAGGAAAACAGTGGCAAATACTGAATGGAAAAGCGGTAGTCCAAATGCAGATGACCCTCCTCATGGATGCTTCTGGCTTCCATCCGTCAAGGCTTACACCATTAAAATGTCCTTTGACCAAAAACAGGAAGCAATTAAATTGCCTGAAGGCTCTAGGAGATTTGATTGATCAATGGGGGCTACTTTCAAGAATATTTTTTTCTTTTTTTTTTTTGTTAAGGCTGAGGGGTTAAGTCTTGGTTCATAACCAGGACTGAGCAAAAGTTACTTTCAGGTTAAAAAAACCCCAAAAAACCTTTGAGCCCAAAACAGGGCAAGCCTACTCATAAATGGCCTGGATGTGACATCTGTGCCCCCTAGAGGCACAGTTGGCCTCTGGAAGGACAACTGGCCAGTTTATTGGCCAAAACAATTGGGAGGGAGGCATGGAGGGAGCATGCAGCACACCAAGCTCTGAAAGCTTTCCATTCTGCTTTAAAGGAAGCTTTAAACTTAAGTTTTAAACTAGCCTTTGACTATGCTTGTCTGAATCTTATAGTTAGTCCCAGCTAGCGCAGACTCATTGAATCAATAACAGTTATGTATGTATGGTTGTGAAATATGGACAGTGAAGAAAGCTGAAAGGAAGGAAACTAACTCCTTTGAAATGTGCTGTTGCAGGAGAGGTCTACAGATACTTATTTTCTGCTGGTCCAGAGACTAGGGCCCTTTCCACACCTTACCTTTTTCCAGTGCTGGGGTGCGGCGATCGCACAAGCAGCCTATGGCGAGAGGCTCTCGCATCCCTGCTGCTTCAGCTCTGCATGAGCTGCCTGCTCGCGCAAGAACCCTGCCTCTTCCTTCCACACCGCAGCCTGGGAGTTTCCCAGGCTGCCCTGGGGTGGGAAGCGCAACTGGCGTGGCTCCGGAGGCTCTGCACGCCAGGTAAGTGTGCGCAGGGCCCGGGTACAATGCACGATTGCACACCTCTTTTGGCTTCCAGCCGAAAATGAAAAGGTGCACGATTGGCACCTGCTGGTCCCTGGAGCATCACGTGATTGTGAGTGCGTTGTTCAGATCGCTCCTCACAATTGCGCGATGCTCCAGGTACCCTTTGCATGGAAAATGACGTGCAAAAAGGGCCTAGGACAAGGAGCAATGGATCGAAGCTCCAGGAAAAGAGATTCCAGTTAAACCTCAGGAAGAACTTCTGACGGTCAGAGCTGTCCGGCAGTGGAATATGCTGCCTTGGAGTGTGGTGGAGTTGTTACTGCCCTGGCTAGTCCAAGTTTTGGGGATATTAAAGATATCCTCTTGATATCATAATTCGGCTTTACTTCTCTATTCCTCTCCACGTGCTTGCGAGGCCACTGGACAAGCACTAAACAAGCTAGCCTGTTAATTGCGGTAATATTCCTGAACTAAACAGGCAGGGCAGAAATAGCTGACTCACTGCTTTAGGAGGCCTCCAGGTAAGTACTCTAATTAAGTATGCACGCTACTTACAAAAGAGCCTCTGCTCCCCGATGGCAGCTTGATGGTTAACCTATACAATACCCAAGTACTCTGTGTTTGCATACTGGCTACTCTATTGAGAACCGCTACAATAACTCAATCATTCAGATTCTGACCTTTTGGAGGCTTTGTCTCCAACTCCAAATCTATTGTTCTCCCCCAAGTACGGCATAGCCTGCAGCCACATTCTCCTTATAAAAACCCTTGATTCCGAGACCTTCCTCGGAACGCTTCTGAGTTTCATCCCGCCTTGCTGCCGCTTTGCTTGGTGAGCCTCCCCTCAGCTCTACGTGCTGAGCTACATCGCACCCCAGCTTCGCTCTCTATTTTTCTGGGCTTCAGGACAGGTGAAGTATCACCCAAACCAGCAATCCCTCTACAAATCCCTCTATACCACTCCAGCCTTTATTTTCTTTAGTTATCTTGTATGAGTGTGTCGCATACACTGTTTTGCTTGTATTTAATAAACATTATTTATTATTCCAACTTTTGTGTGCTACTTTACTCGACCCGACCCCAAAGACATAGGGTTCAAGATCTCGCTAAGTTACCCTGCCTCTCGTAACGCTAAGCAGTGCTGTGAGCTAATTTTCCCCACCTTTAGTTGAGCACATTTTGGTGTCCCTCCTGGGACCCCCAGTTCACAGGGTAACAGAGTCTTCTTCTTTGGCGGTTTTTAAGCAGAGGCTGGATGGCCATCTATCGGAAGTACTTTGATGTTGGTTCCTGCATGGCAGGGGGTTGGACTGGATGACCCCTGTGGTCTCTTCCAGCTCTAAGAATCTATGATTCTATGATCCTACTATACTAGATAACTATAGGCCAGTCTCCAACCTTCCATTTCTGGGCAAGGTACCAGAGTGCATGGTGGTTTCTCAGTTCCGGTGGTTCCTAGATTAGGTGAATTATCTAGACCAATGTCAGTCCGTATTCAGAGCTGGTTATGGGACAGAGACAGCTTTGGTCACCTTGGTGATTGACTTACATAAGGAACTGAAAGGGGGAGAGTGTTCCTGTTGGTTCTGGTAGATCTCTCGGTGATTTTGAATACCATCAACCATGGTATCCTTCTAAGTTGCCTCTCCTTCAAGTTGCCTCTCTGGAAGAACTGTTCTACTTTGGCTCCATTCTTTCCTGGAAGGGCACTCTCACACTCCTTGGCCATTGGCCTGTGGAGTCCCTCAGGGTTCAGTCTTGTCCTCTATGCTATTTTACATGAATTTGCCAGAAAGGACTGTCCAGAGTTTTGGGTCAGCTGCCACCAGTATGCTGATGAAACCCAATTGGATTACTTCTTTCTACCCAATTCTAAGAAAGCAGTTCTGAGCTAAAGCAGTGCCTGGCAGCTGTAATGGACTGGATGAGGGCAAACAAACTGAAGATCAATCAAGGCAAGACAGAGGTGCTCCTGGTCAGTTGAAAGATAGATCTGGGAACTGGAATTCATCCTGTGTTAGATGTGGTTACAATGCCCCTGAAAACGCACATTTGCAGTTTAGGAGTACTCCTGGATTCAGCTCTGAGCCTGGAGGCCCAGGTTTCAGCAGTGATCAGAAGTGCCTTTACACAGTTAAAGCTAGTGCATCAACTGCACCAGTTCCTGGAGAAGTCAAATCTGGCCACCGTGTTATGGCTGTGGTTATGTCTTGTTTGGATTACTAAGATGCTGTCCTTGAACAGTGCTCAGAAACTTCAGTTGGCCTAAAGAACTGCAGCCAGGTTGTTAATTGGGGCTGGTTACGCCCTTGTTGCAACAGCTCCATCGGCTGCTGGTCCATTTCCAGGCACAATTCAAAGTACTGATTTTGACCTATAAAGCTCTATACAGCTTGGGTCCAGGTTATTTGAAGGACTGTTATCTCCATTTATGAGCCTTAGAGCTCTAAGATCATCTGAAGAGGTCCTTCTTTCAGTACTATTATCTTCTCAGGCTCATTTGGTGGGAACAAGAGAGAAGACTTTCCGAGTGGACTTTCCAGACTTTGGAACTCCCTCCCTAGATTGGCCAGGATGCCCCTGTCCTTGCTTTCCTTCCAACAGTTAGTCAAAAAACTTTTTGTGCTATTAGGTTTTTTAAAAACTGATGAGAGTTGGGCTTTAACTGCTCTGCAGTTCTGTTTTTAGGTTTGTATATAGTCTTTTAATGAATTTTACTATTTTATATGTTTTAACTTTCTAAATGGTTTGCTTTTTTAAATCTTATATTTATATATTTATTTGTGTTTTTGTATTGTTTTTAATTTGTATTGATTTAAACACGGTTAAACCTGTGCCATTATTGGGAGAAAGGCAGGATATAACTGGATAAAATAATAATAATAAAATCATAATTCTGGAAATTAGCATTAAGAGAACCACTATGGGCTCACAAGATACTAAGCTCAGCAAGTGAGCGGACAATGCAGTGCAAAACAACAAAAGCCAAACTCCAGCATCCTGAATATCAGCAGTTGATGAGTCCTGAACTCTGCAAGGCTGAATGAATGGGCTTTGATTATAGAAGAAGAGATAGGCAACCCAGCAGATTTTCAATGAATGGATTCTCTACAGACTTAGAAAGCTACATTATGGACTCAGTTGTTGATATGACACACTGACAGCCTACTTTAGAACTCTAAATGATGGCCATAATAGTAGATTTGTGTGTCTACAATCAGTGCCAGTACTTGCTTTGCACTTACCTTTATAATAAGTATGAAGGAGAGAGAACAAGCATGAACACGTTACATCTGCTATGCCCAAATGGCTGTCTAAAACACAGAGAAATATTTAAGATGGAGCTTTGCAATGCCCAAGCTGGACTACACTCCTGACGCCTGCTAACAGAGGTATGGAGCCTCGAGACATAATGGCAGATTTCCACACCATAAATAACTGTGCACATTAAAACCAAACCAATGTGCAGGACATTTTGCCATAGAAAAACTCTAGAAACAATCCCTAGGGCAAATTAATGTCCACTCAGGTTTTACAAAAAAGAGATAAAAGTTCAAAGTGAGGAATCTTCATGAGGATATGAGACAGCCTTCTTGGGGCATTTCCTCACTAGACTGTTATAGTACTATTATTCCACTTTCAACATCCTATGGAATCCTGGGGTTTGCAGGCCCCTCCCTAAACTGCAAACTCCAGGATTCCACAGGATGTTGAAAGTGGAATAACACTATAACAGTCTAGTGTGGAAATGGCCTTGGTGGCTGTCTCCAGACTGTAGAATTCTCTCTCTCAGGAGGCTAGGTTGGTGAGCAAAGACCTTTGCATTTACTCTAGCCTTTAGCAGCTAACTGCCCACTGCAGAATGGGATGTGCTGTATTTTTGTTATGCTTTAACTGCTTTTTAAGTTGTTTTCCATTAATCTATGTAATATTTATTGAATTGTTTTTCATTATTTATTGAATTATTTTTAACTTTGTACTACACCTTTCTAAAAATCGTATTCTGTTTTAATTTATACGGTAAGACAGCTTGGGTCCCATATTGCAAGAAGGGTAGGGTATAAATAATTTTTTTTTAAAAAATAAAATACTACAACACAAGAGTGCATTCAACTAATTGTGCAGCATGCAGCTTCCTCTCTCCTCACCCCTCCACTTTAAAGTAAATGTGTGGGATCCTGACCCATACTGTGACCACTGCATTTAATTCTCTCATCTCCAGCCACTTCCCTTGCAGAATTTCTGCTCTCCAAAATTTCCCCTTTCTTTCATATGCCAATTAAGGGAGGGAGGGAGCAAGCAAGCAAGCAAGCAAGCAGTCCATTTAAACCAGTTGAAGGCTTTTTTCTCTATATCTTTTTTTTTTAAGCCACATGGAGCAGATTCAGGGTAGGAGTGGTGAGGAACGTGTGAACTTTCCCAATAAACATTGGTCCAGTTCCATAATGGGAACCTAAGCATTTATGTCTAAGTAAAATTAAAGATGATAGAGGAATTGTACACAAAATCTAACTTTGGCAAGAATTTTTGAGAATAGTTGAAGAAAGGGTTGCAAAATGTGTTTTTCAAGTGGGAAACACTGATAGGAAGAATCTTAGACTGACGTGAATCTTTGCTGTTAATGACTTATTCTGCACCAAATTTGCATGTCCTTCTTTTCAAAGAAAGTACACTAAAATATCACATGCAAATTTAGTGCTGAATAATTCCTGAAGTGCAAATAGTCTTTGAAAACTGATCAGTGTTGAACGACTTTTTCACAGAAGGAAAAAAATGCTTAAGTGGCTTGTTTTTTCTTTTCAGAATTAATTCAATAAAGAATTACACCCCTGGCTAAGATAGAGTTTTATACTTAGTATGGCTTCATAGTCATTTCCAGGAAAGTTTGAGAATTATAATTCAGTGACGTGAGTTACAGGCCCTTACAAATTTCACTCCCTAGAATTTTGGATGTGAGATTAAAATAACTAAAGCATTATGAGTGATATGGATGAAAGTGATACGCCGCATTCATAGTCTCAGCAACAACACGTCCACTACCTGTTTAAATTGGGGAAGTGTGACCCAGGAGTCCCCATGTCCTTTGTTAAAGCTCCTGTTGATCTCTTCCACCGCTGCCATCACAGGGTTTGCCACAATGCTGCTGAATTACAGTCACGCAGCAATGTTTTTAAAAATCCTTCCGATCTGAACAGAAGCTCAGCTAATGGGACAAGGCCAACAGGCATTTTGTGTGAGCATTTAGTGGAGAGGGGGAGTTTTGAAGGGGGGGCCTGGAGTTTTGTTTCAGTACCGACTTAAGACTACTGAATATGAATGGTGAGGGAGTTGCTGAAATCACCTGCAACTGCTGTGGTATGTTTGTGTTGTTGCTAGAGGATGTGGGTAGCTACACCTGCAGCAATTGCAAGCTGATTGCCCTATTGAAAGAGAAGGTCCAGTACCTTGAGACCTATGTATCTACTTTTCAGTATATTATGGAGCATGAGGTTTTCCTGGACAGAGCAGAGCAGACTGGCCTGGATGACCAGGCTGTCTGGTCTCTGAGGAGGAGGTCAGTTCCCAAACACAAGAAGCAGACATTTGGAAGAATGTGACACATAGGGGTAGACAGACTAGGGATCTTTCTGTGAGTTTTGAGATATAGATTCTATTCAGAGTTCTCTCCCTTATCACTGATGATGAGGAACAGGAACATGAACAAATGACGAAACATTTTGAAAAGAGAGATGCAATAGTAATGGGGGATTTTGACTATCCTGATATTTGTTGGGAGACAAACTCTGCCAAGAATATGAGGTCCAACAAATTCCTCATTTGCCTTGCAGATAATTTCGGTGTCTGGGTGGTGGAAGAGGCAACAAGGAAGTCAGCTATTTTAGATCTGATTCTAACCAACAATGATGGCCCGGTTAAGGGGGTGGAAGGGGCAGGATCCTTAGTACTGGGATGACCATGTTGTCCTGGAGTTTGTGGAAAGGAGAAAGGGGAAGCCAAGTGTACAGAGGCGTACTGACCCTTAACAGGAGAGGGGCAAGGGGAGGTGGGTGGGGTGAGCTGCTGGTGGAAGTGGGTGGGGGGAGTGGCACTGGGGATGAGGCGAGCAGCGGCAGGCAGGGGCGAAGTGCGTGGAGGTGAGCTGGGCGAGTGGCAGGTGGAAGTGGGCGTAGTGAGCAGCAGGAGTGGGCATGGTGAGTGGCGGCAAGCAGGGAGGGGGTGAGTGGAGGGAGGGGTGAGTGGAGGGGGGCAGGGTCAGCGGCACTGGAGGTGGGGTAAGTGGCGGTGGGCAAGGGAGGGGCAAGTGGACGTGAGTGGGGGCGAGTGGCAAGTGGAAGTGAGTGTGGCGAGCAGCAGCAGGCAGGGAGGGGGTGAGTGGAGGAGGGTGGAGCAAGCAGCAGAAGTGGGTGGGGTGAATGGCAGTGGGCAGGGGAGGGGTGAATGGAGGTAGGTGGGGTGAGTGGCAGCGGGCAGGGGAGGGGCAAGTGGGGATGGGCAGGGTGAGTGACAGGCGGAAGTGGGCAGGGCAAGTGGTAGTGGGGGCGGAGCGAACAGCGGGAAGAGGTGAGTGGGACAAGCGGCGGTGGGGGCACCCCCCCGACATTGATGCGTGGGACATGCACCCCAGTTGCCCCGGCCTAGATCCACCTCAGGAAGTGTAGTCTCACACACACACCCTAGACTTTAAGAAAGGTGATTTCTGCAAACTTAGAGAACTACTGGGTGTGATCTTGTAGTCAGGAATGCTTGAAGAGAAGGGAGTCCATGATGCATGGAGGTTTCTTGAAGGTGAGATAGTGAAAGCACAGTTTCAAACAATAGCAATGAGAAGAAAAAATGGGAGGTATTTAAAGAATCTGGGATGGATGTCTAAAGAACTTCCAATTGAGCTAAGATTTAAAAGAGGCATTTACAAGAAGGAGAAAAAGGGAGAAATCAACAAGAGGAATCCAAACAAATATCCAGCACATGTAGGGAAAAAGTCAGAAAAGCCAGAAGACAAGCTTAGGCTTAGTAGAGAGGTAAAAGCAATAAAAAGAGCACTTTCCTTGTTTGTTTGTTATGTCCATAGGAAAAGAAAGAACAAGGAAAAGATAGGGCCACTACAGGGAAGAAAAGACAAAATGCTAACAGGAGATAAAGAAAAGGCAGAACAACTCAACACCTTCTTTGCTTTGGTCTTCTCCCAAAAGGAAAACAGTGATCAGCCTGGGGAAAATGGAACAGATGATGCAGTAGGGGAAACGCAGCATAATATAGGTATAGGTAGTACAGGAATACATGGCCACTTTAAAGGAATTCAACGCCATTTCCGTCCTACATTGTTATAGTGCTATTATTCTACCTTCAACATCCTGTGGAATTCTGGGGTTTGTAGTTTACTGAGGCCCAAGAGCTCTCTGGCTGAGAATTCTAAAGGCCCCTCCCTAAATGGCAAATCCCAGAATTCTATAGGATGTTGAAAGTGGAATAACAGCCCTATAACAGTGTAGTGCAGAAATAGCCCAAGTCTCTAGGCCAGATGAACTACATTCAAAGATATTGAAAGAACTGGCAGAAGTAATCTCATAGCCACTGGCAATAATCTTTGAGAATTCCTGGAGAACAGAAGTCCGAGCAGACTGGAGGAGGGGAACAGTTGTCCCCCTCTTCAAAAAGAAGAACTCACAGATGGTAAGAACAATTTGACAGTAGAATACACTGCCTTAGAATGTGATGAAGTCTCCTCCCTTGGAGATTTTTTGAACAGAGTTTGGAAGGCCATTTGTCAGGAGTGTTTTTTTTTTTTTTTTTGTATTTCTGCATGGCAGGGGATTAGACTGGATGGCCCTTGTGCTTTCTTCCAACTCTATGATTCTACGATTCATTTCCATTTGGAAGCAAGAGATACACTCCTCATGTACTTTGTCTTAAAGCAGAATTGTACTCATAGAATCACAGAATCATAGCAACAAAGAGTTGGAAGAGACCACAATGGCCATCCAGTCCAACCCCCTGCCATGCAAGAACAAACATTCAAAGCACCCCCAGCAAATGTCCATTCAGTTTCTGCTTAAAAACCTCCAAAGAAGGTGACTCTACCACACTCCAAGGCAGTATAGTCTACCGTCTAACGACTCTGACTGTCAGGAAGTTCTTCCTGATGATTAGGTAAAACCTCTTTTCCTGTAGTTTGAATCCATTGCTCCGTGTTCTAGTTTCGGAAGCAGCAGAAAACAAGCTTGCTCCATCTTCAACATGGCATCCCATCAAATATTTAAACATGGCTATCATGTCTCCTCTTAACCTTCTTTTTGTCAGGCTAAACATACCCAGCTCCCTAAGCCTCTCCTCACACGGCATGGCTTCCAGACCCTTTACCATTTTGTTCACTCTCCTCTGGACACGTTCCAGCTTGTCAACATCTTTCCTGAACTGTGGTGCCCAGGACTGGACACAGTATTCCAGGTGAGGTCTAACCAAAGCAGAATAAAATGGTTATTACTTCCCTCAATTTTAACACTATACTCCTGTTGATGCAGCCCAGAATCACATTGGTTTTTTTACCTGCCACATCACACTGTTGACTCACGTTCAGCCTGTGGTCCACTAAGACTCCTAGATCCCTTTCGTATGTACTGTTTTCAAGCCAGGTGTCACCCATCCTATATCAGTGCATTTCGTTCTTTCTTCCTCAGTGCAATACTCTACATTTTTTCCTGTTAAGATTCATTTTGTTAGTTTTGGCCCAGTTCTCTAATCTGTCAAGGTGATTTTGAATTCTGATCCTGTCCTCTGGGGTATAAACTAATCCTCCTAGTTTGGTGTCATCTGCAAATTTGATGAACATGCCCTCTATTCCCTCATCCAAGTCATTGATAACTGAAAGGTTTTCCAGAAAGTGGATTCAGATTTAAAACAAATCACATTTTCCCTACATACCTTGATTTTCAAGGGAAATTCAAATTGGGGGGGGGGGGGGTCTACCAAATTTTGGTGGTGTGACAGTGGTGGCTATTAGCAACATACACTAGTTTTGAGCAGCAATGGTGCCTTCCCATCCCAGTCGTATTTTAAAGAAGTAATCGAACAATCAGGCATTGCAGGAGAAAACTGGTGTAGCACTGATGTGCTTTGCAAACCAGAGTTCTCAAGACCACAAAACCACAATTTTAAGCCAACAAATGCTGATCATAAGACACATTCATGGATAACAATGCAATATAACAATAGCCCAAGCTTTGGGGATATAAAAGATATCCTTTGATATCTCAAATTCGGCTTCACATATCCCTTCCACGTGCTTGCGAGGCCCCCGGACAAGCACGCATACAGGCTTGGCCAATAATCGCCATAATATTCCTAGACAATAGAGGCAGGCCAGAAAATAGCCAACTCGCCGCTTTAGGAGACCTCAAGGCAAGTACCCCCATTACGTATGCACGCAACCTACAAAGGATTCTCTGCCCCGCGCTGGCAACTTGATGATCGAGCTATACAACGCTCAAGTATTCCGCGTTTGCATACCGGCTACTCTATCGATAAATTCGGCTCTAATTCAATCATTCAAATTCTGACCTTTCGGAGGCTTTGTCTCCAACTCCAAATCTATTGTTTCCCCTAAGTCCGACCTAGTCTGCAGTCACAATTCTCCTTATAAAAACCCTTGATTCCGAGACTTCCTCGGATCGCTCCCGAGTTCCAGACCGCCTTGCTGCCGCTCTGCTTGGCAAGCTTCCCCTCAGCCCCACGTGCTGAGATACATCGAACCCCAGCTTCGCTCTCCATTTTCCTCCGGACTTCAGGATATGTTTCGTATCACCCGAACCAACTATCCCTCTAAAAATCCCGCTATCTTACTCACACCTTTATTTTCCTTAGATATCTGTGTGTTTGTGTTGCATACATTGTGTGCCTGTATTTAATAAAGACTATTCATTATTTTATAACCGGTTTGCTTCTTGACTCGGTCTGACCCCGTAGACACTGGGTTGCAAGATCCTGCTAAGCTACCCTGCCTCTCGTATTGCCAACTTGTGCTCTGAACTAATTTCCCCAATTTATAGCAATTTGGTGTCCCTCCCGGGACCCCCAGAAAACAGGGTAACAAAGGGAAGCAGCAGGATCATGCCCACTAATTCTGCCTATTAATCTCTATGCATTCTTCTGTAATTCTAAACAGAGTCAATAGGTATATACAAACTTAACCTGGTCAGTAATTTTTAAAAAGTCTTCTTTATACTACCTGGTTCTTCTCTTTTATGCTTAAAAAATATGTACCTGTGATACTCAGATCTATGTTTATAGGGGAGTCCTGAAGCTACAGTCTTTGGTACTAAACAGTGCCAAAAATGAGATATTGTTAAAGAGCAGCAATTCAGCAGTTGATACTTCCTCTGCTGAATTCCCTGAACAGCGTTTAGTAATTTCACAATCCCAGTTCGTTCACAAGCCACAAACAAGCGTTTAAAGAGCTAATTAAGCCGCACTTCATAAGCAGAATGCAAGTTAAATAATAAATTAGAACAGTGACCATCAAGAAAATGTTCTTGGGTTTCCTGGAAAAATCAACCTAGCCTTATCTCTATTATTTTATTTTTTGAGTCCACACAAACTCACACACACAAGCCCTTCTGATGACTGCTTTTGGGTGTACTATGAAAAACAGCTAAAAATAGCTTTAGATCAGGGTGGATGGGAATGGAAAACAACAGAGATAGGAGCTGAACTCCTGCTACTATTGCATCATTCATTATTTTGTTATGTGCATTGCCCTCTTCAGTCATATCTGGATACCACTTGAAAATGATAAAAGATCTGACCAATGATATAAACTCATTTTCTTTGGTGTCCAAATCACAATAGTTTCCTTCTAGGTCAGCTGAGGAGGGGGGAAATGCTATTTATTTTTTCTCAAGTAGAGGGTTAATGAATCAGGCATACCCATATGAGGCCTGCAACAAAATGTTGCAGCATGGAAGACTTCTATTCAAGATTCTTGCCAGCCAGTCATGCCTCCTACCAAGATATTCCATTCCACATTCCCTATGCCACTACATTTTCTTTTTCCCCACATGACAATTAACCAGCACTGTGTGTGACTAAGCATGCTCGGTTCTCACAGAACTTTAGGATTCTTCCTGCCCCCCTCCCCCCCCCCCAAAAAAAACCCCTCAGATTCTTTTCTGGAGACTTTTTTGTACTTCTGAAATCTTGGATTCCATCAAGCCCACTTATTGCCTCCCTCTGTGCCAGAATGGTGCTGTTTTGATATCCAGTTTTGGATTAGGGTTAAACAAAGTGTTAAGAGATCAGAGGACTTCTATTTAAGGTTCTTGCCAACCAGCCATGCCATTTACCAAGATAATCTGCTATTCAAAAGCAATTAAAATTTTAATTTTTAATTTTTTAATAAAATTTTAAAAAAGCAATTTACTTAGGTTCTTTCTGTGCCATACCTGGATCCCACAACATCCCAATGTCATTCCAGCAGTGCCATTGCCAGGGTGGGATCGTGTCCCAAATGCTTTCCTCCACACCTGGCTGGCTGCCAGTGGATGGTAGCATTTGGGACATGCTCCTTCCTACCACAGCATAGCTGGACTCTTCCAGCGCTACACTGAGGAAGGAAGCAATTTGATAGCGCTTCCGCCCTTCCCGCATGGCCCCAGGCAACGCAATCATCAAGCAAAAGGGGCCTATCACCAGATTTTTTTTTTCTGGTGATAGTATAACACATTATCTCAATGGCTGGGGATGGGACAGGAGGGAGATCATGACAATGTTGTATGGTAGCATGCATCATGGACCGCCTTCAATGCATCCCCATGCCGGGATGGGGCCGTAGTGCAGAAATGACCTTACATTTTAAAAAAAATCAGAATGCTGCTGGCCTATGGTAGAAAACACTCATTAAATGAGTAGTGAGGCTATGCACATCTTCCAAGTATAATCATTTTGGACGAAACTAATACATAAGAGCATACACTTGCTATTACTATATATGATTGAGCACAACATGGAAAGTTGCTTTTTGAAACTAATCTGTTACTGGAGTGGTCCCAAGGTCCCGAAAAATTAGTTACCATTAAAGTTGCACTTTTTAAGCAGCACTGTTCAAAAGCAATGAAATCGTTACTATTTACTTACAGTTTGAAAAATAAAAAAAATAACATGGCATGTGGTAGAAAACACCATTAAACAAGCAGTAAGGTTATACACATTTTCTAAGTATATAAAAAATTAAAGCATACATAGGCTGATGATCACTATCTTCAAAGGATACTACCATGAAGTTAGCTATTCTGTCTATGTGGAATACAGAGACAGATGTGATCTATAACACTGGAACTGCTTGAAAAAAGATAGGGACAATCTCCATTTGCAGAGTTAAAGCAATTACAGTTATATTGCCAAAAAAGCGGGGGGGACTTATTCATCACTGCTTTACAACCATAATGTAACACAGTTATGCTTTTCTTATTATTATTACAGAAAAGAGAATTAACTGCAAGTTTTATTTGTATCAAGTTACTATTTTTTTGTATTTTATTTTTTTTAAAAAAACAATACCACTACAATACAATACAACACCACACAAACAAAAAAATCTATTACAATGCAGCAGTGACAGCAACAAAATTACATCCCTCCACTAATACAAACACACATCAAACTATCAACTAATATAAGTATTAAATTACTATTGAGGTCTGGGACCAAGCTATGTGGCAACTTCAGTTCTTTTATTTGTTTATTTGCTTGTTTATTTATTTATTTTAAATATGTTCTGGAAAATCTTAAACATGCCTTAAGCCTTCTCCAGATGGCTTTTAAAAAACTGTGAGTCCCAGGTTTTTGACCTATGCTTTAAGATTGGAGGTCCACATGATGTTTACTTCATCCCAAAGCATTTCCTGAGATCTCCTAGCATTACCAAAGACTTTTCATATCTATTTCCTAGGTCATTTTAAATTAACTCAGTATTTTTAAAAGCACACTCTACATAGGGCTTCCTCTGAAAATTGTTTGGAAACTTCAGCAAGTTCAATATGCAGCAACCAGGAGGTTGACCAGGTTCACTTACAGCGAGCACCTAATTCCATTGTTAAAACAGCTTCACTGGTTACTTGTATGTTTCTGGGCACAATTCAAAGTGCTGGTCATGACCTACAAAGCACTACACAGCTAAGACCAGACTATTTGAAATACCGATCTCCCTGCCGAACCTGCCAGAGCTCTAAAATCTGCATGGGAAGGCTTTCTCTTGGTCCCGCTACCATCCCAGGCATGCCTGGTGTGGACATGGGAAAGACCCTTTTCAAGGCTGTTCCCACCCTCTGGAATTCCCTTCCTCAGAAAGTTAGGCTGTCGCCTTCCCTTTTGCCAGAAGGCAAAAAACTGGTGAAAATCAGTTTCTGAAATGTTGCATGAGACTGTATGTGACGTGATCAGTGGAAGAGGAAACTAGAAGAAGAGAAGGGGCAGAAGGGAAGGAAACCCAAGGTATTTCAAGAAAGAGACTGCATGCAACTTATGAATAAGCAGGTACAGTCAATACAAAAAGAACTGGAAACTCTACTTCCCCCTTCTATCAGAGGTTGCCCTTATTTTTATAGTAAGAAAACCCTATGGGAGATAGCATCTAAGCTTCTTCCCCACAGCCAGTAGCTCTCCCTATTTTTTCTCTTTTCCTAGTTCTGTTAGATTCTGCTTCAGTTCCCTGCTTTAGAGCTGAGCCAGAAATGCAATAGGGTGAAAGGAGAGAACAGAACAGTTAGGGCCCTTTCACATCATAGCACTATGATTCCACTTTAACTGCCATGGCTGCATCTGATAGAATCCTGAGATTTGGTACAGAACTAGAGCTCTCTAGTTAAGAATTCTAAATACACCTCTCTAGACTGAAAATCTCAGGATTTCACTGAGCCATGCCAATTAAAATGAAATCATAGCATTATATTTGAGTAATGTGAAAGCTTCCACTCTGCTTCTGAGGAACAACAGTTCTGTTACGCCAAAATGTGGGTGCCATAAGGGCCCACCAGTGATGCCAGTACCTCTGTTCAAAAGTGAGGAATAATTAGCTCAAAGTCAGGAGGCCTGTGAGAGGAGACTAACTTATTAAGCATTCAATGACTAGCTGAAGGTAAAGGGAGTAAAGTATGATAGAGGACTTGCAGGGATGAGGCTATAATTAGCAGTCCAGAGAGCAGTGAAGAAAGCAGCGATGTGGCTTAGGTAGGCACCTAAGGACAATTCTCATTTGAGAATCAAATGGACAGTGTGGCATTCAGAAAGTCAAATGACTGCACTGGACAACCTGAAATCAGGGGTCCTTATACTTGAAAAATATCCTGCAGGTGTGGATGTGAATGATTCTCCCAGCCAAGTGGAAAATGGGAGTTGCAACACAAACAATGAAGTCCAGATGGAACTAATGATCTTCATGTGACAAAAGGATAATGGCTATCATAATAGCCAAAGATTGTGGAGAGGTGGGGAAACAATGGAGAAACGTCCAGGTGTTCAAGGTCAGACAATCATAATTTGGCGGGGATTTTCCCCTTTCAGCTCTGAGATATCTGGCTCATGATCTTTTAAGCCTATTGTCTCAAGAGAGTCTGTGTTATTAGCCTGAAAATGACTCGGTTCTTGCCTAAGAGGTAGGTGTGTTGATCTGCCTTGCAATCTCACATTTACAGTCAGTAATATGCCTCTTCCAGTGTGACCTTCCAGTCACCTCAGGTATTATTTATATCAACACCAATTAATAGTGCCAATTAAATAATATTTGCCAATTAAACCATGTCAATTATGGGGGAGCGGTGCATGGTGCCATTAACAGTTCTTTCCAGAGCTCATGTCCTGGGCTATTTTCTCTGGTTTTCACAGAACAGGAAAGGAATCTACACATATATAAACATATACACACTTACATGCACATATGCGCACATATATATTACTGCATGATACTGGCCCCTGCTGTACAGGCTGCTGTGGAGTGGCTGCTGTAGACTCTACAGGGGTGTCTATATGACTCTTCCCTCCTCCCCCTTCAAAGTTTTTCTAGCTGTCACTGGGGCACCGAGTGGAGCAGTCAGCATGGGAAATATTGAGTTTCCCCAAGGATTTGTTGTCTTAATATTAGTTGCTGAATATATACTACATGATTGCTGCTCTGTGATCTTTCCTACCTTCCTGGACCTTAAAAATTCCCATCTTCCATGTGTATATATGTGCCTTCAGGTTGCTTGCTCTTATGGTGACCTCATGAACTTCATAGGATTTTCTTAGGCAAGGAATACTCAGAGGTGGTTTTGCCAGTTGCTTCGCCTGAAATACAGTCTACTGCATTTGGTATTTCATTGGCAGTTTTCCATCCATGTACTAACCAGAGCTCACCCTGCTTAGCTTCCAAGAACAAACAAGATCTGGTGCCTTGAGGGTATTTAGGCCCATTCTCAGCTTACTTCTTAAACAAGTGAAGCTGCAGTTTACTTTTCTTTCTTAGGCTGAGGCAAAAGTGGGTGGCTCTCTTATTAGCAAAAGTATTATTTAAATTACCGCCACAAACCCTTGGACTTTCTTTCTCTGTTTGTATTTTCTTCTCACTCATTCTGTAATCTCCCTTCCCCTTGTTCTCCTCTCTCTTACTCAATTCTCTTGGCCATATTATCTTCTCCCTTCCTCCCCATCCCTCTCTTTCTTTCTCTGACTCTATTTATCCTCCCACCCCATCTCTCTAAGCTATACTCATCATCTTCCTCCCCCTTCCTTCTCTCCACCTCTACCTCTCGAACTTTTTCTCCTTTGCACCTACCACAAGAAAACCTTGAATCCATAGCTGTGATGTGTCAGATCCTCAGAATTTTAAAACGGTAAGTTTCGCTAAACACATTAGGGTTTGCTTCAGAATAAACATGAACAGACAGGATTGCTGTGATGTCTTGTTATCTGTCATTGTTATCACCAATGCTATTATCCCCAGAAAATATATGATGATTATTAGTAGCATCATTATGAATATTATGATTATTGTTTTGAGGACAAAAGAGAATTCCTCAACCCGCCAGCAAAAAAAAAAAGAAACAGAAAACGTTTCCATTGAAGAACACTTGCTAATGCGAGCAATCCATTAAAATTAGATTTTATGTGGGGGAGGGGGGACTTTAGTTTGACTGGATTATAAAGCCTGCTTGTTAAAGTCAATGCTTGGAAAAGTGTTAGAAACAGAACTGAAAAAAAAACTTTGGCATCTTCTGTTCAAAGCAGAGTTTGGAAAGCCTTCTTTAGCAGGGCTGAAACGCCCAATTGTTGTTAAAAGCGTTTCTTGGAAAGATATTTAAAATGGAACTGGGGGTAGGAGAAGCTGGATTCCTAGGACTCAGATTTTGCCCCAAATGCACCTCACCTGCAGTCCCACAGTGCACATGTATGACTAACCCCCAAATGTTCCTATACAAACACTTGGATCACAACTTTCTCTCCCTCTTAATTTCTGAGATCCTACTGAAGACTGGCAGAGCACAGAGTTTTGTCAGTATACTTCCATGGAGGTCCAAGAAAATTATGGTTGCCACCATGAGATGGCACAACAGAATTCTCCTTCCCCCACCATATGAATCAGTGGGTGTTTGGATCAGGGAGTGGAGCTGAACCTGGAACTGTCCAACAACCATTGCATGGCCTGAGGAAAGTCATTGCAAAAAGTTGTCACTCCCAGGCCATTTCCGCACTAGACTGTTATAGTGTTAGTATTTCACTCTCAACATCCTGTCCTCAAGGCCTCTCCCTAAACTGCAAATTCCAGGATTCCATAGGATGTTTTAAGTGGAATAATAGCACTATAATAGTCTAGTGTGCAAATGGCCTCAGTTACACTAGTATATGCCACGAAGATCATTTTGGATTCTGTTCACTCATCTGTGAAATGGGAATGATAGTAGTCTTGTATGGCTAAAAAGAAAGAGAGAGAGAGAGAGAGAGAAATAATAATAATGATGATGATATTTCAAGAACACTTTGCAAATAAAAAGTGCTTAATTAATGGTTGATAGCCACAACAGAAGACAGAGAGTGACTGAAGTACTTTAATATACATACCATCAAATGACTTAAAGTGAAAAACAATTACAGAACTATCATGCTACAGCAGGACAGTTCAAGATTAAATCAGAAATCCAGGGCATGTCATGAAGCTGACATACAGAGACTGCAGGGCTTGGGTGGTCGCTGCTCTTACTGAACCGGCTGCTGGCCAATCCTTGGAGTGTCACTTACATCAGCTCCAAAGTAATCGGCCGCCTGCCCTTCAAGCAAGAGATAAGATGTCATGATCAGTTAATAGGAAGTGGCAAGAAGGCATAATAATAGATGTGGGGGCAGAGAGGGGGGATTGGGGATTAAAAGTACCTTTTTTTCCCTCTTGACAACCATGTAAGCTGTAGTCTTTCAAAAATATCCATTCATTTCTCTTCAAATTATACATACACTGACTAGCTCAGATTCATTGCTTTCTGAATTTTTAAAAAATCAACCACTTCTTAACTTTAAGTCAAAAGATTTCAGGATGAGTCTGTGCAGTCGCTCATTATCGGTATTTTTAATAGCTTTTGCAATGAACTGAACCATTTGATTAAAAAAAAAAAAAGGCTGTCACAACTACTTCCAAGTCTTCCACATCAGAACCTTTGGTTCCTATTTATTTGTTTATTACATTTACACTTCATCTTTTATTCAAGGACCTCAAGGCAAAGTATGCAGCTCCCCTCCTCCCTACTTTATCCTCACAACCACCCTAGAAGGTAGATTGGGCTGGAAGAGAATGATTTGCCCAAGATCAGCCACTGAGTTTTATGGCTCAGTGGGGGGATAGACTAGAACTTGGATATCCCAGGTTCTAATCCAAAACTCTAACCCCTTACACCACACTGGCTTTCATAGTTTTGGGTTCTATTGCAACTATTATAAAGATTGTAGGGATATACCACACTGTGAAAATCAACAATTAACCTTCTTGCTCTTCAATTTTACTTCTTTTCCCCTTTCTTTCCCTCTTCCTCCTTCTTCTCTTTCTTATATCTTAGCTATTCCTCAAATCTTTTCTGCCTCTTCCCTCCTTCCCACCCTTTCTAAAAATAAAATAAAATAAAATAAAATAAAATTGTATTGAGTTGAACCATAATTTGTATAATGAGAAGCTAAGATATGACAGGTTGATGCACTGGAGGGTAGGAGTAGCTAACACATATCAAGAAAGTCAAAGAACTGTCAATTCTTTTTTGAATAGTGTTTTTCATCATCAGCTGTAACTGTAGGTGGGTGGAATGGAACCTATGTTTTATCTTTCCAGTTTTTTCTTGGGAAAGGACCATAGTTCAGAAATACAGTACATACTTTGTTTGTAAAAGATCCACTATTCAGTCTTTCTCTGACATCTCCAGGTATAGTTAGGAAACAGGGTGTAGAATCCAATCTGGAATCCTGAAGAGTGGCTATCAGTCAGTGTAGACTTGAAGTGGGGCAGCCTTATTGGATCTAAGAGTCACACAGTTCTATTTCTCACCCCCTGGGCCCCACGGGCTGCACTTCTGGTTTCCTACAAAATTGGAAGGTCACCTAATTGCTACTTTGAGGTGAATTTATCACAGAGTTTTCTTGGCAAGATTTGCTCAGATTTGCACTAGAACTCTCTGGCTAAGGATTCTAAACACCTTTCCCTTAACCTGCAGATCCCAGGATTTCACAGGACGAAACTGCGGAAGTTAATATTGAATCATAACATTTTAACTATGTAGTGTGAAAAAGCCCCCTTTTTAACTAAGAATTTAACTTCTTGGAGGATTCTATTGGTGTTTTTCTCTGTTTCTCATCCATTTATTCATGCCTGTAATAGTCTTGTCAGACTCCTGGTGGCCACACAAACAGTTACCATGGGACACATTATGACCAACATGCTCCAGAATTCTCACCTCTGATGTAGACAGTACCTTGAGATACATGGTCCAATACATGATCCAATAGTCTGACAGAAGGCAGCTCCTTCTATTCCATGTGTTCTCCTTAAGTCAGAAGTTTTAGTAAGGCCATAAATATGACAGGGCTGTAACTCAGTGAGAGGACACATGCTTTGTATACAGAAGGGTCCAAGCTTCAGTCCCTGGCATCTTCAGGTAGAAATGAAAGAACCTCTAAATTCCTGAAAAGCTACTGCCTGTCAGTTCCAGCAAAACTGGACCACAAGGGCCAATAGACTGACTCTGTATAAGGCCCCTTCCATTATCCCTTTGTCTTCTGAGGACAATTATGAAATTCTTCCCATATGACCTTTTTTTCTTGGAATCTAGAATTCTAAATGAGAAATTATTCTCCAAATAAGATTTATTCCACCAATGAATAAAAAGGATACATTTCACCAAAGAATACAGGGAATATATTTGCTCCTTTATTTCAGAGAAATGTTTCCATCTTTTTGGGGTGGGGGGATTATTCTACTCAATTATCATTAATTTTCACATTTTACTTGTAGAGAAAAATTGTTGACATGAATAAGGATTAGTGGAGCTAGCCTTCCTTTAATCATGGCTGAAAGCATCAATTGATTCCTTTGTGAAAGTAATGGATTAAGCAATTGATTATGTATTTTTAAATATGGCCTTTGAGTAGGAGCTGTCCTGTGTGAACACAGGCTGTTCAGTGCCCCATGTTGTGATGGCATAGGAAAACAGGGGTAACAAAAGGAAGATTCCTTTGAAAACGCCTGCAATTATATGTCATAGCCCCCCAAGAAGGTCAAATTCAACCAACTTGAAACAAAACCCACAAATCAATAAGAGTGTACAGATGGAGCTGTAGCTGACCAGATAATGCTAAGAAGCCTTATATATCTTGAGCCATATCCAGCTTTTCAGCAGAGATATGACCATGTTTCTAGTGGTCTGGTGTATAAAGTCTCTTTTGCGATGCAGGTAAAACAATTTTCAACGTAAAAGACAAAACTCTGAATCATGTAGTAAACTTCCTATATTCAGCATTACTTCCAGGACCAAAAGAAATGCAAAAAACACAGGCCATTTCTGCACGAGGTTGATACATCATAGTAGCATTGAATTCTTACCCTCTGGTCTGCACGTTGTAGCGTTTTACCATCATAGTTTTCCTCATGGTTCTGCATGTTTTCAGCTCCTAGAACAGTTCACTGCAATGCAAAACCACTGTATGTGAAAACTGGAAAAACTCTGACGTAAATCTCCCAAACTGATTCTGCTTCAATTTTTGCCTACAGGTAGAAGAGTAGCATCAATTCACACTGTAGAAGTGGCTGGCTATGAGCGTTCCCAGGCTGTCCCTTCCATCATTTCCGTCCCTATCTCTCTCCACCCATCAAAGGACAGGCTGCCGTCATTATTGTCTTCATGCATTAAACAGACAGTGGGAAGAGAGTGGATCTGGTAATGGACTGTTAAGACTGTTTTTTTCCACGCATCAATGAACATACATAACCTGCGCATAAATGTAGCAATGCAGAAATGTGTTTAAAATGTGTGTGTGATTTTTGTTTTTTTCAAACAGACCAATCACCGATGGTGGGGCAGGGTGAGGGAGGGGAATGGGAGTGGCCAGGGACTTGCTGTTGTAGATGCAGCAACCGCTGTTGTCCGCAGTAGTACGATGTAAATCCGGGCAGGAGCAGACAGCACAGTTTCTGAATCGGAGTATAAAGACACCGCTCTTGACACACAGTGAACTGCTCCTCCCCTCTCGTGTGGAAATGCCCACAGTGTACTGCAAACGATAAGTATCATCCCATAAATATCCAGCAAGCCTCTTTCCTCTCTTCTAGTTTATGGAGCCAGGCATGTAGCTCCTCTCCAGAGCTTCACTTGTGAAGGCAACGAGGTTGAGCCCTACAGATCTCCTGCCCAGGACCCCTCTAATAAGCAGAATCATAGAGTTGGAAGAGACCACAGGGGCCATCTAGGCCAACCCCCTGCTATGCAGGATCACACATCAAACAAAGCACTTCAAACAGATGGCCATCCAGCCTCTGGATGGAGGATGCAAAACACAAGTGAATAGATTTGTTCATTATTTTATTTATTTATCTGATTTATAACCTGCTGTTCTCTTTAGGCAGAACCCAAGGCAGTCTACAGCATTTAAAAAACAAAATGCACTTGAAACAGTATTTATATAAATGTTTTTTAAAATGAATAACACTACCATCAAAAGGAAGATTAAAACAATATGAAGACACTGATCCTGATTTTAAAAATAAAAATATAACTCTACCACAAACTCTTCTGTTCCATAGATTTTGAACCAAAGGCCTGTCTGAAGAAAAAGGTCTTAGCCTGAAAGGAACGGAGACAGAGCTAACCAGACCTCCCATACGAAGGAATTCTATAATCTGAGAGCAGCCACTGAGAAGGCTCTCTCCTGGGTCTTCACCAAATGTGTCTCTAACAGAAAGTCTTCCCCTGAAGATCTTAAAACTCAGACAGGTTCATATATGAAGATATTGTCTTTCAAGTAGTTTGAACCCAAGACATATAGGATTTTAAAGGTCATAACCAGAACTTTGAATTCTGCCCAGAAATGAACTGGTAGCCAATCAAGTTGTTTCAACAGGGGTGCTATATGAATCTCCCTCAAAGTATTTTATGTGCTCTGTCCATTTTGTGGTAATTGGTCATATTTACTTGGTTTATATGACTTAGATGGTTAAAAGCCAAAAAAATTATTTTTAGAAAGATGAAAAAGTGGGCTGGTTATAGATAAACTGCAAAACCTCGACAGCACTTGAAATAATTATTTTATGACATAATCAAAACAATATATAATGCAAAGCATTCTTGATTATTAACATTAAAAACACACTATAAACCAGAAAACTGGAAAGAGGAAAAAAACCAGGAAAATTAGCATCATGTCAAAGTATGAATGCCTAATTACGAGTACTTGGATGAAAGAGAATAAAGTTCAAATCAAGGTCACAAAGGGAACTGATTGAGGAAAGCTGTCATTTTTGCTCGGGTTGCGAAGCTGGTTTAGTGACACAGTTTCCTCTGAATCAGAACCTTACAATGAAAAATTACACTGTCGGGGTTAATAAAGAGGGTGCACATTTGCTAAGGCGAACATCTCAATTAAAATGAAAATGGCTAACGTCTTGCTCCAAGGTGAAGTAATGAAAGGAAAATAAACAAACTCTCAAATTGCTTGATAAATTATGGGCCAAATTCAGTCCCACAGTTCCAAACACTGCTGCCTGTTTTTAGATCTTTCCCCAGAGAAATATCACTTTCTTCCCAGGAAGGGCTGTTAAAAAAAATTTCAGACAGAGAACTATAGAAGCCTTGCCAAAAAGGCTATGTTGAGAGGGAATGGAGGGGGAGAGAAAGAAGAAGAAAGAAAAATAAATAAATAAAAAGAAAAGAGGGACACTGAAGAAAGCTGGATTCTGATTGTATAAATTCGGTGAGCTTCCAGATGAAGTTTTCTTCCAACCTAGGCTAGATTACATTGGTACACAGACATGGGGAGCCACTTCCAAACAAGTGTGGTTCTCTTACCAATTTATGATATATTCTAAAATTCCCAAGTCACTTGGTATCTCCAGTATTATCTATGGTGGGGTCATACTAACAGAATATTACCATATTGATTAGGAGATCTAAGTTGGCAGTTACTGTTTTCCATTATACTACGTTACATTACATGTTACAAAACATAAAATGTAAAATACAAATGGAACCTTTTAAAAAAAGTGTTAAGTAACCCAGGATGTCACAATCCATCTCCCTTCTATATTCCTGCCCCCCCCCACTGTCTGAGACCAGAGATATAAATCCTTGATTATTTCATCTTTGTATGTAAAGATGAACAATTATAGTAGTTTTCTCCATGCTGCAGGAAGAAACAAAAATCTCTCTGCAGTGTGTGTGCATCTGTGCCTTCAAATCATCTGTTAACTTATGGTGACCCTACACATTTCATAGAGTTTTCTTAGGAAAAGGATACTCAAAGATAGTTTTACCAGGTCCTTCCTCTGAAATATAGCCTACAGCACTTAAGTTTTTGTTGGCCATCTCCCATCTAAGTATTAACCAGAGCCGATCCTGCTTAGCTTTCATGATCAGATGGGATCTGATGCCTTTAGAATATTTAGGTAGCTTCTCTGTGCATTTGAATGTCCTTGAAGTGCTGCAGAGGATTTAACCTGAAGAGGAAAAAAAATTTTTTTTTAATGCAACCACCCCTTGTTTTCTCTCAGAAAACAAGTCTGCTACACAGAAAACAACATTTTCTGCACGTGACGCTTATTTTCTGCATAGAAAACATTTTTTTGCAGAATCATAGAATTGTTAGCAGCCGTACACCCCCACGCTTTGATATGGTCTAACTGGCAAATATTAATTGGCATGAAATTAAGTTATATACACTTATGGCTGAAAGGCCATTTGGAAAAGGGGCTCTGTCTGGGAAGATGTGCAAAAGTAGATCAGAGGTGACCTCAGCATTGCTAGGTCATAAGTTCATTGTGGTTTAGCTGGAAAAGCCTAACTCAGTGGTTCTAAGCTAATCTTCATAACTGCCTGACCTCAGAAAACAATAGTCAAAGAAACTGCCCAGGTGCAGCAGGCAAGCACCTCTGCTGTGCACATTTCCTACCAAAACTTTCTCCAGTCATATTACCCAATCAAGATATTGTCAACAATCTATCCATTCCAGATCCCTTTTGTTTACTCTGGCAGTAAGCAATTAACTCATATACCCCTTCAGGGAGCAAAATAGAGTACAAAACCCCCCAGTTTTGAGTAGCTACCCTTAGATGCAAGTCTAGGCCAAATCACATCACATTGCCCATTTCACTCTGAAATCTTGCTGTCTTAAAACCTTTCCTCTCTTTTCCTTCGGTTAGCCTTGTGTGAGTGTGCAACTGCTTGGAACTTGTATGTTTGTGATTGAATTTTCCAATAAAAACATATTTAGTTTATTTTGAAATCTCTGTCTGCTTCTTTTCTGCAAGGAGCCCATAAACATTGGTTGAAGATCTTGTTGGGTTACCCCCTCTCGCAAGCCTCCTAATTGAGCTAATTCCCCATTGTCATGTGGAGGTACTGGTGGTGGTGGTGGTGGTGGACCCCTGAGTCATCCATGTTTTGGGGTAACAGTATGTTAGAGCTGGAAGGGATCACAAGGGCCATCTAGTCCAATGCCCAGCCAGGCAGGAATACACAACTAATGCACTCCTGAAAGATGGCCACCCAGCTTTCAACCTCCAAAGAGGGAGAGTTTACCATCCTTCAAACCAGTCTATTCCACTCTCAAACAGCTCTTACAGTCAACAGGCCAGAATCCTGTTGGGGTGTTGCATGCTCATAAGCAGACATATATGTGCAGAAAATAGAATTGCAAAGATGTGCAATGTCCATAGGGTTGCTGCTTCATAACTATGTAGCAGAGCCAGCAAAAGGACTGATGTACAATGATACACTGATGAGGGACTTCTGTGGCAGATTGGGCACTCCTGATGTACAATAGTTATGTATCTCTGCAGTTCAGTAACGGAGTTTCTTAGTGCCTCTGCTACTTAGTTAAATGCATGCAAATTTATGTTGCATGAAAGGCTGTACCTGATTCCAGCCAAGATGTTCATTCTTCCTAATATTTAGGTGGAATCTCTTTTCTTGTGATTTCAATCCTTTTGCCTGTTCCTAGTCTTTGGAGCAGCACAAAACAAACTCACTCCATCTTCCACATGACATCCCTTCAGATGTTAAAGATGGCTACTGTGTCACCTCTCATTCTAAACAGTCATTTTGTGCAGAATAATTCCTCTGGAGCACTTTTGGATGTCAAATACCATAAGAAGATTGCAAAAAAAGATCTACTCAGGTCACTTATTTTTCAAGCTGGGAGCAAATGTTTACTCATATTGTTTCCATGCCTATCAGAGACGCTGAGTACCCCTTGGTCATGGAGTATACTCACACCTTGGTTTGTTTTAGGAAAAAACCACTCTTCTAGATATTTTTCCTCTAAAAATTTGCAGGGTGGAATACAAAAGTAAAGATTTTCTTTTCCTTCAAAAGTTGGTGTTCAGCTCATCATGCTGTCCTTTACCTCCTGTTACCCTGATTTCTAGGGGTCCTGGGAGGGACACCTCAATGTGCTCAAAAAAATGGGGAATGGGAATTAGCTAGAGCACCAGTTAGCAATGCGAGCGGCAGGGCAACGTAGCGAGATCTTTTACCCAGTGTCTACAGGGTCCGGCCAAGTCAATAATCAAACAGAAGTAAATAATAATTGTTTTCCTTTATTTATGCAGTCACAGGAAACGTACGCACTCACTAGAAATTAAGAAATACTGCACAATTGTGCAGTCACACACTCAGTCCTAAGAAAATAAAGAGAGGAAAATAGGGGATTTTCAGGAGGATTTTTCGGGGAAATACTACAGCTGATCCTGTAGCCCAGTAAAAGGAAAGGAGCTTGGGAGCATAGATTGTCAGCACGTGGAGGCTGAGAGGAGGCTCATCAAATGGAGCGGCAGCAAGTTGGGAGGCAAGTCACAAGTGATTCGATGAGACGCTCAAACTCAGGGGTTCTTGTAGGGGAAAATGTACCTGTAGGCTAGTCCGTTCCCGGGGAAAACAATGGGTTTCGGGCTGGAGACAAAGCCTCCGAAAGGTCAGTACTTTAGATGATTGAATTATGACAGCGTTGTCAATAGCGTAGACAGTATGCAAACGTGGAGTGCTTGAGAGATGGATATTCCGCTCATCAAGCTGCCTGCTCGGGGCAGGGGATCTTTTGTAAGCGGCGTGCATACATAATGTCATCTTAAGAAGGTACTTGCCTAGAGGTCTCCTAAAGCTGCAGTCTGGCAATTACTGGCCTGCCTGGATTTGTTTTTGAATATTCAGCTACTTTCGGCCGCGCCTGCGTGCGCGCTTGTCCGGGGGGCTCGCAAGCACGTGGAGAGGAATGGGTAGTGAAGGCCAAATTCTTGATATCAAATGATATCTAATATCCCACAAGTTCGGACTAGAAACTACAGTAACACTCCTGTTTCTTAGCATTCATTTTGAGTACAATCCTATCATCTGAGTTTGCTATCAAAATAAAAAGAAAGTTGAAACCCTCAGTTGGAGCCCCATACAGGGGAAGGGAAGCCAGCCGAATTTTTGGCAGCTGATGAAAGAGTTAAGCACCCCTTTTCTTCACCTTTCAAAATCTTCCAGTACCAAGTAAACTAATTTTTCATTTTCTAATGTGCTCTTTTTTTACATGCATCTGACTGTCATATATAGCTTGTGTCTTACACAGAAATTTTAGGCCTGACTTAACTCTTTACTAGGTGCCAGAACAAAATGGCTGCTGCTACAAACACTCTTCCTTCTGTCGAATTCTTCAGCCAGCGGAAGTACTCCCCCTGCTGGCCTTTGTGGCTGATCTTAAAGAGACAGGACTCAATTTATTGCATTAGAAAGGTATTAGATTTTAAAGCACAAATACAAACTTATGTGATCTGGAAAGCTGAACATAGTCCGCCATAGTTTAGAGTGGGTTTGCCTTTGCCTTCTCTGAGGCTGAGAGGTCACTCAATGGGATTCCATGGCTGAGTAGGGATTAAAACCCTGGTCTCCAGAGTCATAGTTCAATACCCAGACCATTACACCATTGTTGTGTTGCTGTGTATCTTCAAGTCATTTCAACTTATGGCAACCCCAAGGTGAATCTATCAAGGGATTTTCTGGGACTGAGAGTATGTGACTTGTCCAAGGTCACCCAGTAAGTTTCCATGGCTCAGCTGATAACTGAAACCTGGTCTCCAGAGTTGTAGTCCAAAGCTCAAACCACTATACCACACTGGCTCTTACCACTACACCATGCTGATCATTTAAAACAAGATTAAGTTAAAATATTATTTTACAAAAGTTTAAAACAAATAAAAACAGTTTTATTTAAAAACCACTGTTAAAAACATATTTAAAATATAATCTTGAAAAAAATCAGGATAAAAATGGTGTCCTAAATCATAGATTTTTTTAAAGCAGGAAATACTCAACCAGAGAACAACTATAATAGAAAAGAATGCTAACATAGATCAACCCATAGTCTTTTATTAAGTAAACTTGCTTCAAACTTATCTACAGTTGGTGTCCTTCTGGTTTTCCTTCTGTGGACTATTGTACTGAGTCATTTCCTGACATCTGCTCCCACATTCGGTGTCTTCCTTCCATATCACTGAAAATCAAACTAGATAAGGCATTAATCTAAGTGCAATTAGTTAGTCCCAACTAGAGGAGACCCACTGAATCAATTGCTGATTAGTAAGTAAACACATAGGTAAATCCCATGGATTCACTGGGTCTGCTCTAACTAGGGCTATCAATAGGATTTAGGCTACTAAGTGTTTGAAAGCACATTTTCAAAATAGCATGAGGAAGGAAGCTATGCAATAGTAGAACCATAGGACTGTGATAGAAAAAATTTGTCCTGTTTTCCCTTACCTAAAATGCTCCCTCTACTGGAGGTTTCTCTTCTGATGCAAATAGCTGTGGAGTGGAGTTCATAGGGAGCATAACAGGAGAGAAGGTTAAAATCTCTCTCCCTTCCCTCTGAACCCCAACTTGGGTTAATTCTATGAGGAAATACCTATATTTACTTAATTCTACGTACACTTTGGCTCTTTTCGCACGGTATCTACCATGCGAAAGGGCCTCTGGAGCGCCGATTGCGCACTATTTCATTTTCGACTTGTAGCCGAAAATGGTGCACAATCGCGCATTGCTCCAGGGCCCCGCATGCACCTACCGTGCATGCAGAGCCTCCAGAGCCATGGCACTCACACTTCCTGCCCCAGCGCAGCCTGGGAAAATCCCAGGCTGCGCTGCGGAAGGAAGAGGAGGACCCCTCGCGCTGCCTGCCAGGAGGCAGGCAGCAGCTCCGGAGCCAAAGCAGCGGGGACGCGAGAGCCTCTCACAAGAGGCTGCTCACGCGATCCCCACACCCCAGTGTCGAGAAAAGGTAAGTTGCGGAAAGGGCCTTATTCCAGAAGGAGATCACAAAGACTTGCACAAGAACAGAACAGGTGTGAATAGGGCCTAAAGGCACAAAATCTTGTCTGAGCTTAGAAGGTAAGTAGGGCCAGTCCTGGTTAGTAGTTGGATGGGAGATTGCCAAGGAATACCAGATGCAGTAGGCTATACTTCAGAGGAAGGAGCTAGCAAAACCACTTCTGTGTGTTCCTTGCCTAAGAAAACTGTCTGAAATTCATGGGGTCACTGTGAGTCAACAGGCAACATGAGGGCACCTACAGATAGAGAAAGAGAGAGAGGGAGACACACATAAAAATGTCCAAACATGTACATCGCTTCCAGCTACCATTTTGAGAGGGACTATAGAGGAAAATTTAGGTATTTGAGGTTGGGGGGGGGGCACAAGCCATTAGATGAGAATCTGGCTCTTCCATGACATTTTCCGTCCCTAGTGTAGAAGACTGACTCTGTCTCTTTCTGAAAGAACTGAATCAACATCACCCATGAGGAAGAATTTTTTCTCAGGGGTGAGGAATGTGTGGAACAATCCATTGTATTTTGTGTGCCTTTGAAGTCTTCGTCCCTTTCATTTCCATACTAACTACCCTCCTTTCATTTGTCTGTTGAACATGTCTGCTTATTATTTTTTTTAAGTGCTGCAAATTGTTGCATTTTAAATGTATTTCTTTAAGGCGAAAATATGATGTGTTTTTGTATATTTTTCAAACAGATTTATACCCTTGCACTCCAGCTCCCCAAAGTGAAAGAAAAGCACTTCCATTGTGACCATGCAAGGGTGAAATGAGAACAGTTGCCAAGTCATGCTCAGAGTGCAAGGGAACCGAATGGCCGGTCTACTCATTCTTTTCCCACGAAGAGTCTGAACTTGATTTGTTAAGGAACTGTTAATTGGTTGACAGTTAATTATTGACAGATTTGGACAACTTTATCTTTCAATCAAAAGCTGGCCCCAAACCAAACAGTAAGCAATTTACAGCCAGAAAAGTCAATCTATCCACGTGCCCTTTTAGTCTGAGTTGTACCTTTTCTAATACTTTGGATAACTGGCTCACACAGCTACTGCCAGTTCTCAGTTTCCAGCACATTCTTCTTGGTCTGAAGCAGAGGCAAGCCTTCTGTCCCCATACAGGCCACATCAGCCATCTGACTAGTGTATAT
The DNA here is from genome assembly GCA_030412105.1 of Cyclura pinguis. Taxonomy (NCBI): domain Eukaryota; kingdom Metazoa; phylum Chordata; class Lepidosauria; order Squamata; family Iguanidae; genus Cyclura; species Cyclura pinguis. The sequence goes on from CM059599.1 coordinate 38,882,362, forward strand.
ACGTAAAAAGGCTCCACTGCCAGGCAGTTCCTTGATGAAAGGGGAAAAAATGACCAAGAAGGGAAGTGAAAGCAAACAGTCAATTCTCTCCAAAGGAGTCTCTGATCTTCTGGCAAACTTTAGGCCAAGTCAAGGTGGCTACCCTGCTTAACCCCACTTGGCATTGAGCAGGAATTACCAAGGGGGGATCCATCTGGAGCTGCCTGAGATAAGAGGTGTCCAGTGTTAATAAACAGGCTTCCTCTATACCTCAGCAGGGCTTTCCTTTTCTAAACAGTCTTCCCTTTAATGTTGTAAAATGTTTTTTTCCATTTATTCAACAATTACGCCTTTGGTGGTAGAAGAGAGAAGAAGGAGGGGGGGACATACAGGCAGAAGGGGGGCATGGAGGGGAAAAAAAGAGAGAGCTGTATGTGTTTCCAAAGAAGTTACTCACCTGATTTTTAAAGAGAAAAAGAAATTAAGCTCTCCTCCACAGGCTAATGTGTGTTCCTTCCTCACACACTTTCCAACAGCCACCATTGCACACTCTGAAGAACAAGGAAAAAGTTCTAGCAAACATTAAAAACTCTCTACTAGTGTTAATTTGGAAAAGGAACATTTTGCTATAAGGAGGATTTATATTGAAAATAGCACAGCTAACCTATAACTATTTACTTTGGCATATAGCTAGAATGTGTCACAGTCATATTTCTGAAGTAGAATAACAAGAACAAAATTACTCATTGTTTTAATGAGTAATTGTAATTGATGTAATGAGTAATTAATTGATGCAAAGAGTAATATTTTCTAGGTTACTCTGAAAAGTTACTCTGAAAAGACACTTTTTGAGGCATTTTGCCAGGAACACTAAAGCTTTATACTATTCTCTTAGCAAACCTAAAGGGCTTTTTTTGTCCAAAAAAAAAGGAAGGAAGGAAGGAAGGAAGGAAGGGAAAGAAAAGAAAGACAAAGATGCATAACAAGCAGCACATCAAAATAATGCAGCAAGTTACTTTTCTTTTCAACACTGCAATGAATAAAATCAGCTGGTTACTCTTCAGACACTGTCAGGAGTAACAGGAACAATTACTTGCTAAAAGTAGTTTTCCAAGCTCTGTTTATAACCCAGTAACACCACATAGAAAGGGATGCAGCATCCAGTATCATTTGGTTAATGAATGAATGAGATGCCCTTGAAGGTGAAATTTGCCCAAACAAAAGGTCAAGGGACATCTTTAAAACAAAATATTGATTAAAGCAAGGTAAATGTTTTGACTTGAAGGAGACATGAAGGATTTAAAAAAAACAAAAACAAAAACAAAACGAAGTTGTGCAGATAAGAAAGGGACAGGAAAGGTTGGGGGGAATCCACCCCAGACACAAAGGAAATGGTAGAAAACATATCTGAATCAGCTAGTCATCTACTAACAAGCTGTAAAGATTTCCAATGACAAGTTGTCACATTAGTTTAGTGAAACTGAAGCAGCACTTATCCCTTTTCCTGTGCTTAATCTCTCCCTGCGGTCCACAGAAACATGCTACTGCGTTTAATAGGATTAGGAGAGTTCACTTTCCCTTCTCATGAGCTCTTCCCTCTTTCCCACCCCCTTTCCTTTGGTAATTCTATTTCAACCAGTGCAAGAGTCTTGAATTAATCTGCTTTCTCTTGAGAAGTCCCTCTTCTAACCCGCCCTTCTCAAGATGAACGCACCCAACTATGGGATTCTTGATGAAGCTAGTGGAAGACAAGCGGAAGGAAAACAACAGCTACAACAGTGCTTTGTGCACTAAAGTTAATGATGAGCTAACTATATGGCCATTTCCGCACTAGACTGTTATAGCTCTATTATCCCACTTTCAACATCCTATGGAATCCTGGGATTTGCAGTTTCGGGAGGGGCCAGCCTCTCCCAAAACTGCAAACCCCAGGATTCCATAGGATGTTGAAAGTGGGATAATAGCGCTATAACACTCTAGTGCGGAAAATGTGTCAAACAACTTGAATGCCTGTTCTTGTGATTTTTGTCAGAACTATGGCTAATGGTTTGTAGATAATTCATCATCCACTTTTAATCTGACCATCCCTCCATTAAATTTTAATTCATTTTCATATTACCAAACTGCCAGTTTTTTGGAGATATTGAAGAATGTGCCAAGAAACTTCAATGCACTCCTCCTGAGGCTTCTTTTGGCAGTGTCCAGCAACTTTAGCTAGTGTCCAGATTGTTTTCTGGTTGACTAGGGGTCCTTCCACACTACATTGTTGTAGTGCTATTATTCCACTTTCAACATCCAGTGGAATTCTGGGGTTTGTAGTTTATTAAGGCCAAAGAGCTCTCTGGTTGAGAATTCTAAATACCCCTCCCTAAACCGCAAACCCCAGAATTCCATAGGATGTTGAAAATGGAATAATAGCTCTATAATAGTGTAATGTGTAAAGACCCTAAATCACGTTGCTTTGTTCCTATACAAACTACTCTAGGTGACAATTTGTTTCTAGGCACAATTCAAAGTGTTGCTCCTTACCTTTAATGTACTACATGATTTGAGACCGGTGTCCTTTCCGCAATTCTCCTATTTTCAGCGCTGGGGTGTGGTGCTCGCACCAGCAGCCTCCAGAGAGAGGCTCTCGCTTCCCTGCTTCTTCGGCTCCGCACAAGCTTCCTGCTCACACGAGAGCCCCGCCTCTTCCTTTTGCAGTGCAACCTGGGACATTCCCAGGCTGCACTGAGACAGGAAGCACAACCGGGCTGGCTTCCGAGGCTCCGCAAGCAAGGTAAGTGTGTGCAGGGCCCTGGAGTGATGCGCGACTGCGCAGCATTTTCGGCTTCAAGCCGAAAATGAAAAAATGCGTGAGCGGTCCCTCCCGGGCCCTGGAGCATCGTGCAAATGTGAATGTGTTGTGTGGACCGCTCCTCACATGTGCACGACGCTCAGGGGGCTCTTTCGCATCAAAAATGCCATGCAAAAAGGGCCCAGGCTATGGTTTAGGACCAGGGCTGCTTACTCCTATATGAACTGTTGTGTGTATATCTGCCTTCAAGTCACTTTTCGGTTTATGGTGACCCCATGAATTTCACACAGTTTTCTTAGCCAAGGAATACTCAGAGGTGGTTTTCCCAGTTCCCACCTCTGAAATATACAGCACTGGGTATTCATTGGCAGTCTCACATCCGAGTACTAACCAGAGAAGACCCTACTCAGTTTTCATGATCAGACAGGATCTGGTGCCTTGACTGCTTACTCCTATATGAACTGAAGTTTAACATTTTCTTTGACAGGCCTCTCTCTACATTGGATAACCAAGACGAGCTAAGTTAGAGAGAACTGAGGATTGGACAAATATTTGAAAATATTGAAAAAATATTTGAAAAATAAGTTTCTTAAATGCCAGGAGACCTAAGGAGGAAAATCCTGGACAGAGGAGAATCTTTGCTGTTTGAGGATTATTCTGTGGCAAACACATGTGGGAATTTTGCATTTCTACAAAATACTGTATTCCGTTCAGGAAATTTGTTTACTGTTTTTTTTTAAGACCCATGTGCTTCTTTTCCCTCTTTCTTTCTTTCTTTACAGAATAGGTCCTGAGCTATGAACAGTCTTTGAAAATTACAGTTTTACCAACTTCCTTGAAGAGAGGGAAAAATGTAAAGTGATTCATTCTTGCCTAGGAAAATAAAATTTGCAAAGATTTACATCACTAGTGAGAACACAAGGCAGGGCTGTCTCTTTGGTGGTACTCTAGATGTGAAACGTCCTGCCTAAAGAGTTCAGATGGGCTCTTGCTTTTATTACTTTAAGGCAGGCTGCTAACTCACGTTCCAAAGGAATTGCAAGTGGATGTAAACAGATTAGCCACATTACTGTCTTTAAAGATTCTTTCTCTTCATTCATAACAATATAGTGTTTTTTTTTTCAGTTTCCTAATTGTTTTAAAGTTTAAGATTATAAATCATGGGGGGATGAGCTTCTAGGTTGAAAGGTGACTCATAAATAAGGAAGTAAAATAGTTTAATAAACTCAAGACAACACTCATTTTTTAAAAAAGCTACATTTTAAGTGACTGAAATGGATGAAGTATTGGCCACTTTGTTTTTCGTATTGTCTATCACCTATCTGTCAATATGTAGTACTCATCAGGACGTAATAAATGGTAATCAAACAGTTGAACACTATTGGTCGGGGAACTAAATAGGGATGTCACTTTGCTGTAGAATCACTGGTGAATTTGATAGGAAGAAATGACTATTTATGTTCTACAATGTGCATTAGCAAAAAATATTAATAAATTTGCAGGTGATACAGCAATAGCATTATACAAGCTTTCCAGAGAACTCTCATGAGTGCTTAATGTTCTTTGAACAAATATCTGAACTTAAAATTAATAAAAGCAAATCTAAGATTTTAAGTTGTTGCTTGAATATGATGGCAGATGAACAAGACTCTGTCGAAATGCACAGGTATTCCATTCAGTTCCATCTCATTATAACATTTGGGTAGCTGTATGCTTAGCCAACTATTTAAACTGTGTCAATTTAATTATAAACTTGTGAACAGTCTTATTAAACAAAAAACATTGCAAAGATCTAAAATCAATCTATACTAGCTAGGACTCTGTTAAAATGCAAGTTCTTCCAAAACTGGGTTATTTCTTTCAAATGTTACCAGTGGTCATTTACAAAAGTGCTTTCAAACACTGGCATAACATGAGTAGACAATTCAATAACAAAAATGTTTAAATATCCAGAGTTACTTCATAAGTCTTCAAAATATAGGGAGCTGAGTTTTTCCCATCTGGAAACTTACCAAATAGCTTTTCAGATTCAACAAATGGTAAGGCTTACAGTTAATGACATAGTGGACACATGGTTGAGATTAGAAATAAGACAGAACAATAAGGGTAAGAGGTTTCCCATTATTGGGTGAAATGTGGAAACAGCCACTGAGGTTGTTTATATGTGCTTTTTATAGACAAAGTAACGTTTTCACTTTTTAGGGAATAGAAAGTGAAAAAAATTATACAGGCTTATAGATCTATATGCTAAAGTACACCCCAAATTTATTTTGGTTTTTTATTTTTTTATTGAACTTATATCCCACTTTTCTCCCAAGATGGAAGTTTAAACTAGTGCTCAGTTTAGAGATCAGTTAGGTTTGATAAATCTTGGCTACAAAGTCATCAGGTAATAGTTTCCTCACACCCATCTCTTAAAACTCATAGGATGACCTTTGTGCTCCTTTAAAGAACTGTTACTGTGCAGAACAAAATCCTTAAAAACTAACTTTCAAGTGTAATTTTGGTAGTTTTGTTTTGTTTTGTCTAATAAATCAACTGGTGTTAAACATTTGTGGGAAAGAACTGAGGAGAAAAATTGGAACTGTTTGTGATCTGAGTTACCTATGAAAATTTTCCCATCTAAGATACGAGGCAATAATTTGAAGATGATCAGGTGGCATTATATTCAGGTCCATATAAAATTTATTAATAAAAAAACCCTTTCAGGCAACCGCTGGTGGGGTTGTACAGAACAAAGTGCATATGTGTACATGTAGTGATCTTATATGCCTGTGGCAAAATATTAGAAAGACACCTTTAAGGAAATAGCTAAACTAACAAAAAACATGATTGAAATTTCATTAACTATTAGTATTCTATCATTGTTTGTGGATGACAGCTCTTACATAAAGATTGTTACATAAAGATTAAAGTATTTCACTGTGTCTGGTGGCCAGGCTAGGAATAGCTCTGGGACACAAGTGATTTTGCTGTAGAAAAATGAAGATCTAGAATATGGACTTCAGCTTTGATGAACAAATTAACTCTACAATACAAATGATATAAATGGTCCATAATTGACAAATTATTTCTTAAAACAAACTGTATCCATTTATTGAACATGTTAGTGAAACCTCAGAGGTTCTTCGTCATACCCATTTGGTGGAATGATAGTTTAGTCTGCTACACAAATTATTTCTATGTGAAGGCTTGACAGTGAAGAAAGCTGATAGGAAGCAAATCAACTTATTCAAAATGTGGTGCTGGAGAAGAATTCTACAAATACTGGGGACTACTAAAAAGACAAATGAATGGTCTTAGAGCAAATCAAGCATGAACTCTCCCTAGAAACCAAGATGACTAAACAGAGGCTGTTGTACTTTGGCCATATCATGAAAAGACCTGACTCACTAGAAAAGACAATAATGCTTCGTAGGGTAGAAGGCAGTAGAAACAGGAAGACTGCATTACAGGTGGATAGACTCAATCAAGGAAGACATATACCTCTGAATCTACAAGAGCTGATAGGGCTGTTGATGATAGGATAACTTGGAGCTCTCACTTCCATATGGTCATCAGAAGTGAAAGTCAACTTGATGGCATTTAACAACATATGAGGTGCTACTAATGAACACAGAGATATTTGAAGACTATCAGTAATAAGTAACTTATTTTAATTTCTGCATATTCTATTCGACGAACGGTATTGGTATTGTCGAGGTTAAATTTGTCATAGTTTTTTTTATATAAATTAAAAATTTTAATAGAAAAGAAGAGAAAAATGAAGTAGTTAGTGCTTTTCAGAGTGACCACAACTGGTAAGCACACAAACAGACAACAGTTCCCTTCATAGTGATGACTAAAACTACTTGAGGACCACTCTGAGGTTCCAGTGTCTGAGGGACTGTCAGGTGGCCCTCTTCACCAGTAGAAGCTTAGACTCAAGCTGCTAGAACTGAGAGAAAGGCTAATAAGTCCTCCCAGCAAAGCCTCTGGTTGTGTGGCAAATTTATTCCCCCAAGTGAGTTTAACACAATGACTTCAGCACAGCAAAATCCACTTAAAATCCAGTCTTTCTGTAGCACTAGACCCAATCTCTGCTAACTACGGAACACCTTAGGGTTAGGTGGCTGTTTGGATTACTCCTAATTCTTTGATGATACGCCTCAAGTTCATGCCCATTTTGCATTCAGTGTCTTTCGTTCATATATAGTGCTGTTAGCTTGGCATGTGTTTGTATGCCCTTGACTATTTTGTTGATCTTATGAAGCTAAGGCCCACAAGATCTAACTGTCCAGTTCTTTTCTGGTTACTGTAATCTTCTCTAAACTTTTAAAATTCATAATGCTAGATCTCATTGGTGGATTTGTAATTGGTTGACCGACCGAACCCAAAGGGTGATCATGAATGGCTGCTTTTCATCCTGGAGAGAAGTGACTAGCGGGGCGCCACAGGGTTCTGTCCTGGGCCCAGTGCTGTTCAATATCTTCATCAACGACTTGGATGAAGGAATAGAGGGCACGCTGATCAAATTTGCAGATGACACCAAATTGGGAGGGGTTGCTAATACGCCAGAGGACAGGATCAAAATTCAAAATGACCTGGATAGATTGGAGAGCTGGGCCAAAGCTAACAAAATGAAATTCAACGGAGAGAAGTGTAAGGTCCTACACTTAGGTAGAAAAAATGGAATACAGAAATATAGGATGGGGGACACGTGGCTGGATGGCAGTACGTGTGAAAGGATTTTTAATAGACCACAAGCTGAACATGAGTCAGCAGTGTGATGCGGCAGCCAAGAAGGCCAATGCAATTCTCGGCTGCATCAATAGGAGTATGGTGTCTAGATCGAGGGAGGTACTGGTACCACTCTACTCTGCTTTGGTTAGACCTCATCTTGAATACTGTGTCCAGTTCTGGGCACCCCAATTCGAGAAGGACATGGTCAGGCTGGAGCAGGTCCAGAGGAGGGTGACCAAAATGGTGAGAGGCCTGGAAGCCATGCCCTATGAGGATAGACTTAGAGAGCCGGGTATGTTTAGTTTGCAGAAGAGAAGGTTAAGAGGGGACATGATAGCCATGTTTAAATATTTGAAGGGATGCCATGTAGAGGAAGGAGAGGGCTTGTTTTCTGCTGCTCCAGAGACCAGAACAAGGAGCAATGGATTCAAGCTGCAGGAAAGGAGATTCCACCTGAACCTCCGGAAGAACTTCCTGACAGTCAGGGCTGTCCGGCAGTGGAATATGCTGCCTCGGAGTGTGGTGGAGTCTCCTTCTTTGGAGGTTTTTAAGCAGAGGCTGGATGGCCATCTGTCGGGAGTGCTTTGAGGGTGTTCCTGCATGGCAGGGGGTTGGACTGGATGGCCCGTGTGGTCTCTTCCAACTCTACATTTCTATGATTCTATGACCATTTGGGACAAAACAGCATTTTCCTCCACTTTGTCCTCTTTCTCTTCTTTCTCCTCACCATCTGGTGTCAGAGTCTATCAGGTATAACTGACTAGAGTTTTGGGCCATCTGTGATCCAGACTGTATCCAAGAATCTAGGCATCTGTGAAGAATCATTGGATAATCTAGCATGTTTTGTTGTTGTCATTACCACTATCTTAAGTAATTAAAGTATCAATACATTCCTTACAGCAACATGTCATAGGGCATTTCCACACTACACTACTATTCCACTTTCAACATCCTGCAGAATCCTGGTTTTTGTAGTTTACTGAGGCCAAAGAGCTCTCTGGCTGAGAATTCTAAATGCCCTTCCCTGAACGGCAAACCCCTGGATTTCATAGGATGTTGAAAGTGGAATAATAGCATTGTAACAGCTATAACAGTGGAAATGGCCATAGAGTCATATAAATACAGTATTGCCAACTGTGCTTTTTGTATGTTTTTATCTGTATCTCTTTAAGTTTTGTTAGGAGTCACCTTTAGTCTCAATTCTAGGAGAAAAGCAGGACAGAAGTCAAATAAATAATGAATGAATTAACATGTAAACAGAATGCTGGGCTAGAAGGGCCTTTGGGCCTTATGTTCTTAACTTCATCCTCATTATTATTTATTTATTTACAAATATTTAAATATTTATATTAATTTATTACACACAGGCTCCAGCACTGGAACCCTTTATTTTCCAAAGGAAATGCTAAAAGTCTGATGTGCATTTTATGTCCATGGGAAACAATTTCATCTCAGCCCTAATCCACGTTCACAGTGTCAGCTACTTGCCAAGTTGAGAGTGAGCAGGCATTTTTATTTGTGAAAAGTCGCTATATCTGAAGTTGCTACTTCTACCTATGGCTTTAACTCCATGTTGAAGTACTCCTGTTAACAAGGCATCTCTAATAATAGAGAAGGACGCCTTCTTATGGTACACTTAAGTCATGACTTGCAAAGTTTTCTTGTGTTCTCATGATGCCCTACAGTGAAATATTTGTGCTAAAATTCAAATATCATTTTTAAAAATTCATAAAAACTGAAAGATTTTACCCAAATCTATAATGTTGGATTTGTAAGTCAGAAGACAAATTACAGATATTGATGGAGTCAATTTACTGAGCATAGTATTAACTCAAAATTCAGAGGGAGCACTATGGGTAAAGAATGGTGGGAAAGCTGCTTGAATAGACCCTGAGAATTCCCTTCAGTCCTGAAAAATATCTTGAAGTGTGAATATAAAGTATACACACACATTTTGGTACAACGTAATAAAAATATACCTCTATTTCAAAAGGCTGTACAAACCCAACAATAGCTGGCTAATTGATATGTCTTATACACTGTGTATCCCCATGAAGCACAGAACAACTGCCTGCATTCAGATTTTTTAAACTTCAAGTTCTTTCTGTCTCAAATACAATGAATTCTGCAAATTATCAAAAGTGAAATGATTCTCTATTTGCAGTATCCAGATTAAAGAGATACAGCTATTCGCTTTGTGGAGAACACCTCGCTGTATCTGCCTGCTGTCTCATTGCTCAAGATGATGAGGAGCTTCTCAGATAAAGAGACATGGCAGCCCAAATTCAGTGTAAACATAATGACATACACAGGAATCCATAGCCTTGGACAAGGATAGACAAATTTGTCCATTCCAGCCACTCATAGAATCATAGAGTTGGAAAAGACCACAGGGGCCATCCAGTCCAACCCCCTGCCATGTAGGAACATGAATCAAAGCATTTCCAACAGATCGCCATCCAGCCTCTGTTTAAAAACCTCCAAAGAAGGAGAAAGAACCTCCCTTATTCATTGTTTTCCATCTCTGTTAAGAAGAAATGTGGATTCTGGTACATTCTTACCGAAACTTAGAATTCTCTCCCATGTCTGGAACCTTAGGTGGCATGTCTGATTGAGCGACAGGTGCTTTTAAGGTATATTCACGCAGCTATACAATACCCACATTAAATGATCTATTAACACCAATCACCCAGGTAAGCCCAATGTGACCACTGTTCTTCAGTGGTGATCATGTCAACTAAAAGGTATAAAATACATCATGCCAGTTTTTGAAGTCCACTGGCGCCTTCATCAGGCAAAGATGCTAAAAAAATCATGCAGGGGAAAAAGACTGATGAGTCATAGATCTTCATTTTGTGTGAGGTGTTTGTTTAAGCTGGTGATCCTTAAAGTGAGCCTGAGGGACAGTTGATCTAGATGAAAGGGTTAGGACAACTCCACTAACGACCCTCAGACAATAAGGAACAAAGTCACTAAAGGAAATGCAATATTTTTATCCTCCAATGAGATGAACAAAGTACCTCCATTTGAGAACTAGTCTGTCCCTATTTTGTGGGAGGCTGGTTTGTAGCCAAAGTACAGCACATTTATGAGGTAGATTGCATATTGACAGGCATGGTGGTGAATTTATGCAAAGTATGTCAATAGAAACCAACTTCAGATTGTTTTATCTTAGGTTGAAGGGCTCTCGCCAGTGAATCTGCTCTCTCCTGTTTAGGATTCCCTTGGTCAACGGATAAATGTCCCTCAGTTACTCAAAAATCTGGGAAGTGGAAGAATTATATACCTTTCAATATTTCAGAGATGAAATCTGAGACACATGTGGCCAAGCAACATCAAAGTGTGGTCAAGATGGCAAATGTTACTAATGAGGAAGAACATGCAAGCTAGGAGAGGCTGCAGCAGTTTGCCTTTACCTAAGCTTACTGGGAAAGGCAAGATTCTGAACCCTCCTCTTCTCTCCCCCTGCTAAGTTAACTGAGTGCAAAGTCAGTTTGAACTCAGTTTTCAGGAACTAAAGTAAGCTGAAAACAAAGGAGGAAAGCAACAGGAGGAGAGAGCAACTGGGATATTTTTTAAGTAGGTGAAAAAGTGAAACAATAGAGGATTAATCAGGACTGTCCCTACCAAATCAGGACAATTAGAGGGTCTAGGATGACAACATTATGCCTAACTGCATTACCCAAAACACAAGCAGCATTTTTCCCTATTCTTCATTTGTTTATTAACATTTATCTCCTACTGTTCCTCAAGGATTCAAAATGGCATACATGGTCTTTCTCCCCACTTAATCCTCTCAACAACACTGTGAAGTAGTTAGGCAGGGAAAGAATGGTGAGCACAAAGTGACCTGATAGGTTTCATAGCTTACTGAGGACTTGAACCTGGCTGTCCCAAATTTAAGAACAAAAACCAGGGTGCTTGCACCTTGGCATGCAACTCCAGCAGCTTCCACACAAACCAGTAAAGGTACAACCTTTAGATGGCAAACTTTTAAGTGGTTTTGCACTGAACCCTTTCCACTTCTGGCAGCTCACTTCACTCCAACTCCTTGTTGCATGACATCCATCTATGACAAATGGAACAGAAGTTTCATTCCTGTGTTCCCCTTTTGTCAGCTCCCTCTCCTTCCTCAGATGAAAAACAAGGCCAGAGGCAGAAGTATTTAATACAAGAGGCCTTCTAAGTGGAAGCCAAGCCTTTAATTATACCTCACCAACCTACTGTGATGACCCTGTTCAGGCTTTCTACACTCAGATGTAGCAAGTTTGGGAGAAGGCAGAGCTGGGGTGAGGTCACTCCCAGGCAATCGTAAAAGCACTGTAATTCAAAGCTTCTCCAAAGTGTCCTTGAAAGGCAGGGCAGGTGATCAGGGAGAATAGCCACGCAAGGAAGGAATTCAAGTGTCTCTCAGGCACCCCATGTGACTGACATGCTTCAGCTTCCATATACACTCTGGCACTCTCACAACTTAGCCCCTTCAGCACTCCAAGCAATAAAGAAGAGGAAAACATGTCACCTATAAGCACAGAATAGGTGTTTAAAAGGTGAAACTTCCTTCCCCAGGTAATTTCTTTCCTTCAATTGCAGCACAAAAACCTTTAGCTGTACAACATTCTGTTTCTGGGCCTCAAAATCACACTGGAACATTTGTATTAATGATAATGAATAACATGAGCCTGTGTGACATAATTACTCATTATATTGTAATGGTAAAGTATTTCCCACCTGTTTAACATGGGCATTAGGGGACAATGAATCCGTGATAAATAAGAGAGCCTTGGATTCCTTTAGGTTTGTCAAAATCACCACCTCAGTCCTATAGTCAAAACCTGAAAACATTTCCACAGGCTTTAGACTCCTGACTCTGAAGAAGCCTACTTTTTAAATGCCCTCTGCATTCAGGCAGGCTCCCAGTTAATGCAGTAAGACTGGTGGCAATTTTGTCCTTTTTTAAGATCTACTTTATTTAACAGCTATTTTAGCAAATGCCTCGGTCTCATGTCAAAAGCCCAATTCAGCTCACTGGCAAGAACGGTTTGTCTTTCATTCATGGGAAGGGAAGTAAGAAGGAAAACGGATTGGCAAAAAGAAAGAAACAAGGATGATCCACCTATTTCTGCCTTTGGTCTTGCCTGCTAGTGTCTTTGGCAGCACACACTACTGGCATATGACATGAACCTCCATGATTAATTGAAGAAATGTGGCACCCCCAGTTATTACAGGATAGTCTGAATTGATTCTCTGTTTTGGAAAGAGAGGAGGACATGCGTTTTTGGACCCATTTTTGTTTGCCTTCAGGCACAGTTTCAGAACAAAGATTGCTGCAAGAAGGACCTTGCTAATTCTCCTGGAACAATATTCATGTAAAGCAACATTATGCAACATTAAATTCCCAACAGAATGGCATTCGCTACCCGCCTAAAGCAAAATTATGAAGGAATCCATCTCTCTGCCTTTGGAGCTGCAGAGACTGTTGACCCCAGTGTCAACGGGGAAGTAAATCTGCTCTGGATTTAGTTAGAACTTTATAAGTTGCTATCAAATATGCTAACCCCTACACCCCTCCTACAGATAGAGTCAGCACCTCAGATGGCTCATTTAAAGTCTGGACTAAAAACCAGTTTCATCATCTTGCTGACAATGAAGCCACCAATTTCCTTAGCTTGAGAGGAATTTCATCAACTGAAATGGTCCTGCCTAAACTGAGTATTCACCCATTTTATTTTTCTAGGACCTCCACGGACAAATGTAAGTTACAGACAGGATTATATGAAAAGAGATCGTCCTTCAGATATGTATCCTTCAAACTAGTTGTCCTAAAATAACATATTAATGTCCAGTGATGTAGACTCAAATTGATAGACTTGGACTCAAGTCGGACATAAGTCACTTCAGTAACTCGACTCAGACTTGACTCAGCCATAAATGATGCACTGACTCAACTCAACTTGAGATTTGCATATTTTAAATGACTGACTTGATGCCCTTGGTTTAGTAACATAACACATTCATCCAGAAACCTTATGACTTTGAACAACGCCTTCATCTTTTTTTGCCTACTAGTCACATGACAATCTCTCTCAAGCCTAAAGCGTAGGCGCATTTCTCAGAGGGGAACAGCAAACAGGTTAGGCAATGGGCCTGAGGCAGGCTTGTTGTCTGCTCAGCAGCCTGTAACCACTGTATATCGAAGGAGCCTCTTAAAATGTTTCCTAAAAGCAAAAGACAAGATTCGCCCCCAGAGTGCAGGGTGCATTTCTCAGATGGGAACAGCAAATGTGTTAGGCAATGGGCTTGAGGAGGAAGGATCCTTTCTTCTAAAGTCTTTGACGCTTCAGTAATGGGGATAAGATAGGATTGTATCCCCCATTTCTGAAGCTGCAGATGGCAAAATTGCAAATGTGGAGAGCCGACTCTGTTTAAATTGTTAAAACTGATTTTATTTCACTCTATCCATTAATTCTGAAATTTTGGTTGGGATATAAAATTGGCTTCCAGACTTGAGATATGACTTGAGACTTGACTTGAAAGTATCTTCAAGGACTTGAGACTTGCCTTGAGACTTGAAGGTAGAGACTTGAGACTTGACTTGAGATTGGAGTAAAAGACTTAAATACATCACTGCTAATGTCAATGGAACTACTCTATAAAAAGGTAATTTGATAACTGCAGCTATATTCCATTCTGAACAAACAATTTAAACCCAATTGAAACATTTCACTAGGATCTTTCTGAAAAGTTATTTTTTTAAAGAAACAGGATGGAGTCAGTAGTTTGAAGATGGTCCCCTGCATAGGTTGCTGCTTTGTAGATGAATATTTTGAATGTTTTTATCTAGTGAGCAGTGGCTTGCTGTTTCTAAATGTTGTCTTTCTATAACATGTTATGAAGCCCAATTGGCAGGAAAAATCATTTGACAATAACTGCATAATTACTATATCTGCACCTATTTTGAAGAATTAATGTGGAATTCAGTGTGTCATAGCCTTATTTCAATTAAAAGCTACAGTTGAATTAATTCCTAGATATATTTTTAGAAGGCAGTCCATCAATTGACTTATATATGGGGACTTGCAGGGAGAAAGATGCCCTATTAAGCTGGTATTTAAAAGAGTTATCTAAATATGGGAGAAGAGGAGTATATTAGTCCCATCTTCTTCTGGTGACACTTTGTTGATATAAAAAAGGAGTGAGTCTGAATTAAAGAGCTTCCTATAAGCATAGAAGGTGTCTATACCATTCTGAACCCTGATTTTCTAGGTTTGCAGCTGTTGTGAAGAGCCCCTGTAGACAGAAGAGGCTTTCCTCTTCCACTGTTGCTTTTCATATGAACAAAGCAATGGGAGAAGGGACACGCTAGCATGCTTCTCTCTGTGTATATTTAGTTTTTAGTGCATCTAGATAGATACAAAGAGATATAGTCCATCTATCCACTTGTTTTAAACCTTCTGTGGAAAAGAATTTGAAGAATGGCTTATAGGAAAGAACATCTGAGACAGCAGAATATTCAGTAAAATATTCAATAAGACATTTGCCTCTAGTGACTTCCCTATCAGTGGGCCAGTGAATTTATTCTGGATTATAGAGCTATCCAAGGTATTGAACCTACTTTGGTGGGGAATAGGATTCAGTATTGTAGAGAGCTTCTTTGAATTTTGGGTTAAAATGCACAGTAGACTGACTGCCCCTACTAGCATCAGAGTCAACAGCGGTCACTGTTTGCCTCTATTAAACACAATGGACAGAATAGTTGGCCAAAATGGTGGGAGTGCCAGTCAGGACACATAAATGTTAAAGACTTCCATGCTAGAGATCTAACTTTCTATGAATAACAGTATGAGGGCTGTCTTCAAAGTGTTGTTTAGTTCTTGTGGTTTAACAGAAAACAAAGTGGACCCCTTCCCCTTGAAATCTGTAAGTGAATCAGGCCCCTCTGCCAATGTTTTTTTTAAAAAAATAGAGTCCCTGGGTGGGAGGGAGAGAGGAAATTAAATCCAGACCAGGTGGTACGTTCAGAGAAGCATAGAGCTGGAAGTGACTGCAAAGTCCATTTAGTCCAGCCTCCTGCCATGCAGGAATACACAACTGAAGCACTCCCAAAACATGGCCACCCAACCTCTGCTTAAAACTCCCAAAGGAGAATTCGCTACACTCTGAGGCAGTCTATTCTACTCTCAAACAGCTCTTACAGCCAAAAAGTTCTTCCTAATGGTTTAGGTGACTATATCTGGTCTAGAAAAGTATCTTAGGCTGAACCTAACACAGAGACAGAGAATAGCTTTCACCAGAGCTAGATTTGAACAACTTAATTCTATGGTGAGAATAGGATGGTTTCAAAAAATTCCATACCACGAAAGAACATGCATCTGTGGTGCACCAGCCATAGAAGATATTGCGCATATCTTGTTTGATTGTTGTATATATACCAAGGTGAGATCCCAATATTTACAACCACTTCTGGTCAGAATGACCAATTGGGATCCAACTGTCAAATTGTCTTATTTTCTTTCCGGAGAGAATTTACACTCAGTCCGCGGGATTGCAAAATTTATTACAAAAGCTGCTTATCTGAGAGATCTTTTTATCACATAAAATGGGGTCCCCTATCATGGCGACAAGCTTATTTAAATGCTATGACTGAATTTTTATACTTGTTATTTTATCTTTCTTGTTTATCATGTATTTTACTTTCTATATCAAACCTACTGCTTATTAAGTTTAAGTTTATATGTTTTAATTATTTTACTTAATTTTATATGAATTGAGTTTATTTGTGTATGTAATTTCTGTATCTGTATCTTTGTATTATGTACTATGTATTTTATTGTTGATATGGTGAGCTGACTAATCAAAAGTTGATGATGATGATGATGGTTTAGGTGGAATATGGCTTCTTGCAATTTCCGCTGATTCATGCTTGCGTCGCTGACACAGCAGAAAACAAGCTTGCTCCATCTTCTACATCACAACCCTGCAGCTATTTAAATACAGCTATCCTATCACCTCTCACTTTCCTCCAAGCTAAAGATAGCCAGTTCCCTAGAGCTTTATTCTTGAATTAATGGGTAAAGGGAAAGTATGCAAGAAAAAAAAAAGAATCATCACTCAGATATATCCTGCGGCCATGGTTCCTTGTTACATGTTGTTATAAAATAGATTGATGAAGTTATCTGAAATTTTCTTGGTGGAGACTATAGCAAAATATCTGAGGCCTAAAACTTGGTTCCTTTCCCCCTTCCTTGGCGTATTTATCATACTAGTTATACTTTCATGATACAGGAAACAACTAGGAAACAGAACAGAAAAGTACATTTTATGGGAAGGTTGATCTTGTAAAGGAACTCTCCTGAGTTCCATTCAAGACAGAACTGTTTCTTTAGAAGATAACAACACTTTATTTAAGTAGGACAAGCAAAAGGAAGCCCAAAGCCTCTGGCAATAAACACCCTCTTATGGCAAAACATACCATACAACCAGATGGCCCTTCTGACAATTTGATTATTAAATTCTCCACAGCACTATCCTACAATTGATGTTCTTTTCAAAATGCAAAGTAGCTACTGGGATAAAGAGAGCAAAACTCAGGGAGGAAGTAATCACTAAGGTAGGGCACTTGTGCTATGCCTCTTGTTTTATATCAGGCCTAAGAAAACCCTATGGAATTCATGGGACCACCATAAGTCAACAGATGACTAAGTCATATACACACACACTTCCAGTTATTCCACTAGAAAATTTTCAGCCATTTTAACTAGCAGCAGTCCACTAGATGGCTTAGTTTCATAGCATCTTTATATAGTTAGTATCTATTTCAGAATTATCATCTTTCTGCTCAAAACTCTTTCTTCTGAAAGGGACATTAGAAAGCACCCACTAAGAACTATCTTAGTTTCCAACATTCCTGTTCCAAAGGACAGATACTTCCCATGATGAGTGTTTTTATGTGTGGCTCTTTCAAGCTAGTTAACAGCTATGGGTTAATGTTGTCAATATAGGAGCAGAAGTGGGAAAAGACTTTTCAAAATCATATGTTCATTTTAGACAAGGTAAATTTTACATTCCGGAGGAGGAAATAAATACATATAGTCCTTTCGTGATAGAACAGGAAAAGATCCTTTAACTGAGAAGCATTATCACCAGTCTTACAAAACTGCAGAGCTCTCTGTAATACTCATCTGGATGCTTTATATAAGCAACTAAAGAATATTTTCCACTGTATCTCTGATTTCCAAGGCTCTCAGCCAATGGAAAGTTTGGTTAATTAATTATATGAGGTTAAGTTGATTTTAAAAACCTTTTTAAATGCATGCCTCCATATAGTATCTATCTATCTATCTATCTATCTATCTATCTATCTATCTGAATGAAAAACATGATACTGGAAGAGGAGTTATTCACAGGATAACATTTGTCATCAGCAGTTTGCATAAACGCATATGCAAATTCTGAACAAAATGCAGACAAAGAACTGCTGTCCAATTAACTGTGAATAGTTTTTTGATATATCAAGAAGTTTTTTTTAAAAAAAATAATAAATCCAGCTCTCCCTTTTTAGAAGCATTTCCTCTGTTAGATTTGTTGGTCTAGACAAAGATGAACAAATTCAACTGATGGGCTGTGAGCAGCCTACAACTGGTTTTGTAGCCCATGGGTCTTCCTCAGACACCCTTCCTCAGGTCCGTATACTACAGAAAGGACAAAATACAGTGAGCCCTCCGTATATGCATGAATTTCGTTCCAGGAACCCACACAAATAGCAGAATTTGCAAATGCTTGCATTTCATTATATTTGGTGGTGGCAACATCCATGCTCACATTGCTACCATTTTAGGTATAGGAATATGACACTTCAAGTGAGCTGGAAATCACGCATGTCAAATTCACAAGTAAGGAGGGCCCACTGTATGGGCTTTTCTTGGAAGTCTCCTAGGTCTCTAGGAGCAGTGATTTTGCATTAGAATGAGGTAGAGGGCCTTGCATGGTAGAGGATTTCCATGGTGATTTTTTTTTAAAAAAGTGAAAGTAAAACCATATTTCAAATGGGTGTAGTGTGTGGTAGGTCCCTGAGGGAGAAAATTGGCCCTTGGATTCACCGAAGTTGCTTGCTCTTGTCTAAAAGTATAACCCTCTTGGTTGGGATGTCAAGAGGACTTGGGTTCAATCCCCAAACAAACATGTGTCCCTAGATGAACAGAGGTTCACTTTTAGGGAAAGACCATAGGTTAGTGGCAGATTTTGCATGTAATAAGTCCCAGAACCATAGAATGGAAGGGACCACAAGGGATATCTTGTGCAATGCTAGAAATCCATAAAATGATGCATCCTTAAAAAAATGGCCATCCAGCATCTATCTTATTTAGTACTTATCTATTATTTCACTCCACTTTCAAAACTGGCTCACAACAAGATAAAAAAGTTACAAATTAAACACAAAAATTACAGTACTAAAACAATAATGAAGCAAGTTAAAATATTAAAACTGATTCAAACCCATTCAAAAGCACATCAATAAAAAAAAATACAGAACTCCCCACTCAGTTTTCTTGGCAAGATCTGTTCATGGGGGGGGGGGGGTGATTTGCCCATGATCAACCAGTGAGTTTCCATGGCCGAGCAGGGATTTGAATCCTGGTCTCCAGAGTCATAGAGTGATAGAATCATAGAGCTGGAAGGGGACTCATGGGCCTTTGAGTTCAATCCCTTGCTCAGTGCAGGATTTCCAGCTAAGTTTCCCCAGCAGGTAGCTGTCTAGCCTCTTTTTGAAGAACCCTGGTTCAACATGCAAACCACCACATCACGCTGATGACTCAGTCCCTGATACTATGAGTTACAAGTATCAGATTGGTGTAATGGAAATGATTTCTGCCAGACACCATGGAGAGCCACTACCAATCAGAGCAAAAAAATACTAAGCTTGATGGACAAGCTTGACTTGATCCTATGCTTCTTCAGAAATGCCCTCAGAGAAGGCACCTAGTTCACTGGGTTGTGGAGTGTCTTGACACCCCTCCCCAACAAAACTGATGACATTTAAGATTTGCAGCTGAACCCACTGGTGTTTTTTGGTTTTGCTGTACTGAGCTTTTCTGTAGAAAGAAGATATATTTGCTTATTAGTCATTAGGAATCAAAAATTGTTTTCAAGTACAAATACAAGGTAGTCTGCTTATATTAGATCTACACATGAAATATATTGATGATTTAGTCATTATCTCTCTTCCCTTGCAGATTCCTGTATATCATTGCCCTGTAAGAAACAGCAGAGTTCCAACAGGTCTACCAAAGAACTAGAGAAAGTCATTTTGGGCACTACAGCTCCCACAATTCCCTTGGCCTTCTTGTCTGGGGATTCTGGGAGTAGTTATCCCAAAAGTAACTTTTCCAGACTCCAAGTGGTTATAATAATGCTTCCTTTCACCATCAAACTATAATACTTTTGGGAATTTATTGTGGTGGTAAAATTGGATTACAACAATTGGTTTAAGTTTATACTACAGATACTAAAATATCAATAGAGCTTACTGTCCTTCATATTCAGAAAGATTGTGAGTTTGTTTTTGTTTTTTCACTCCCTTAGGCATCTTTCAAAGTTACTACACAGGTTTCCTCTTAGGAAGTCATTTTGATCCCTCCTCATTACAGGTCATAATGAAATACAGAAAATAATTCCAAAAGTGAAATAAAGCAGGACTTTATTGTTTTAATCCCAAAGCTTTCTAGATCTCAGTTCTTAGGGGTTTTTAAATGTTATTATTATTAACTTCAAGGTTGCAACATAACTTCCTTGTGTGGTCAGATGGAATAATGCATCAGATATGCATGAAGTTCAAATAATTCAGTGCACTACTTTGCATTGTGCAAATTTGAATACACATGTGATCCAAGAATGTAAGCAGTGCTGTCTTCATTTTCTTTTCATATCTAAGGTTGCATCCCAGATCTCAAACAATATTATTAGAATTAGTATTCATTCATGGAGTACCTCTGTTTATTTTTTTAATTTATTTTTTAGAAAAGTATATTCATTTTCATTCATCCATAGACAATTTTAGCACCACAAATAGAAATCATTGAACATCCTGTCTGCCATGTAAACACTTGGCGGCCCACTGTCCCCTTCAGGAAGCATTTGTAGGGTTTGTGGGTTTCTTTTTTTAAAAAATGTATTTCTAAAAAAAAAATGAAACTGATGAAACAGGGAGCAGAAGGGAAAGGGATAAGAACGGGCCAAGTGCAGAACTCTTCGGAATACATGTTGTCCTTCTGGGATTCACTCTTTATCGGCTTGAGTGAAATGACTAGATTCTCTCTAAGCAACATCATCTCTCCATGTGGTTGCCACCATCTGTTAATGTCTTGATTTTTGGAAAGTTTGGTTGCCTGAGGCAAAGCCAGTACTGGCTATATCTCTGGTACCAGTCAATTGCAAGTTGCTGTTCCATCACAAATTTTCAAAACATATTCTTCTTCTCCCATCTTGCAGAGAGCAGGAGGTACAGGCACAAGGTCTGGGTTCGAGTTCCTCTTCAAACATAGGTGCTATGTACAGCCAAGAGCAGCAGGCACAGGCACAAGATGCACACACAAACCCTTCCTTCTACTCCTCGCCCAGCGTGGCTTCTGTTTTGTGCCTTTAAAGTTCAAAAGCTGTGAGGCAGGCAGAAATTCAAGGCTGGGTTCAAATTCAGTCCAAAGTAAAGCCTTTCCTGGCACTTGCACCTGGTGAATTTTGAGTCCTCATACCCTGAAATGAGGGGAAAGGGGGAGGCGGTCCCTTTGACATGACTTAGGGCAAGCGATTCTTACTTTTCCATCTGTAAAGTGGGAAATACTTCTCCATCTGTAAAATGGGAACATGAATAGACTTAAGTTTACACCTGATGAATCTTGAGTCATGGCTTCCTGACAGGGGGATGTGGAGAGGCAGTCACTTTGACCTGACTTGTGGCGAGCGATTTCTTTATGGTCCATCTATAAAATGGGGCTATCCCTTCTCTAGTTGTAAAATGGAATCGTGAGCAGAACGAGATTGTTGAGAGGGTGAGGCACATAACGTCTTGAGTCTTAGCTACCCGTCACTATAATAAGGGAATTAAAAAAAAAGCCGTTATAACGGAACGGAATTGCTGTAGACCTAAAGGGGGGGGAAATGGCATGCTCTTTTTGCACGGCAGCCCTGGAACCCACTGAGAAGCGGACCACGTGAAAAAGCGCGGCAGAGATGGGTCGCGGGGTCGCCCTCTTCTTCAGTGCGCGCAGAGAACTTGTGCCTTTGGATAATGTTACAATAATGCATGGACCGTCTGCTGCGGTTCGGTTGGAGAAAAAGCGAGGGGTGCGGGTGAGAGCCGCAAGGAGACCCGTGTTTTTCACGGGCGAGAAACTTTTGGCGCGCAGTTTCCGAACGCCGAGTCGAATTTGGCGGAATGGCAGCTCTCTCTGGTTTCTTTCTGCTCAGCCCGAAGCCGTCGGTTAAACAAACGCCCCACTTCAGAAGGGTCAGAGGAAAAACGGTTGGGGTTCCCGTTTGGGAATCCCTTCCCCGCCGTTTTTCCTGACCGTGTGAGATAGAATTTCGCCCAGGGAGCGAGCTCAGGGATGCTTCCGTGCGGCTCCTCTGAGGGGGACAATCGACGTGTTTCGTTGTTTTGTTTTAAGAGCGAGTGGCGGGAATCTGACAGGTTTTGCGCGTTAAAACCAGGGGTTGATCACTTCTCAGCTTGACACAAAGGCCATCAAGCAGCCACGGGAGTTGGCGCTGACTTTTATTCTGTCGCTTTACAAATAGGAAGGGTTTTTTTAAAAAAAAAGACTCGAGAGAGAGAGAGGGAGAAAGAGGGGGAAAAAAAAGACAAACACACACACATGAACTCGAAGCTTTTCACAAGTTATAAAATCACCCAGACAGGCACATTTGGGTCAAATTATCTGGAAGTGGAACTCAAGGAAGGCTGCAAAGGTAAGGTGTTTTTATTTTGAGGGGGGGGGGGAGAAAAAAATAAAAGGAAGGAGGGAAAACTAGGGGAAAGGAAAACAATCAAAAAGCAGAAGTTGCCCTGAGAACGTACTAAGTTCAAGGACGGTTCTTCTTCTTCTTTTTAATGGCATTCTCCAAGAGGTACTAAACTTTGGTTCCTTTTTTTCCAGTAAAAGATAAGGAGACGGATTGGCGGGGGGCGGATGTTGAGAGGAGGAGGAGGAGGAGGAGGAGGCAGTACCTCCCAGTGGGAAGTGCAGATTGATTCCACTTCCCCACAACGGAGATCTTCTCGCCTCCTGACTCTTCTGCCTCACCTAACAGATTAGGAAACAGATGGGAGAGTCGCATCAGATATTCAGGAGTTTTTCTCCAGGGAGAAAGAAACGACGAAAGAAAACAGAGAGAGAGAGGGGGGCGGAAAGAGACGCACAGAAAGAGATTTGAACTACCAATATTCAAACGCGGGGAGCGGAACGGGGAGGCTCCGGCCATTCCCTGCCCTCCCTCCCCGCGGTTGAAATCCATGTATTCCAATTCGAGGTTATGGCTCCTGCCACGGAGCAAATCTTGGAAAGACCGAGGTGTATGTGTGCGGCTATATCCCCGGATGGGCCACATATTAATAACCTCCGAGCCCTGTCCAAACGTCCTCGGCAGGAGGAAGGAAAGGGCCAGGGCGTGAAACATTTTCCTCCCTCCCCTCCTCTTCCCGCGTCGAGCCCCCCAATTTCTCCTCCCCTCCGAAGTAACCGGAGAATCTCCACGACAGCAAAGGGGAGCCGGCTCAGACGGCCAGGTCTCCCTTTCCCTCCAGAATGTCGCTCGCCACCAAGTAACCCGGAGAGTTTTCCCGCCTTTCTAACGCAAGAGACACACAGCGGTCCCGTCAACGCGTCCGTCTCCATTCTCTGTCATTGGACAGTGGCAGCCACTCTCCTTTGGCCGGCATTCTCTTACTGTAGCTGTTGTTTTAAGGTGCCCTCAGATTCGAAGTTTTGAAATGGTGCCGGGGTTTTTTGTTTTTTGTTTAGACGGAGATAGTTAAATTCCTCTCAGCATTTTTAAAATTTGGATGTCCCCCATGAGCGGCACTTTGGTCACGCTTTGTCTTTTTTTTTTTCCCTTTCTTTCCTTAAAGAAGAGGGAGAAGGGCAGAAAACTATGGGGACAGGAATACTGTCCAGTAGAGCCTGTGCAAAACTAACTCTTTCCTTCATACACTCGCGCGCGCGCGCGTTTATATTAACACTGGAACTTTTTTCCTCCCGTCAAGTATCTTAAGGTTTCCTGAGTTGTGGAGACGAGCGCGTGTCCACCTGTGTAAAAACTACCTGTCGGCATGTTTGTTTGTTTTAAATGAGGCCACAGAAAGAGCTTAGATGAGTTTGGGATTTTCAAAAGGCTTCGTTTTAAAATATTTTACACAAAAACCTATGTGCAAGAAAGAGAGAACCTTCTCTTGAAGGACTGAGAGAGAGAGACCCCTCTCTTGAATTCGCGAGCACACAGAATGGACACCGTAATTACCTTTACTTTTCCCAGTGCTGTTTAACCTTCCTCTTCTGATTTCTCACGCCCAGGAAAGTGGATCTTTTGCTTTCTTTGCGGTGCCTAAGCCTCACAATACTCTGTTTTTCTATTCCTTTCTCTCACCCACATACCCAGGCAGCAAAAAGCAGATATTAGTACGCTCCTTTTCTACGAAGGAGAGGAACTGAAGAAACTAGCGCATCTGCGGAAAGGGAACGGGGCGCGATGCGGGTTTAAGGCAAGTCCTAAATCTGATCTAGGTTCTAGGAGTTTAAAACAAAATAGAATCACCCTCTCTGATCTGATTACACTCCAGAGATACTGGAAAGAGATACTGATAATTCCGCGCACACACTACAAATAGTTTAAAGCAGGATTTAAGGCTCTTTCTTTTGTGACCTGTGGAAACAGGCGGTTCTGAACTTCGAGGGAACATTTTTGCGTCTGAGTTAGGGACATTCTTTAGAACAAACAGAATGCAATATAGGCACACAGCAGGCGCAGAGGAGCGATCGTCGGAGCTGAAGATTCACTTTTGACTCTTCTGGGCTACTTATTTAGTTCTGTTTCTCCTTGGAGGCGGCGATAGAGAGAGGGAAGAGGCCAAAGGGGGCATCCCTCAACTTCTTAAATTTAATATAAGGCCAATTTGTATTTGAGAAGTTAAGGAGTTCCACAAAATGAACTAAGAAGGCTTGGTTAATGTATTTTAAGGCAGCCATTTGCACAGTGTGAAGGGAGTCTCCCAGCAGTGGAGTGGTATGGTCTAGGGGGTTACAGAAAGGTAGGAACGTGAGTGTATGTGCGAGAGAGAGAGAGAGAGAGAGAGAGAGAGAAAGAATAGATACACACTGCGATCCAAACTGACCTTTTCAGTGCTCCTGACTGTATGGTTTTTTGGAGCCTACCATAGACTGAGACCAGTTTTCTGGCCATCCACGGGAGAGATGGCCTGAATGAAATGAGGGCACCTTGGCTTCGTTCGGCGCTGCTCACCCAGTGCCACCCCGCCTCCTTCCCCGCCGCAACTATGTCACTGCCTAAGCGGGGGCATACAATTATCGGGCAGCACCCAGCTAAACCCGACTACAAAGCAGCCAAAGGGAAAGGGGCCGGCTTTGTCAATGTAAATAATACTTCGGCTTAAGCGGCTTGCGGATCGGACCGTTAGCCCAGCGACGCCCTTACCCAAAAAGAAAATGAAAGCTCCATCAGATGCTGTGGAACAATGCTTCTAATAATTTTGGGGAGCTTTTTGTCATTACTAGACAACAAACAGGTAGATAAGCACTGTCCTCCCCCCGCCCTTTAACGATGCGCTTCTCTGTCGTGGGCGCGTTTTAGCGCTCTGACTCGGACGTGTCTCAGTGGAACGTATTTCCAAGTAAGGTGCGTTCATACACAAATTACTTTTTTCCCCCTCCCCTTCGGTTGATCTTGGAGGACCAGACAGGCAACGCGCGGGGATGTTTGACTCAGGCGGACTTTCTCCTCCTTTGGCGACCTTTTAGCCATGTCGCGCGCGGAGTTGGGGAGGGGGACCATTCGAGGGTAGAGTGGCGGATCAGGACCGAGGAAGGCTGAACTCCGAACGGGGCACAGATGGCTGTCCGGCGGTGTGCCCTCGACCAAATTTGGTGATAAAGTCTCCTTCCCATGAGCAATGATGGGTGAGGGGTGGGGAGAAAGGGGCTGTTGAAGTGGGGGTGGGGAGGAAAGAGGGGGAGAGATCCCAATCCTCCTCCTCCTCCTCCTCTCCTCCCCCCCATCCGCACTTCTCTTTCCTCCCCCCTCGCTCCCTCTTTCCTCCCAAGTTCTCCGCTCGCTATCCCCCTTGAATCCGAAGGAGCCTCCCGATTGGGCGCTGGGCCTGGCGCACGTCACTCAGACCGTGACGTGTAGTCTTCCTGTTTCCTTCAGCTGTGTCTTAAAGTAAATCTTGTTGTGGTGCGGAGCCCTCAGCTGAGCGAGGCTGCTCGGCTGCCTGCAGAAATAATAGACAATTACAGCCGGGGAAAGAAGAGCGGCGCAGAAGAGCTGGGTCCTCCCTCCTCTGTTCTCTCTCCTCTCTCTCTTTCTCTCTCTTCTGCACACTCTCGCTCGCTCCGTCTCTTTCGCGCGCGCACACACACACACCCTGGCACGCTCACTTTCACCCTCGTTTGGCCAATTACGATATTCGTCAGCGGCAAGATCGCGAGGCTGTGTATTGGTGTGAGCGTGTGTGCGAGCGTGTGGATTCTCTCTATCTCTGTTTCTCTCTCTTTCTCTCCATCGCCTTCTATCTAGCCAGAGGGGGAGGGGGGGAAGAGAGAGGGAGAGGGGGGCTCAGTTTCATCGCCTTTGCAACTGAGTAAGTATCTCTCTCTTTTCTCCTCTCTTGTTTTCTTTTTCTTCCTTTTTCAAAAAATATTTATCTTGGTGAGCGGGGAGCGGGGTGCGGGGTATCCTTAACATTGAAATGGGCTTGTTTGAAATGCCGGATCAAGTTGGGCATGGGGGGCCGCTTTTATTCTTCTCCCCTTCCCATGCCCGCCAAAGATTGCATTCTGGGTGATGTTTCTCCTTTTCTAATAAGTTCGGACAGAAATAACACTGTTTAGAGTCATTGGAAAAAAAGAGGGGGGAGAGAGAGGGGAAACACGGGAAGATCTCGGTTTTAATACTCCTCAGCTTCAGTAGAGCCATCGCAGTAGTTTGTCCAGTTAGAAAGGACAAGGTTGCTGTCGGGAATGTCTGGTGGGTCCCTCCCCCGCTCTCCCTTCGTCTGTCTTTCTTCGCTTCCTCCCTCGCAGTCTCTTCTTTGCGGATCTTTTGTATTTTTTTTTTTTTAACGAGATATCTTTAGGTTTGTGTGAGTGCAGCCCGGAGGCGTCTTTCCCCTTCTTCCAACCTCTGCCCTGCCCTCCCTACAACCCTTTCCCTTTTAAAGTCCTCGACTGGTCTTTCTTCTTTGTCTTGTTCATTAACCGCTGCCTTTCTTTTTCGTCTCCTTCGATTTGCTTATCATTTGCATGTCCCTGACTTCTTCCTCCCTCTCCCTCCCTCACTCTCCCCTAATACACGGAAAAAGAAGAATTAAAAGGCATATACACGGCAGGGACAAGGCAGGGGTGTTTGAATGACTTCCCTCATTCCTCCCCCGCTTCCCTTTTTTTCTGTGCGAAGCTTGGGAAGAGTCGGAGAAATGGGTTGAGCACCGTGAATGAGCGCCGGGCGGAAGGGATGGAGCTGGAAGTTTTAGGGGCTCGGGTTGTTGGGGCTAGGGTGGCGGCTTACTCACTTTTCCTTGGAAGCGAGTTTGTCCTGGAATCAGGGAGCGTTCAGTTCCAAGTAGATATGAAGGGGAGGTGGAGTGGGGGCTGGACGAAGGTTTGGGACTCTTTCCCTCCCAAGTAGAGCTCCCGTTTAGCAGTTTAGTTCACGGATTTGGGAGATGCGTTGAGACGTTGGTGGCCAGCCTGCCCCGTTTTGCCACCGTGCGCGCGTGCGCGTGTGTATGTGTGACACACAGAGAGAAAGATCCCGTGTGTGTATGTGTGTGCGTGCGTGCGTGCGTGCCTTGGCTCGGCTCCAGGCTTCATTATGTTTCGAGGTGGCCCAGAGAAATCAACGGGACTTAAGAGCGAGCCGTCACTCTCTTGCCCCATGGATTTCAATGCCTGCCTTTTCAAAGGCTTGAGCCTGACAATGGCAAGAAGTCCGCCTCTTGCCTCTGTGGCCGTCTCCCTCTCTGTCTCTCTCTTTCCCCTGCTCCTTCTCACAACCGACGGGCCGATTAACTCTCGAGGCGACCCGCTGAGTTGAACTGAAGGGCTTCGCAAGTGGGGAGGGAGACCGTGGAGAAGAGTAAGGAGGGCTGCGTGCGTGGATGCGTTTGTGCGCGTCTGCCCTCGGGGCCGCTTGAACTTTTCGCTTCGGAGCAGAGGAGGAGGAGGCGGAGTGGCGGGGGGAGAGGAGGCACGGGGACGACCCGCCGAGTCCCTTTGCCACGAAGAGACGGCGAGAGGCGGTGGGCCCCTCTTCCGTTCTGGGAGCTCTCTGGCCCGTTCGTGGCATTAGATCCACTTGGTGCACAAACTCAATGTGGCCGAGCGATCGCTCCTCTCTCTCCCCTCCCTCCGCCACCTCCTTCAACCCCGGTAAGCCAAGGCCTCGCTTTTCTGTTCCAGACACTGCCTGTCCGACGGCTGATGTGTGTGTCTGGGCATCCCTGGGTATGTACTTAAGTTTCAAGGGCTTCTTCCCCATCTCCGCACTGCTTAAAAAAAAAAAAGGAAGAAGAAAAGAAGAAAGTTGGTAAGAAAAGTGCCCGTTAGAATAGACGATTGTCACTGCAAAGAAAATTCGCGGCAGGTGGGGAGAATGGACGGGGCGAACGGCTGTCTGTCAAGCTTGGCGGAGGGGCTCGGGAAAAAAAAAAGGAGAGACGGCGAGAGAGTAAGCAGTTGTAAAGCAGCGAGCGAGCAGCAGTTTTGGCTATAAAGCAGTTGGAACAGCCCCCCGTGGCCTCTTCTAATAAGGGCGGCGCGGGGGGGGGAGAGAGAGAAGGGAGGGCGAGCGTCCGTTCGCGCTCTTTTCTCTTTCTTTGCCTCCGCTTTGGCGAAGCTATTGAAAAGGTCCGAGAGGAGCTGGAGGC
Source organism: Cyclura pinguis (assembly GCA_030412105.1). Taxonomy (NCBI): domain Eukaryota; kingdom Metazoa; phylum Chordata; class Lepidosauria; order Squamata; family Iguanidae; genus Cyclura; species Cyclura pinguis. The sequence goes on from CM059599.1 coordinate 38,911,011, forward strand.
TTCAAGTGCGCATGGGCAGGGCCAGACAGGTGTGTTGTGTCAAGAAAGACAGGTGCAAGTTTCTCTCCCTCGCCCCACTGTTGATCCTCAACGCGAAAAGGGCTGTTTATGAATTTATGGCGCTTTGTTAGGAGATGGTCGGGCTAAGGCTGGCGACGGGAGAGAGAGCGAGAGCCGGACGCAATTCTGGCGGCTGGAGTCTTTCCTGAAGGCGACGGAGTGAGGTCAAGAAGGTTTCTAGAGCGACTGATTTTCAGAGCAAGTTTCAGAAGGAAAAGAAAGTTCAGACTCTGGCCTTTTCCGCACTAGACTGTTATAGAGCTATTATTCCGCTTTCAATATCCTATGGAATCCTGGGGTTTGCAGTTTCGGGAGGGAATCTCCAGGATTCCATAGGATGTTGAAAGTGGAATAATAGCGCTATAAGAGTCTAGTGCGGAAATGGCTTCTGACATACATACGTTTTTATCTTTGTCTATGTGCGTGTGTGTGTTTTAAACAAATGGGCAGGCCTCTTCTCTTGTCACTTTGTGACTTCCTAAAGTTGGTGATACCGTGCGTTCATAAATCACTGTGCATATATTTTAGGTACCCTATGTTGTTGTACCTGGAAGTAAGTCCCACTGATTGGAAGGGGACCTACTCCCAGGATGGATATACAGAGAGGCATGTTTGCAGCACAGTCTTAGTTGTGTCTACTCACAAGTAAGTCCCCTTGTTTTCCGTGGGACTTACTCTAAGAAAACATTATAGCTTTAAAGGTAAGGTATCGTTTTAAAACGTAAAAGTAGGCAGAACTCATCTGAATGCGCACTCAGAAATCAGTATCACAGCACTGAATGGGGCTTATATAAAAATATGTTTGTATGCAATTTCCACTCAGAGCTACAAATTGAGGAATGTTTATCTGAGAGGAACTGTCACTGAGTTCTGTAGGGATGACTTTTGGTAGATATTGGTTGGATTGGGCCTCACGTCTTGGAATCCTCGTTCCATCCATTTTGTCCGTTAAAAGCAGATTTAGGTACAGTGCTAGGTGAGAACATGGGTAGGGCAGGTTTAGGATACATAGAGATTATGTGATAGGTTCTCAAGCACAGAAGGAAAATCAAGCTAGGATGAAATCCCCGTATTGATCTTTCATCATCTCTCCCTCCCCTCTGTCCTTTCTCATCAGTGCTTGTCTGCAAAGTTGTTGGTTTGTAGTTTGCATCTGAATATGCATGTGTGAGTGATGGAAGTCTGTGTGCATACTATGAGAATCTGTCATTGGTGAAGTTAATGTCATCTAGTAGGTTAATGGAGGGTATATGAAACACAGTGGCTGAACTATCAGATTAAAAATGGAGAATGTTGTTTAGTGCTTGCCTCCTTCACTTTGAGGGGTCTGACAAGTTTTAAAATTCATCTTGTTGCTTTTAAATGGATTTGCATGTGGCCACATGCTCTCTTTTTTTGGTATCTCTCCTTTGCATTTCTCTTGCAGAAATCTATCACCAAGTTATGTGTTATGGGTTACATTGTGCAAGGCCTTTTCTATCACATATTTTGCTTCCTTTTTCCAACACTCACTTCTAACAGATAAAAAGTCCCTGGTTAGAGAACAGATATTTGAGACTCAACATTTGAAGGAGCTGAACATTAGATTCAAATAACATGTCATTCATATTTGGCTGTCAAATTGCATTACATTATATACAACATACCTGAAACATTTCTTTAATATGTGACATGTATTTCTAAATTGAAAGGAGGCCTCTCTCTTACCGCTAGGGTTTTCTTTGATCAGCTTGAAATTAAATCAACATCTTTCATATTGCCATTCATTGATATTGATTATTTCTGTAGTACTTTTGGGGTTTTTTATGGTGGATATCTTAATGGTGCTCCATTACAAAATGCTAGGATGACTTCCCAAAGTATTTACTTATGGGTCATTTGACTCCATATTCCGACTGGAGGTTTTATACCTTTTGTGGCAGTGACAGGAAGAAAGTACTAGGAAAGTCTGGGAAGAACCTACCTGTAAAATGACATGTTTGTGTGAGTGTTGAATTTTGCTAGCGTGCCACCACCCATGACAGCCAGTGTGATGTAGTGGCTTGAGAAGCTGGACTGAATTGCTGCTGAACTATGGAAACCCAATGGGTGACTTTGGACAAGTGACACTGTCAGCCTCAGAGGAAGGCAAGGGCAAACCCCATCTGAACAAATTCCGCCTAGAAAACCCCACAGCCTTAGGGCCAACATAGGTCAGAAATGACTTGAAGGCACACAACAGCAAGCCACCACCCATGATATTTTGAAATATTAGTTTCCAAATCAAGTATTCTGGCACAATGTCTCTTTATGTATTGTCCATAGAGATAATTTATTTAGACTGTTTAACCTGTGGATACATTCATGTAGGAGAGGTTTCTTTTCCTCAAAATTTTCTAAAGCCAACAAGTCAATGAGATGTTAACTTCTTTTAGTCATCAAGACACTTTGTACCTTTTATATAATGTAGGAGTAAGAATGTTAAGTACCTCACAGCAGTGTTGTAGTACCTTGCCAGATTGATTTCCATGTGCCCATAATGCTAAAGGGTAGTCTAATTTCTTTCTTTAACTAAAGACTGGTATATATATTGTTCCTTGTCTCTTTTAAAAAGTAACATCTTAGTTTGAATGAAGTTTTTAAAAAGTAATCTATGCTATAATTAACTATTAAACACTTATATTTTTAAATGCTTTCGCAACGTCTAATTTCAGTGAAAGTAGCACCATTCTGTCATTGAAATCTTTGAGAAATGTTAATTTTTACAAATATCCATTTGTACTTCCAAGAAGAAGAGTAAAGTGACTTTAATTTCCAAGTAGAGCCATGCAATGTGTTGTTTCAAATTTCTCAATGTTTGTGTGCCGCTGTCATTTTGTCATGCTCCCTAATCCATTCTGCCAAAGCTCTCTCCTGTTAGAATATTTTCACATTTATTTCCTCAGTTAGACAGCTTAATTATATTTCTTTACTTGCTTATAGAATGCCAGCTCAAGCACAGTGGTAAGGAACAAATAGTTGAGCTCTGCAAGGGGGGAAAAAAAGCATTTTTTTAAACTTTGTAGGATGATTTTTCTTTTTCTTTAAACGACACCTTGGCTATTTTTCATAGTCAGCACCTTTGATTTAGTCATTGGACCAGATAATTCTTCATCTCTCTGTATGATAGCTATCATCTTCCCAAATAAAATGAGTTCAACTTTAATTATTTTAATAGTTATCTTGTCTTGAGTCAATCTGCTTCAGACATAAGAAAAAGCTGTTTAGCAAAAATTACCACAACCTACACTAGGCCATTTTGCACAAACCTTGAAAATATCTCTAAATATTTTTGAATTCTATAACTAAGAATATCAATGCATACATTTCTTCCTAGAATTTATGTTGCACAGCTGGGCATTAAATTCTCTCCCCAGATATTTTTGTATTTTATATGTCATGTATTTGTTACACTACTCATAACTTCCTCAGTGTGACAAATGTGAATGTATGGATGATGGTAGAATGGACAGATAGGCAAGATATGAGATATAACACGGGAACATTACTAGAGGAGAGCAGATTACTTCATTATGTGGTATAGTTAATGTGAGCTGCAAAAAAGTGTGATTTGGCTCCTGTCAGTGATCTCACTTTCAATCTCACTTTCAGTCCTGCACAACTTGAAGACTCATATTATTGACAAAGAGAGACAGGTAAAAGTAACTTGTACTGTACATTGAGCTCAGGCAGTTAGTAATCTACAAAATTTGCTCAGCTATGAGCAAAACTGGAATTGAAATGACCTGAATTATCGTTAACTTTTGTGTTTCAGAACAGAAATACTTAGAATTCAGAACAAGCTTTGTTCTCCTCTATAATGGAAAGGAGTGCACTCAATAATTCTATCATCAGTTCATCCTTCCTCCATTTCTTTCATGTATCCACTAGGAAAGACTTCATCATATCAAATGTGTGCACTCTTGCTGACTCAGAATCTCACATTCTGCTAGACACTGTATTCTGTTTCTCTCAGGATGTCGATTCATGTTGACATTTTGTGAAACCAAGAGATTGAGCCAGTGGCATTGTTTGGCTGAAATAAAACATTTCTCACTATTTATGCTTTTAAAACAAAATGCCAAAACCCCCCAAAAATCTGTAGTTTAAAGACAGCGCGGTTAGTTGGTATTTGGGTCAGTGCGAGCAAAGGGACTGAACCCCAGGGACAGTGAGGTAAGTGAAGGGCGAATGTGTGTCATTCATGAGCCATAACCCCTGCAATGTGGCCCTTACCTCCTGGTGTCAAAACCAAGCTAGAAAAACAATGATTAGCTGGAATATAAGAGACGAGAATGGATGCTGTGGACTGTGGATCCATGACACAGACCTTATGACCCATCTCCATTCACCATTTCCCCAGTCAGCACTTTGCAGATACACTAGGCCTCTTTCTGTCCTTGGGTGGACAACAATGAAAGGGAGAGGAAGCTAGGAAAGAGTAATTTTTGTGACATATATAGGGAATCCTATGGCAGGGTTCAAAGTTCAAGGGTAATTAGAATTTACATTGATTAAAATATACAACGTAAAACAAAGGCTAAAAATTGCTTCCAAGAAGTTTAATTTGTTTCACTGCCTAACACAATTGCCTGTTTTTGTGGACAAAAGCAGCTACTCATGCAAGTCCATGTACACATAGCCTGGAAGTAAATGCTACTGAACACAGTGGACTTACTTTTGAGTGACCACGTGCAGCATTATCCTGTTTCCCTCTCTTTGCTGCTACCACTGCATTATTTCTGAAGAAATATTGTTATAATCATGTTTGTAAATGTTCCGCTCCATTCTTAAGGGCATCTTCTGTAGTAAAACCACTGGGACTCTCCAATGTGACTTGTACTGACATGGAACTCTGAGGATAGAGCTAGCCATAAAAAGAGACATTTTCTCTGCCAGTGTAAATGGACTGTGAATCCAGTCCACTAAAAGGAATTTTACAGCTTCACATTTTGCCCTTTATTTATCAGACTGGTTATTCAACTAATAATTAACACAGGAGCAAAAGAAGGGATTGGAAGAGTTAAGCTCAGTTTCTGTTCTCATTAGAATTAATGGAATAGGGAGTAACAGAAACCAGAATGATACCTGTTTACTTCATAAATGATTTGAATTAGTTCCACAGTCTCATGAATAACAGTAGCTTATTGCCACTTATTATCAAAACTCTGATTATCTGAATTTCCCTATTATCCAAATTTCCTCAGGATATCTTGCCTGGTTCCATAGAAAGAGGAGAACTCTTTTAAAAAAAAACCCCTGAAGTTCTGATTATCTGAAAGTTTTTGTCCTTCTAGGCCTCCAGATAAATTCAGGTCTGCCCACAATCTGATATTAATTAATTCCACCCCAGTTGGTACATACAGTAAGTGTCAGATGCGCTTTTTTATTTTTTGATGTGGCTAAGATGATTGTGACAAAACCCTTCTTCTTGATTTGAATTCAGTCAGATATGTCTGATCAATAGTTCAATTTATTTTTGTAAAATTCTGTGTGTGTATATCCTTGTGACTGATTGTGGTTTCACAACCTCTTTGGGAGGAAATCTATAGTTTTATCCTTCTTGGGTTGCCAAAAAGAAATAAACAGAAGAACATCTCATATTTTGCATAAAGGAATACTTAAAAGAATTTATTTTTAATATGTCTGAAATAGGTGGCTTGTGTGAACAGCTTTTTGATTTAAAACAACGAGAAGAAGAACAGAGCATGGTTTCCATCTTTTATAAAGACTTCTTCACTGCTGCTTCTGTGTTTATAAATATGGGCTATTCACTTGATTGTACAGATTATTTCATGCTGAAATTATGCTTATTTGCATGGGTAGTCATTTTTTAAAAACTAGCCACAGATGCAGTCCTAGGGAGCATGTAGATGTTTTTACAGGTGAACCGAAACAGATGGGAGCAACTCCAAAAAGTCTGAATGCTGCCTTTGGCAAGATAACCCTGTTATTGTGAAGAGTGTGCTCCGTTAAGCAAACGTGAAGTTTAATATTAGATAAACGCTGTCTTGGGGAGGGGGAATATTAATTTTAACTTAGTATAGTTTACAGCAGGAAGGCACCGGAAGGAGTCTGTAATGCCTCATGTGCAATGTGAGTTTAGCATCACTAGTTAATAAGTCACGAATGATGTCAAGAGCCTTTTATAAAATGCAAGGAAATGTGTTATCTGTCTTCTTTTTCTTTTTTTTAAATTCTGCATTCCTGGGAAACAATTATGGTTCCTATGAAAGAAAAGATATCTTCCTTTCTCACGCTGTTGGTTCATGTTGATTTCTTTCATCTATCCATATTTTTCTTTTAGTCTTGCTCTCTGTGTCTATGTGTGTGACAGGAAATAAGGTTCTCTGTACATGAAATGTTGTATATAAGAATGATTTCACTAGGCACCTGAGATATTATTTTTGGAAGCTATTCTAAAGCAGTGTCAGAGGGCTGAAACGCCTTGTTTTTGATTATGCAAACAACTTAGTACCATATATCATAGTTTATGAAATGTGAAAATACTCCAATTTTCAAGAGTGACAGATTTTGTTCTCCCCAACTATCCAATCCCCTGCAGGACAATAGATTGGGGTGTTCAAAATGACATAGGGGCAGTAACTTGCATAGGCTTGTGGATAATGGATCTATTGAATAATTTTCTTGATGGCAACAGTCACTTTGCTTTTTTAAAAATATTGAACACATAAAAGCAAAATGCAATTTTCTCCAGTGAACAAGAAATTTCTGGAGCTGCTCCCCAAATTTGGGACAAGCTGTCATTCAGCATATTATATATGCTGAATACACTCTCACACCTGACTTGAAGGCTACTAAAACTCATGTAAATCAAGGGAAGGTTTTTTTGTTGTTGTTGTTTTATTCCCAAAATTGCTTTATTTTATTTTTATTTTTCTTACAATGAAACTGAATTTTCTAAAGCACAAATTTTATGTGGCTGTCTTGTTGAACAATAAGATCTAGCTTCACTTTCTTTTATAATGTGTATCTCAATACCTTAAATTTAATCAGTTGGTTGTCAGACTCTGTGTTCTTCTAATCTACTATTTCTTCTGAAGATAAACAGTATCATTTTAGGCATTTATGCAAGAGAATCATATATTACTGGTGCTTAAGCAGTTTTTCCTCTTATTATTTTTTTTTTAAAAATCTTAATCCATCTTAAACCAGTGGAGCAGAAATATTTAAAAATGTTTCATTTCAAGCAGAGTGCATAATAAATTGCAATAATTGTAATGTGCCATAAATCCCAGAGCCTATGCATTTTGCATTTGATTCAGGATTGAGGTCAGGAAATTTGGAGAAATTTAAAGAAAATGATTCATCAGTCCTTTTGTTCTGTTGGCCAGGGTCCCAGGATTCTTGAGCTGTGCCCAGCTGACAAGCTTTTGAAGATGGCACAATAACAGTTCAGTGATGCCTGACCATGACAGCACAGCCCTCTTAAGCAGGCAGACCAAGAGAAGAAGAGTTGACATTGGAGTGAAAAGGACGGTAGGGACAGCATCTGCATTTTTTGCAAAGGCGAGAGCGTCATTTTTTAGTGCCATGAATCCCCAAGGTTCAGAGCAGGATGTTGAGTATTCAGTGGTGCAGCATGCAGATGGGGAGAAGTCAAATGTGCTCCGCAAGCTGCTGAAGAGGGCGAACTCGTATGAAGATGCCATGATGCCTTTTCCAGGAGCAACCATAATTTCCCAGCTGTTGAAAAATAACATGAACAAAAATGGTGGCACCGAGCCCAGTTTTCAAGCCAGTGGTCTCTCCAGCACAGGCTCAGAAGTACATCAGGAGGATGTGTGCAGCAACTCTTCAAGAGACAGCCCCCAAGAGTGTCTTTCCCCTTTTGGCAGGCCTACGATGAGCCAGTTTGATATGGATCGGTTATGCGATGAGCACCTGAGAGCTAAGCGTGCCCGGGTTGAGAATATCATTCGGGGGATGAGCCATTCCCCAAGCGTCGCATTAAGGGGCAATGAAAATGAAAGAGAGATGGCTCCACAGTCTGTGAGCCCCCGAGAAAGTTATCGAGAAAATAAACGCAAGCAAAAGCTGCCTCAACAGCAGCAGCAGAGTTTCCAGCAGCTGGTTTCAGCAAGGAAAGAACAGAAGCGAGAGGAGCGCAGACAGCTGAAACAGCAGCTGGAGGACATGCAGAAACAGCTGCGCCAGCTGCAGGAAAAGTTCTACCAAATCTATGACAGTACAGATTCTGAAAATGATGAAGATGCTGGTAACCTGTCTGAAGATAGCCTGCGTTCAGAAATGCTAGATGCTAGAGCAAGGGATTCTGTGGGCAGGTCAGATAATGAAATGTGTGAGTTGGATCCAGGGCAATTCATCGATCGTGCACGTGCCCTGATCAGGGAGCAGGAGATAGCTGAAAACAAACCCAGGAAGGAAGGTCCCAAAGAGAAAGACCATGGACCAAACTCTTGTCACCCAGAAGGCAAACACCTAGCTGAGACACTGAAGCAGGAATTGAATACTGCCATGTCTCAGGTTGTGGACACTGTGGTCAAGATTTTTTCTTCTAAACCTGCCCGCCATCTTCCTCAGGTCTTCCCACCACTTCAGATCCCCCAAGCAAGATTTGCTGTGAATGGGGAGAACCACAACTTCCACACAGCCAACCAGCGCCTCCAGTGCTTTGGTGATGTCATCATTCCAAATCCGCTAGACACCTTTGGCAATGTGCCACTGCCTAATTCCACCGACCAAACAGAAGCACTGCCCCTAGTTGTCCGCAAAAATTCATCTGACCAGGCTGCTTCTGCCCCTCCTCCTGGCAGCCACCACGCTGCTCTCCACCAGTCTCCACTGTCTGCTACTACTGGTTTCACTTCATCTTCTTTCCGCCATCCTTTTCCACTTCCCCTTATGGCATACCCATTTCAGAATCCACTAGGTGCTCCTTCTGCTGCCTTTCCAGGGAAAGACAGAGCTTCCCCAGAATCCTTAGATCTCACAAGGGAGACCACAAGTCTGAGGACCAAGATGTCATCACACCACATGAACCATCACTCTTGCTCGCCAGCGCACCCACCCAACACTGCTGAAAGCCTCTCTATATCTCTCATCAAGTCTGAGTGTGGTGACCTACAAGATATTTCTGAAATCTCACCGTACTCGGGGAGTGCAATATCCTTTATCGTATGAAGCCTATATTTTGCATGATTAGTTATCTTTTGTCTGGTGATGGGTAACTGAAATGTGTTTGTGGAGGCATGCCATGTTTATTTCTAAATGTGGCATGCCTCATTATGCTATAAAATCCTATACTGGTCAAATTTAAATATTTCCAAACCAGCACATTTAAAGGAAATAGTTCAAACAGATTCTCTTAAAGTACTTCTGTTTCTTAAATATAGAGGGTACTCTTCTAATGGCTAGAGGTGAAAAACTGCATTATAAAATTGGGGCAAGGGCAGAAAAATTTCAGTTTCATGAAATAACTACAATCAAAGCCATAAAGTAAACCAGTCTTGGGGAAAAAAGGTGGAGACTTGCCCACCTTCTTAAGTCCTGCTTCTAGTCCATCACGTGTTTTGTATGATCTATGAAGCAGATCCTAGCCAGCGTTAAAGCAGAAACACAGAGACATGTTTTTGAGACTGCTCCAATCTCTATTTGACATTACTACACCTTAATGTGGAGGTGGAGGAGGGGGGACCTAATATCCCATTTTGTAACAGAGAACTGGCAAGTCTGGAATTGACTCTGACTTTCAAGCAGGATGACCACTTACATAGTGCCAAAAAAAGAAGCATCATCATCAGAGAAAGAGTGAAGGCAAATATTAGCATATTAGAGTTTATCCGTGCAGTTACAAATTCAGAACAAGTTGCTGTAATACAAATTATAGTGAACAAGCCTGGTAACAGGTGACCCAATATTTGTATGTTCAGTTTTGCTGTCCAGGTCTAACACCTGATGGCCATATCAAAGTCCGTGTTCATTTTTACTATGTTCTTTCTAATGAAACCAGATTTTGGCAGCCCTTTAAACAGAGGGCACCTTCAGAAACAGAACTGCTATCTGTAATGTAGGATAATGGCCACCCTACTTTGGAGGCAAGTATGTCTCTGAGTCCTCCTAACCTGGTTAAACTGAAGCTCCTAGCTATTTACAGATTACTGCATAGACTCCATTTAATGTCACTGAGGACACTGATTGCTCCAGAGGAGTAAAGGCTACTTGTCATGGGAACTTAGATTTTGCCGAAAGGAAACATAACTCTGAGTGGAATTAACTCAGACCTTTGGTAGCATTGGCTGCCTGTGCAGATTCTCCATCAGTTTAGAACTTTTATTTATGCATAGCACAGTAGATAAACAAGTAGCTCCTGGACTAGTTAAGTAGTCTCCAAACAAAAATAGGCCCATGGAGAATTTTCCATAAAGTTTGTTGGGATGAGATTATTGGTTTTGTACTGTCTTTCTGTCTTAAACACCACCAGTTCCCTAGAATGCAGCTCTGCAGATTTTTTCAGGCTCTTCACTGCACCTGTGCTCCTGTCACTAGCATCATAATATACTAGCTGCACTTACGGGAGTGTATTCAGACAGTTTTTCATGTTTTCATATCTTCAGGTGATGGAAACTGTAGCTTTATTTATTTTACTGGTGTTGGCTGGTATTAAATATCTAAAGCTGTAGTCCTATACACTCTAAGTCCCACTGAATTCTATTCAACTTACGTCCGAGCAGACATGTATAAAAATTGCACTGTAAATAATGGAAATTTTTAAAAAGGTTTAAAATTTACAGCTGAAACAATTTTTCAAAATTCTGATTTTGATCCCAAAAACTTTGACTTCAAACATTTTAAGATTGTGAAGCAGATCTCTAACAATCTGGGTGGGACAGATCCATTTCAGATCTACCACAAATCATTTATGATGATGACAGTGATAATGTTTCTAAAACCATTCCAGTGAGTCTAAATGTTAACATTACCTTGGTTGCCTCTGTCTCCAAAGAACAAGTGATTCATTTGGAAACCTCTGACTTATTTTCTCACAGCAAACCAAGTTTCTTTTATTTGCATCAGCTGTGTGCCTTTGAAACTTATTTCTCTAGTTGGTTAAGCAAATCAGATACAAAAGCAAGATAAAGATACAGGTATCGATGTATTTAAGCTCTGTCTTCCCTTTTCCCACATCCCCCTCCCCATCTGAGTCTTGTTCTCAGATCTTTTGCAGCTGCTGGGTATGCATGGCTAACCTCTGCTCAGCCATACACAGAAATCTTTTGTGCTAACGTACAAAAAGCAAATCATTTGGCAAAGCGTGAGAGTACAATTAGATATAAGACTTCAGATTCAGCTGGATTAATCTTATAGGGCATGTCTTCTTCTTCTTCCCCAGCCCCTTTTAAACACACATACACTCGGGGAGTGGGGGAGAGAGAGAGAGTTTTAATGCTGCTCCTTTATTTTCATAATAGTTTTATGTCATGGATAGCCAACCTTATGCTTGTTTACTCAGAAGTTACTCAGAGTTCAAAAGATTTATTTGCCAGGAAATGTGTTAATTTTTTTTTTTAAAAAAATAATGGGTGTGTCCTCACTAGCCAGTTATAGCACTATGATTTCGCCGGCCCCTCCCGAAACTGCCAACCCCAGGATTCCACAGGAAGTTGAAAGTGGAATCATAGCACTATAACAGGCTAGTGCGGAAATGGCCATAGTGTTAGTCCCACTGGTGTTTGAAAGCAAGCAAGCAAGCTAGCTAGCTAGCTCACTTGTCCATGCAGTCAACTGTCCACAATGGGTCCTTTTGCCGGAAGCTATATCAAACTCTTGGCAAAGGACTTGAAATAAAGGGTAAATTGATTCTTTGGATTTAAGGAGTCCACTTGGGATTATGATTGCATAAGGAAGACCTAAATACAGTGGTTAGTTTTGCCAATCTGGAAAAGAAACTGGTGATCACATGTGGATAACTAACTCCAACCTTGATGCATAAAGACAATACTGCCACAGATTTTGTTGCTGCCCGATGTGGTGACAGAATCTGATTAATCCCATTGATAAGTGTTTTATAGGAAATGATAGAGGAATAAAACTGATTTCTTCTAAATTTTATTGATTTTTTTTTCTAAAAATATTTTTTAAAGTTTTATTTTAGGCAACTGAAAGAAGGGACAGAAATTCTGTCTTTCCAAATTTTATCATGTTCTTACAATCCTTATTAAATTATCTGTTAAGTGTTAGAGGATTTGGTCTATGGAAGTTTTTGCCTGATTAAGACTTAACTCTGGATAGCAAAGAGTATCCTCTTTCAGTGTCATCTCTTGGGTCTATAAAGGCTAAACTGAAAATGTTTTGTTGAAATAGCCACAAGCAGGTGTTAGGTGAGCAGGCCGTAGTGGTAAAGACCATTAGACACGGAGACCAAAACAGGTTTTTATTTAGAAATGTTCAGTTCTCAAAGGCAGTGCTGAGCCTCATGATACATATGAAGACAAGCACATTTTCTAACCTGTGTTGCAACTCACAGTATTCAGAACAGAATTGAGTAGAAGCCAGGCTTACCATAGCTGCTTTAGTATTTTACCAGAAGCCAAGATCCTCCAATCAAGGCCACAGACCTAGGATTAGGGAACTGGGTAGTTTTAGGCACATTCTTAGTCTAAGAATTTGATTTCAGAATTGGAACTGAACTGAAGTCATCCCTTTTACACACAATCCACCCTTGTCTATCCCAAGCTTTCTCTATTTCAGCAATGTAATTTGGGTGGAAAGGGATCATTTTGTTATTGTTCGCCAAACTGGGTGACAGAAACTGTTGCCAATCTACTAAAAATCACACAGCAATCTACCAGCAGATCACGACCCACCTTCTGTCCACTTTTGGTTTAGAATGCTTTGCCTAACCCTCCTCTCCCTACTCACCAATCAGCTGTAGAATATAAGGTCAGTTCACACTGGATAACTTTTATCAGTCACTCCCATGATATGCAGAAATGTGTTATGTGGGCCGTTTGTAGCCATCTGCTCCGTAATGATCCAATGGACTGTGCATTATGTGTATGATCTGTCCCCACAACACTCCCCTCCACGCAATTGTTTGTGGTAGGGATCCATTTATGGGAGTCATCCCATTTGGGTAGTAAGGCATTCTAAGGGGGAAAACATTGTTGTAGGGCTTAGAGTGAAGAAAACTTCAGTGGAAAGAGGATTTAGTTGCTAAGAAACCAGAGAACTGTGAGTGATGGATTCTTTTCCAACCTCTTCTGCTGTCTGTTGTAGAATTTTGAATGCAGGTCCCAGAAACCTTGCACTAAGTGTTTCCAGTTTGGTCTACACACAAAAAAAATTCATGGACTAAAGTACTACTTGCAAGTAAAATGCGTAGAAAATATAAATAGTTAGCATTGCCTCCTGTAGAGTAATATTTGGTTCTTTCTGTTGGGGATTAATATGGTCCTTCACTCTGCCTGGTGGCCTTTAGCCTGAATTGTTTCCTTAATCTATTGCATGTGGTCTCTGTTTGTTGTCATACAGCAGTGGTGGTGATGGTGGTGGTGATTAACAAATGTTAATTATCATCAGATATTCCAAAGGCTTCACATGCTTTTTTGTAGTTATAACCCTTAGAACAACCATACAAGGTAAATCAGTATTATTATCTCCCATATTTTAGATGACAGCTCACAGGGACTGAGGATGAGAGAGAATCGCTTCCTTAAAATCAGTGAGTAAAAGTGATTTGATAGGATAACTGAGGCTTGATTTAGGGACCTGACTGGTTCATAGCTCAGTTTTTTAGCCACTACACTACCTGACTTTTCTGTGTTCTTACAAAGTTCAATGTCTTTTTCACAGTGAGCTGTTAGCACAGTATAATCCTTTGGAGGAACTGATATGTTCAGGCCTTCCTGCTCCTTCCATCATCATCACTGCCCCAGGCTTAAATTAATCATTTATGAAAAAGTAGTGTTAGTAACAGTAGTAGTAATGAGAGCTACTTTTCCCTCCATCTACCACTTCTCTTCCAGACAGTACAACAGACTTATTCACTGAACACACAATGGAAACAAAGATCCCATCCCTCTCCACCTAGACTAGAATGCAGAACAAATGCTGCATATATACAGGGCATGTGTTCTTAAAGTCTATCTATAACAGGGATAGGAATCTTGTTGCCCTCCCGGTGCCATTGGATCACAACTCCCAGCAGCCCTAGCCAGCATAGCCAATAGCGAGGAATGTTGCAAGTTGAATTCCAGGAACATCTGGAGGATCATGTGATTCCCACCCCTGGCCTATATGATCTGGACCACATTCAGAGCCCCGTATCAACACATATGTGAGGGCCAGGGTTCAGGGCATGTACCCCCCAGGCATGTGTTGATTCTATCCTCTTGTCTCAATAACTTTCCACACATTCATATCCCTATAATGCACACAAGGATGCAGATTGCTGACTGTTCTGCAGCATCTCAGTCCTAAACATATTGGCTGTAATAAAGGAGTCTAGGTACTTGGTTATGGGATAGCCAAGTTTTATGATGTAGTAATATGGCCTACCAAGCCAACACAAAACATGCAGATATTAATAACCTCTTCTCTTCATTATCTGCCTGAGACTACCAAAACAGGGTGGTGCTGTTAAACACCTAGCAGTCTCCCATATATAATATATAGGTAATATATAGGAAGTTTTTATTTTTTTTTCTCTAGCCAAAAATGGAATGGATGGAACAGTTCAAATGAAAGTCTCATTATATCTCATCCAGCTACTGATCAGATATACCTCCTCTGCTTCAACAAGCTCAAAGAAATTTGTATTCCCAAACCATTTAGTTGGGTCTACTTCTATAATATAGTTATATGCCTCAAATAAACAAACAAATATGATGTATGAAGCACCCCTCAGGCTTATTCATCAGACCTTCTTGCAGAACCTTGTTTTGGTTCTGGCTGCAAACATATTTTAAAAGCTCTTGTATTTCCACTGAGGCCATCACTTCTTCCAGAATATTCAGCCACTTTATTTTTTCGAGCAGCTGCCCATTTGTCTGTGTTATCTGGAATTCATCGTAGGCAAAACCAAATGGGAGAGAGGCATGTGAAGGTCTGTTTGTTCTCGTCCAGGTTTTTGTTTTTGTTCCTCTCTATTTCACGTGGCTGAATATTCATATATAGAGAATCTTTCTTAAGAGCAGCAGTTCTTCCCTTTGGAACAGAAAGCAACATCTGTTTCCTTGGAGAATCCATCCAGGATAAGAACACAAGCCTAGCTGATAACAGCCAAGTTCAGGTTTTGCTAGCAAGATCCCTTCCTCGTTTTTTTTTCTCTCCTATTTGTTTGTTTTTGCTTTGCTTTGCTTTCCCAATACATCTTGCTTTTTCCTGTAAAAGGCATCTAACCATTATTCTCCCTTGTTTGAGAGCAAAGGGAGAGAGAGCTAATGTTCGTATGCCACATTAAACAAGATGTGAAGATGCACCTGCATCATGGAGTTCCTGAAGGCATTGTATATCTTTGCAAACTAAATATGTTTAATCAAATATTTAAGTTTTTATTCAAATTACAAAAGAAACAGACAGCCAATTGTTTTTCTGCTTGATCTTCCTTGTCAGGCTCCCTCTTTGCATCTCAAGAAAAATAGCCTTGTTCAGCCTCAGGGCATTTGCATAAAGAATAAGCACAACAGTAGATTGTGGGTTTGGTTTTGTTTCTTGTAGAGAATTAAGATTGTCTTGCCAGGTGAAGATTACAAGCTTTTTTCTCTTCAGAAAAGTATCCTTACTTAAAAAAAAACTTTTAAAAGTCAGATGGACAATTCCTATCCTGGCTGAACACTTGTTCTGGGTGCAACACTGACAAACAAAACAACATATCAAAATAAGAGCATTTGGATCAGAAGGGATTCTCTACCCCCCTCTCTCTCTGACCAAAATAAAATCAATGAAAGCTTGCTCTGTAGAATGCACGGCTGTTTGAGAGGTGGTTGAATTCAGCATGATGGCAAATGATGAATCCAAATGAAATGATATACAACAACAATTTCTATAAATTTGGAGATACAATGATAAAAGCAGGATATCCTACTTTCATCAATGTATAGGAAGCACCTGTCTGCTCTTCACATTCATACACGTACACATGCATTGCCATTTTGTTCGACAGGTACCCAGGTCTGTTGGGGAAAAAAAAGCCTTTAAGAGGATTTAAAAGATGAAGAGATAAAAAAATAAATAAAGACCTCTTCATATTACAATTCTGACAAGGATGCTTCCAGGCCAGATAAAATCCAGCTGCTTAATGCCCCCATGCCCCATCATTAAAAATCCCAAATCTGGACAGTCAGTGTTTAATTGTATACTCATATACGGCATGAGAGAAAGTGTGCAAAAAACCCACATATAGTATTTGTGTCTTCTTCCTTTCTCGTCTCCTTACTTCCTGGTCCTTACATCTCCTTTTTTCCCCCCTCTTCCCTCCTCCCTTGCTTCTGCTGTTTTAAATACGGCTGCTTTATGCTATGTAAACAGATAACACTCAGATTCTCAGGTTGTTTGAACACTGTTTTAGGTTCAGCTGCAGTACACAGTTTCTCTGATCTTTTATGTTCCTGAGCAGATGTCTTTCATTAATTTATGGATTTATCATCTTTTCTTTTCTTTTGTCCTCCCCCCCACTTTTTTTTTTTTTTTTTACACCTGGCAGCTGGCTCAAGTTTCAGCAGTTATTGTCTATTTTGCATTACACATAAAACTGAATGTCATCTGTCTTCACAAAGCTATGGTGAAGAGTACCGAGGCAAGGCACATCAGCTGTTGGGGCACAGCCTCTTTGCCTTCTATTTGCCTTCTCGTCCTGTACTCCCCCCCGACCCCCCCCTGCTTTCTACCTCTTCCTCGCTCTCCCTTCCCCGCACCCCTTTTACCTCCTTAATATTTATTTGTGCTCATTTTCTTTCCTGACCTTGAATGGAGCTTAGCTCGTGTTCAGTACAGCTGTATGTTTACTGAATCTATTCCATCATGAGTCATTGTGCGCGTGTAAGTATCCTGGAAACAGCCAGTGCTTTCTTGGAAGAACGGTTGCTTTTCAGCACAAGCACTTAAAAAGAAAATTAACCAATTGGTCAGCTCAGTTTTAGCAAGGGTGTTTTGTTATCAATTTTAAATAGTTGCTATTATGGAGGCTTTTTAGCAATAATCTAATCTTTGAAACAAAGCATTGGAAAAGGGGACAGTCAATTAAGATTGCCTTGAGAACGGCAGGCAAGGTTTGGGGGAGTTAAAAAAAATGATTTCTGGGAATTAAATTTTGAAATGATCAAGGTAGATGGGTAAGAACTCTAATCATTTCCTAGGGTTGTAAAACCTACAGATGGAGCCAGTTTTAGGATAGCGTGTTGGATTTCTGAGTTCAGGTACCCCAAGTGGCAGTGAAGTACAGTAAGAGAATTTGGGTGATTTGCTACCATGCCTCAGTCTGCTCTGTTTTTGCGGCGTTATTATGAGGCTGAAACAAGGGGAAAAACATCCACATTCTCTGAGCTCCCTGGAGGATGGGGAAAATCAGAACATTTTTTAAAAAATGTGTAGCAGATTCAGACACCTTTACTAAAATGAATGAAAGCTAAGAAAGAAAGCATCCATTTTCTTGTGTGATTCCATCTGATTCAATGGGATTGCACAGGGGAGGTTTCCAGGAAACTATGTCCATGACTCTTAAGTTATCTGCTTCACAAGTATCCATAATGAACACTTAGTGTTTTCATATCAAAATTTTGGGGAGGAGAGAGTGCCACTGTAAAAAGGCTCCTTGCCCCTCCTTCTGTCTCTCCACGCAGTTACATAACAAAATAGATTTCTGTCAAAGAAGTTTGGACTTGTCTAAAAAATCTTACTGCTTTGCAATAGGTGACAGCTTGCTACTATTCTTTCACTTATGCATTTTGACAGATGGCAGTGCGGGAGTATAATGCTCTTTTAAACTTCTCTATCAGTCTAATGGAGGTAACTGGAGGTTCTTTCAACTCTTCTCTTGGCACAAGAAGTATGTCAGTCATAAATTATCTTCTTTGTAATCATTAAGCATCTAAAACAAAAAATGCAAGTTCAGCTGAGCAGTTTGCAGTGCGCTTACATAAATTAAGAGCTTTAACCCCATAGCATTTTCCCTATTCTTTATTTTTTTAGAATTAAAACTTAAACCATTTTTTTAAAAAAAGATTTTGTGTTTAAAAATAATTTCTTCCATTCTTCTATCCATGAACAAATTTCAAAAATGATGATTTGGTACATGAGCTATATTGAAAAGAGTATCATCCCAAAACATTACCACCATCATCTAACAGCAAAAAATAAATATTTGGTCTTGTATTTATTACACAATTTGATACATAGACATGTCACATTCTGTGACAGGTAAACCAAAGATTAATTGTATATTTACTCTTTATAATATGTATAACATATACAAGTACTGTATGTTATATTAATATAGTATATTCTGTTAAATAGAAATATACATTTTTTCTACCATGCTGTTCAGCAAAAATGCTTCAGTTTCTGGGTCACTTTAAATGTTTTTGACCTTTCTCTGCCATAATGTATATTATTTAATAAGTGACATTTGTGTGTGTGTTGACTTTCTTTAAAAGAAACAGTCCTCTAAGAAGCCACTGTGAGCTCTGTTAATTGACCTTGTGGGGGCCACATTGATTTTTGTCACGTGCATCTTCATTTCTGATAAATTATAAAGCCATTAATTTACAGAGGAAATGGCAGAGCCAGCCTGCTGCACAGATGTGACCAAAACTGCCCTAGCAAACAGTACACAAAAGAGTGCCAAGAAACCAGGGGAAGGGTTGGGGAGGGGGAGACACTGGAACGCCTAGA
Organism: Cyclura pinguis; assembly: GCA_030412105.1. Taxonomy (NCBI): domain Eukaryota; kingdom Metazoa; phylum Chordata; class Lepidosauria; order Squamata; family Iguanidae; genus Cyclura; species Cyclura pinguis. The sequence goes on from CM059599.1 coordinate 38,929,962, forward strand.
TTGTTATGGTTAGCTTCACATTCCCTTGGGAACACTTTGGGTTGTTTCTGTTTCCAGACCCAAAAGGTAATGATGTTTGCAGGACAAATAAGTCCCCTTGTAGAGTAAGTGACCATGTAAAAATGAGCATATCTCTTCTTGTTAGTAATTTATTTTTAACCCCAATACACTTTTATGCTTAGAGTGAAAATACTACATAAGGCAGTTGTGGTTGTTACTTAGTTTTAATTAGTTATTCCCACTCTTGCGGAATTCATCGCAATTTCATTGGTTTCTTCTCAGTTGTTGAAGAATAAGAAGCAACTTAAAAGCAGCAAAAAATACTTTCTATTGGTGCTGCTAGCATATTTTGATATGTGCATAATATGATGCTGCAACTTTTTTAAAAAAGAAGCTTATCTTTTTGGAAATGTGTGCCGTGTGTGTGTGTGTGTGTGTTCCTAAGCAACAAGTGAGCATACATGTAATATGCAATCCTGACACCTGCAAAAATGTATGCCACCAGCTCATAAAAACCAACAGTGCATATTTCCTTGGATGTAAATCTTGCTGTGTCCAGTGGTGACAGTTCCTAGGCAAATGTGTACGGGATTGCAGCCTGAGTCTTATAAGTAATATAACTTCAAACACTCCTCTTTCCCAAATAATTGTAGTCCTAAGGATCTGTGAAATGAGTGTGAATTTGTTCTTTAACCCTAGAACTCTCTTCTTCCAAAAGGACATAGTGTTAAATATTGAGAATCAGATTACAAGCAATGCGTTTTTTTTCCTTAACAACTTTCATCCTACATGCAGGAAGGTCTGTCGCCTAATCACTTGAAAAAGGCTAAGCTCATGTTCTTTTATACCCGGTACCCAAGTTCCAATATGCTGAAAACATACTTTTCAGATGTAAAGGTAGGAAAAGACCTTTTTGTATTTTCCCCCTTTTCTTGTCTTAATTGCATGTTTGGACCGCCTGAATGCTTACTAATTTTAATTCGGTTCCACTAATTATATATCTTGGCAAACTCTTATTAACTTTTTTGTGGGCAATGAAGATATCATAAGATCTCTGTTTGATTTTTTTAAAAAAACTGGACTCTTTTTCATTCCGTTTATCTCCCACTCCTGATTAGTTACAATGCGGACAATAACTAACAACACAAAACAAAACAAAAATGGACAGCGATTTATTTATCGTTTCTGACACAATTGGATGGCACAGTTTTGCATCTGCAAAATTTCTACTGGTGGCAATAGCATGCTATCCAAGAGTGTTTTGGAGAGCCGTTTTCAAAGTGCTCCTTTAATTGTTCCATTGCAGGCATGTTCCTCATATTCCACTTACACTGGCGCCTGCTGTAGAGACCCCCTTTTTCCCCTTCCGTCCAAAAAGGGGGGAAAAAAAAGATAAAGAAATGCTACATTGAAATTCTCCATGCAGTAGCTGCTTAAAAACAAAAGTGATGATTGTCTCTTATTTACAACTTAATTTGTTGTTGATGCAGAGTACACTGAACATAAGGAGGATGAATAAAATGACAGATTCAGGCCACATTATTCAAATGAGGATATGAAAGCTGTCGACGTACAGCTGCATCCTCCCTCATTTTACACAATATTAGGACCTCCTGATTTTTTTCCCCTAAAGTAATTGTTCCTTCACATCGACTTTATTTTTTTGTGTTAATCATCTAAGTTTCTTTTTTAAAAAAGAAAAAGAAAATAAACCTAGTTTGGGTTCCAATTATTATAATGACACACATGGTATCATTTTGTAAGCCTTTTAAAATAAACAACATATTAGTTCAAATTTGCCATGTTGAAATTTTTCTTGTATACTACCATACCCAGATTCTCTGAAAACTTTAAATGTATTTCCCTTTCCTCACTAGCAAATTTGGCTTTCCTTCTTTTTTACATGTCTGTTCTATTTCAAATGAGTGCCTCTGTCACTTTCTTCCCAATTTTCCTTTTTTTTTGAGAGAGAAAAAAAATCTTTCCTAGTCTTTTTTTTAATTGTTTAACATATTACCTGTTTCCTTTCACCTTTTTTTTTTAAATAGACTTTGTATTTTATTTTTTAATTTAACAATGCATCAGCTTGCATTTAATGTTCAGTTTGTCCATGCTCACAACCATCACCATCTCGTTGATTATAGCACTTCAAGTAAAAATGTGTAAACCTCATTTCTTGTCATTTGCAGTTTGCATGGTACATATATTCAACATGTTCTGTTCAAGTAATCAAAGTTTCTGGAGAAATGGGGTTTGCTGAATGTGTTAGTGCTTTGAATACAAATTTGACCAGAAAGTCAAAGGGGGGAGAGGGTGTGGGCTAAATCCCCTATTTGTCCCAAGAAGTGTAGATCCATTGGAATCAATAGGACTTCTGTAAATAGTGACTAACAAATCCCATTCACTTCAGTGGCTCTGTTCTACTTTGGACTAACATTGGATTTACTCCAAAGTGTTAACTGCTGTCATTGATGGTCTATCAAAGGCTTGTCAAGTCTCTAGAAAATATATAATCTGTACATTAAACTTTGCCTGGTTAACTTTGCCAGGTATAAATGTAGTATTTTTGTGGCAGACTTAGCTGTAGTGCAACAGTATAAAAGAACTGCCGTGGAGACTTTGGAGCCATTGATATACAGCTTGGCCAAAGTGTGGGTTGAGAGACTCACCCAAGAGGGTTCTCTGCTGTTCTCATTTCTAGTGGATGCTAATACAAGCAGCTGAACAGAAAAAAAAAGTTTCACTAGCATTGAGTGCTTGTCATCTTTTTCAGCATGTGATGAACTGATCTCAGTCTTGTTGTAATGTTGCCAAGTTTATATTAAACATTTTGATGTTATGCCACCTTATGTTTATATAGCATCATTCATCCAGAAGAAGCCCAAAGTGCTTTTCAAACAGCCAATATAGGGACCATTCACCCACCACTGAAAGGCAGCCACTTCCGTGGTGGAAGGCAACAGCCATTCGGGGTCAGCAACATCACACACCAGTAGATGTAAATATTAGATACATTCCTCTTTTTTGGGGGGAGCAGGGTTGGGAGGGTGGGTTTCCACGCTGAATCTCTCAAATGTTTTGTTTCATGGATATAGTCAGCTTCTGTTTTGACATACTCTGCAGAGTTGATCAGACTGACCATGTGATCAAGCTGGGTTAATATTTATGTTAGTTAGGCAAGCTTCAGAGTAGAACCTTGTGAGGACTGTGAACGTCATTCTCTCTCCCTCTCTCTCTGTCTCTCCCTCTCACCCCCCCCCATCATTTTGTATTTGGTTCCCTTTTAAAAGCCAGTTGCTTAGAAAATAAGATGGCCTCTTATCTCAAAAGATTAGAATATTGTGCATATGATGTACAATAACTATGATGGAGAGTACAAATGACGTACTATGTGAGACTGCTTGCTTTTCTTGCCCAGTCATTAACCCTGATTAGGAGAGGTAGAGAATCTGCAGCCTTCTGGACAGTCAGGACTACAACTTCCATCATAATAGGACTTACCATTTGCAAATTGGCAAGGGATGATGGAAGCTAGAGTCCAGCAATGTCTAGAGAGACACAGGTTCCCGTATCCTACTGTAAGACCTAAGTTTAAGATCTTAGACATTGTTCTTCCTGAGCCCTACTACTAGAGAGTCTCCAAATTGATATTCCAGTGGTTGAACGTGGAGTCTTCTTTAGACAAGCTGAAATGGAAAGGTGTCAGATGTGGGACAGAACCGAGTTAATGGGAGGAGAAAGGAGGACTCTCTGTCCATATACCTGTGTCTGCACAGTTGACACAAAGTCATTTTAATGCACTGATGTCCATTCATAGCCAGGGAATCCCCTCATCCCTAGATATCAACTGTATCCTCCATCTAAAAAAAAAATGTTTATATCATTATATAATGATTATATATTATATAATGATTATATATATATAGATAGATAGATAGATATCATATATATGTATCATATAATGATATAATGATTTTTTATATATATATATATATATCATTATATCAATACTCAGTCACTGTCACACTCTAAAGGCAGTATTAATTTAGGAACCATTTAACTGAAGATAAATGGACACTATTGAGGACAACTTTAAAGTAACTGTAACTAAACTTTTTTTTTTAAAGAAAATTCTTACCAACTTTTCACCCAATTTTTTGGGTAGTGTGGCAGCAGAGAAAATAGGCTAATCACTGTGTCAACAGAACTTTACTCTTTACAACGTGCCAGACTTCTTTGTGAAGCTCTTCATATCTTTGTACTTGTACAACTTCTATAAGCACTAGCCACATGTCCAATGGTCAGGGGTTATGGGAACTGTGGTCCAAAACATGTGGAGACCACTGGTTGCCTACCTCGGTTCCAAGGCATACCTGCTAGAACAAGTGTATGGGGCTAGTGTTTTAGTCCCACTAAATTCACTAGTACTACTTCAGTGTAAATGGCCAGTAAATCACTTTCTAAGCATTTGCCATTTGCATTGGTGTTTTGATGACACAGGTGAAAAAGACTCCCAATGCTGCTTAATTCATAAATTTAAATAAAACTTGGTAGCAAAAACTGAATCCAGATAGTCTAACATAAATAATTCTTTTTGAACATTGTATCATAACGTTGCCCTTATTCTGAACATTTTCATTTAGTTTCTAAATGAGAAAGACATCTTGAAGTAATATTTTGGGGGATAACTTTTTAGCTAACCTGAAGGATGAGGTGGCTGAAGGACGTCTTTATTGCCTTAGGGCACCATGTAGAATTTTTCTGCCATGTGAACTACGGCAATAGAAGTTTTTTTAAAAAAAGCATAAATTTTATTGCAGTCAGTGGGCAGAAACCAAGGATGCGTGGATGGAGCTTCCACCTTAGGCATTCCTGCTTAATCTCCAGACTTTCCAGCACAACTCATTGTGCCCCATTAGAAATCCATTCCAAAAAAATCAAGGGGATTTTTCAGAGTGGCCTCTAAAGCAGCATGAGAAGCTGGAGTTGTAACAGCATGCCTGGAAAACACAGGAGGACTCCTTGGATTCCAGCCCATG